>CM077801.1:0-505000 GCA_039737535.1 Lagodon rhomboides
CTATCTAACCTCTCCCTGTCCTCTTTTACTAACCTTAACCAACTCCTGGGGGCATGCCTAACCCTAACCAATGGACGTCCAGCTGAAAAATCACAAGTGTGCAACCAAAATTTGGCTACTTCAATATAGGTATCAAACGACTCCAAATGGCCTGAAACGTGCTCCTAGACATGTCCTGGAACAACTTTTTTCACAAAAACACTTGGTCAAATTTCACTTCATTTCTAGGGGGGGACTTTGACGGTCCATAACTCCAGAACCGTAATTCACACAGTCACGGTTCCGGTCTCTATCAACCCGGATCGGCCCCAGGAACACGTAGATACCACTCCCATCTCTCTACCTCACTCCTATCAAAAGTTAGTCCCAAAAGTCCCCAGTTTTTCGGGGACTTTCCGCAATATCTCCGGAACCCTAAGTCCCACATGCACGGTTCCGGTCTCTATCAACCCGGCTCGGCTAGACGGACACGTAGACACCAGAATCATCTCTCTACGACATTCCTATCCAAAGTTAGTGGCAAAAGTCCCCAATTTGAGTGGTTTTTATCCCCCTACCTAACCTAACCTAACCCAAACCACGCCCCGGAGTCTTACCCTAACCCTAACCCTAACCACAATTTTGCTACTTCAATATAGGTATCAAACGACTCCAAATGGCCTGAAACGTGCTCCTAGACATGTCCTGGAACAACTTTTTTCACAAAAACACTTGGTCAAATTTCAACTCCGGACCAACTCCATTCATTTCTAGGGGGGGACTTTGGGGGGTCATAACTCCGGAACCGTGCGTCCTAGACGCTTCAAACCAAGCTCCGTCTGCCATAATTCGACCCTTCTGAACACGCCACACTTGTCCCCGAGTCTCTACGACCTACGCTTCCCGAGATACACACATTTACAGACAAAAAAGGGGCGTATCTCCGGAACCGGAAGTCCTGCACACAAGTGGCTGCTACCAATGGAAAGCACGTGGCCACAAATGGGGGGTAGGTCACACTTTCAACTCTCTACCACCTTCCTAGCAAAAGTTATTCAACATTATATAAAATATACACATATATAATTACCATAAGTCACTCCTAATCCTAACCTCCACCCTAATCCAGGCCCTAAACCTAACCCTAATTCCTATTTTTAACCTAGCCCTGATTTTATGCCCTAACCCTAACCATAATTCTATATTTTGCCTAACCCTAATTGGAAACCCTAAACCTAAATTTAACCCTAACTTTAATTTATAACCCTAGCTCAACCCACATTTGATTGTATTATTTTTTTTAATTATAGAATTCATAATTAACGTAATTCATTGTTATTGGGCATTATACATTTCTAAAAAATTATAAATACAAGTACGTAAAATATAAAGTTAATTAAGTCATGGGTTATGGATAAAACTATATTTTCATTAACAATTCATAATAATATTTATTTTCATTAAAAAAATATAATTGGATAAAACTCATGGTTTATAAAATTGATTTTATAAATATCATTTCATTTCAGAATTCATAGGGTTAAAAAATTGAGTGATTAAAAAGACATGGTACAACACATTCGTAAAAACACATTAAAAACAAATTCATGATCACAGCTGCAGAGACTATAAAAAGGGCGGAGCCACATGCAGAGCTCATTTTTGCCCTGACTCTCGAGCTGTGAGGATCTCCAGCCATACAGCAGCGCAGCTTTTTCAGCGTGTCCGTAAGCCTGAGGAAGACAATTCATTTGTCGAAACGTCGCGTAGGACACGCCTTCCTTATTTCATTATTGATATTTTTATTTAAAAACAATTTGATTTTATTTTTCATTTCATTTTATTAATAAATAAATAAATAATTAATACATATTTTGAGTTCATTTTGTAAAAACAATAAATAAGACTGACAACGGAGAAAAGCACCCAATATGGGTGGAAGATTCCAGGACTGGACCCTGGTCCAGCGGCGAGGTCCACGCCAACCAGGCCGCCAGCCCTTCCAGGACGGAGGAGGACGGTGGAAGGCCCGTGCACCACCCGTTCCTTACCGGGGACGGGATCCTTTCCCTAGACCTAACCCTCTAACCCTAACCCTAACCCTAACCCTAACCCTCACTCCTAATCCTAACCCTAACCCTAACCCTAACCCTAACATCATTTTCTCTTTCGCCTAACCCTAACCCTAACACAATCACTTACCTTACCTTACACTTACCTCTATCTAACCTCTCCCTGTCCTCTTTTACTAACCTTAACCAACTCCTGGGGGCATGCCTAACCCTAACCAATGGACGTCCAGCTGAAAAATCACAAGTGTGCAACCAAAATTTGGCTACTTCAATATAGGTATCAAACGACTCCAAATGGCCTGAAACGTGCTCCTAGACATGTCCTGGAACAACTTTTTTCACAAAAACACTTGGTCAAATTTCACTTCATTTCTAGGGGGGGACTTTGACGGTCCATAACTCCAGAACCGTAATTCACACAGTCACGGTTCCGGTCTCTATCAACCCGGATCGGCCCCAGGAACACGTAGATACCACTCCCATCTCTCTACCTCACTCCTATCAAAAGTTAGTCCCAAAAGTCCCCAGTTTTTCGGGGACTTTCCGCAATATCTCCGGAACCCTAAGTCCCACATGCACGGTTCCGGTCTCTATCAACCCGGCTCGGCTAGACGGACACGTAGACACCAGAATCATCTCTCTACGACATTCCTATCCAAAGTTAGTGGCAAAAGTCCCCAATTTGAGTGGTTTTTATCCCCCTACCTAACCTAACCTAACCCAAACCACGCCCCGGAGTCTTACCCTAACCCTAACCCTAACCACAATTTTGCTACTTCAATATAGGTATCAAACGACTCCAAATGGCCTGAAACGTGCTCCTAGACATGTCCTGGAACAACTTTTTTCACAAAAACACTTGGTCAAATTTCAACTCCGGACCAACTCCATTCATTTCTAGGGGGGGACTTTGGGGGGTCATAACTCCGGAACCGTGCGTCCTAGACGCTTCAAACCAAGCTCCGTCTGCCATAATTCGACCCTTCTGAACACGCCACACTTGTCCCCGAGTCTCTACGACCTACGCTTCCCGAGATACACACATTTACAGACAAAAAAGGGGCGTATCTCCGGAACCGGAAGTCCTGCACACAAGTGGCTGCTACCAATGGAAAGCACGTGGCCACAAATGGGGGGTAGGTCACACTTTCAACTCTCTACCACCTTCCTAGCAAAAGTTATTCAACATTATATAAAATATACACATATATAATTACCATAAGTCACTCCTAATCCTAACCCTAACCCTAACCCTAACCCTAACCCTAACCCTACCCTACCTTACACTTACCTCTATCTAACCTCTCCCTGTCCTCTTTTACTAACCTTAACCAACTCCTGGGGGCATGCCTAACCCTAACCAATGGACGTCCAGCTGAAAAATCACAAGTGTGCAACCAAAATTTGGCTACTTCAATATAGGTATCAAACGACTCCAAATGGCCTGAAACGTGCTCCTAGACATGTCCTGGAACAACTTTTTTCACAAAAACACTTGGTCAAATTTCACTTCATTTCTAGGGGGGGACTTTGACGGTCCATAACTCCAGAACCGTAATTCACACAGTCACGGTTCCGGTCTCTATCAACCCGGATCGGCCCCAGGAACACGTAGATACCACTCCCATCTCTCTACCTCACTCCTATCAAAAGTTAGTCCCAAAAGTCCCCAGTTTTTCGGGGACTTTCCGCAATATCTCCGGAACCCTAAGTCCCACATGCACGGTTCCGGTCTCTATCAACCCGGCTCGGCTAGACGGACACGTAGACACCAGAATCATCTCTCTACGACATTCCTATCCAAAGTTAGTGGCAAAAGTCCCCAATTTGAGTGGTTTTTATCCCCCTACCTAACCTAACCTAACCCAAACCACGCCCCGGAGTCTTACCCTAACCCTAACCCTAACCACAATTTTGCTACTTCAATATAGGTATCAAACGACTCCAAATGGCCTGAAACGTGCTCCTAGACATGTCCTGGAACAACTTTTTTCACAAAAACACTTGGTCAAATTTCAACTCCGGACCAACTCCATTCATTTCTAGGGGGGGACTTTGGGGGGTCATAACTCCGGAACCGTGCGTCCTAGACGCTTCAAACCAAGCTCCGTCTGCCATAATTCGACCCTTCTGAACACGCCACACTTGTCCCCGAGTCTCTACGACCTACGCTTCCCGAGATACACACATTTACAGACAAAAAAGGGGCGTATCTCCGGAACCGGAAGTCCTGCACACAAGTGGCTGCTACCAATGGAAAGCACGTGGCCACAAATGGGGGGTAGGTCACACTTTCAACTCTCTACCACCTTCCTAGCAAAAGTTATTCAACATTATATAAAATATACACATATATAATTACCATAAGTCACTCCTAATCCTAACCTCCACCCTAATCCAGGCCCTAAACCTAACCCTAATTCCTATTTTTAACCTAGCCCTGATTTTATGCCCTAACCCTAACCATAATTCTATATTTTGCCTAACCCTAATTGGAAACCCTAAACCTAAATTTAACCCTAACTTTAATTTATAACCCTAGCTCAACCCACATTTGATTGTATTATTTTTTTTAATTATAGAATTCATAATTAACGTAATTCATTGTTATTGGGCATTATACATTTCTAAAAAATTATAAATACAAGTACGTAAAATATAAAGTTAATTAAGTCATGGGTTATGGATAAAACTATATTTTCATTAACAATTCATAATAATATTTATTTTCATTAAAAAAATATAATTGGATAAAACTCATGGTTTATAAAATTGATTTTATAAATATCATTTCATTTCAGAATTCATAGGGTTAAAAAATTGAGTGATTAAAAAGACATGGTACAACACATTCGTAAAAACACATTAAAAACAAATTCATGATCACAGCTGCAGAGACTATAAAAAGGGCGGAGCCACATGCAGAGCTCATTTTTGCCCTGACTCTCGAGCTGTGAGGATCTCCAGCCATACAGCAGCGCAGCTTTTTCAGCGTGTCCGTAAGCCTGAGGAAGACAATTCATTTGTCGAAACGTCGCGTAGGACACGCCTTCCTTATTTCATTATTGATATTTTTATTTAAAAACAATTTGATTTTATTTTTCATTTCATTTTATTAATAAATAAATAAATAATTAATACATATTTTGAGTTCATTTTGTAAAAACAATAAATAAGACTGACAACGGAGAAAAGCACCCAATATGGGTGGAAGATTCCAGGACTGGACCCTGGTCCAGCGGCGAGGTCCACGCCAACCAGGCCGCCAGCCCTTCCAGGACGGAGGAGGACGGTGGAAGGCCCGTGCACCACCCGTTCCTTACCGGGGACGGGATCCTTTCCCTAGACCTAACCCTCTAACCCTAACCCTAACCCTAACCCTAACCCTCACTCCTAATCCTAACCCTAACCCTAACCCTAACCCTAACATCATTTTCTCTTTCGCCTAACCCTAACCCTAACACAATCACTTACCTTACCTTACACTTACCTCTATCTAACCTCTCCCTGTCCTCTTTTACTAACCTTAACCAACTCCTGGGGGCATGCCTAACCCTAACCAATGGACGTCCAGCTGAAAAATCACAAGTGTGCAACCAAAATTTGGCTACTTCAATATAGGTATCAAACGACTCCAAATGGCCTGAAACGTGCTCCTAGACATGTCCTGGAACAACTTTTTTCACAAAAACACTTGGTCAAATTTCACTTCATTTCTAGGGGGGGACTTTGACGGTCCATAACTCCAGAACCGTAATTCACACAGTCACGGTTCCGGTCTCTATCAACCCGGATCGGCCCCAGGAACACGTAGATACCACTCCCATCTCTCTACCTCACTCCTATCAAAAGTTAGTCCCAAAAGTCCCCAGTTTTTCGGGGACTTTCCGCAATATCTCCGGAACCCTAAGTCCCACATGCACGGTTCCGGTCTCTATCAACCCGGCTCGGCTAGACGGACACGTAGACACCAGAATCATCTCTCTACGACATTCCTATCCAAAGTTAGTGGCAAAAGTCCCCAATTTGAGTGGTTTTTATCCCCCTACCTAACCTAACCTAACCCAAACCACGCCCCGGAGTCTTACCCTAACCCTAACCCTAACCACAATTTTGCTACTTCAATATAGGTATCAAACGACTCCAAATGGCCTGAAACGTGCTCCTAGACATGTCCTGGAACAACTTTTTTCACAAAAACACTTGGTCAAATTTCAACTCCGGACCAACTCCATTCATTTCTAGGGGGGGACTTTGGGGGGTCATAACTCCGGAACCGTGCGTCCTAGACGCTTCAAACCAAGCTCCGTCTGCCATAATTCGACCCTTCTGAACACGCCACACTTGTCCCCGAGTCTCTACGACCTACGCTTCCCGAGATACACACATTTACAGACAAAAAAGGGGCGTATCTCCGGAACCGGAAGTCCTGCACACAAGTGGCTGCTACCAATGGAAAGCACGTGGCCACAAATGGGGGGGTAGGTCACACTTTCAACTCTCTACCACCTTCCTAGCAAAAGTTATTCAACATTATATAAAATATACACATATATAATTACCATAAGTCACTCCTAATCCTAACCCTAACCCTAACCCTAACCCTAACCCTAACCCTAACCCTACCCTACCTTACACTTACCTCTATCTAACCTCTCCCTGTCCTCTTTTACTAACCTTAACCAACTCCTGGGGGCATGCCTAACCCTAACCAATGGACGTCCAGCTGAAAAATCACAAGTGTGCAACCAAAATTTCGGTACTTCAATATAGGTATCAAACGACTCCAAATGGCCTGAAACGTGCTCCTAGACATGTCCTGGAACAACTTTTTTCACAAAAACACTTGGTCAAATTTCACTTCATTTCTAGGGGGGGACTTTGACGGTCCATAACTCCAGAACCGTAATTCACACAGTCACGGTTCCGGTCTCTATCAACCCGGATCGGCCCCAGGAACACGTAGATACCACTCCCATCTCTCTACCTCACTCCTATCAAAAGTTAGTCCCAAAAGTCCCCAGTTTTTCGGGGACTTTCCGCAATATCTCCGGAACCCTAAGTCCCACATGCACGGTTCCGGTCTCTATCAACCCGGCTCGGCTAGACGGACACGTAGACACCAGAATCATCTCTCTACGACATTCCTATCCAAAGTTAGTGGCAAAAGTCCCCAATTTGAGTGGTTTTTATCCCCCTACCTAACCTAACCTAACCCAAACCACGCCCCGGAGTCTTACCCTAACCCTAACCCTAACCACAATTTTGCTACTTCAATATAGGTATCAAACGACTCCAAATGGCCTGAAACGTGCTCCTAGACATGTCCTGGAACAACTTTTTTCACAAAAACACTTGGTCAAATTTCAACTCCGGACCAACTCCATTCATTTCTAGGGGGGGACTTTGGGGGGTCATAACTCCGGAACCGTGCGTCCTAGACGCTTCAAACCAAGCTCCGTCTGCCATAATTCGACCCTTCTGAACACGCCACACTTGTCCCCGAGTCTCTACGACCTACGCTTCCCGAGATACACACATTTACAGACAAAAAAGGGGCGTATCTCCGGAACCGGAAGTCCTGCACACAAGTGGCTGCTACCAATGGAAAGCACGTGGCCACAAATGGGGGGTAGGTCACACTTTCAACTCTCTACCACCTTCCTAGCAAAAGTTATTCAACATTATATAAAATATACACATATATAATTACCATAAGTCACTCCTAATCCTAACCCTAACCCTAACCCTAACCCTAACCCTAACCCTACCCTACCTTACACTTACCTCTATCTAACCTCTCCCTGTCCTCTTTTACTAACCTTAACCAACTCCTGGGGGCATGCCTAACCCTAACCAATGGACGTCCAGCTGAAAAATCACAAGTGTGCAACCAAAATTTGGCTACTTCAATATAGGTATCAAACGACTCCAAATGGCCTGAAACGTGCTCCTAGACATGTCCTGGAACAACTTTTTTCACAAAAACACTTGGTCAAATTTCACTTCATTTCTAGGGGGGGACTTTGACGGTCCATAACTCCAGAACCGTAATTCACACAGTCACGGTTCCGGTCTCTATCAACCCGGATCGGCCCCAGGAACACGTAGATACCACTCCCATCTCTCTACCTCACTCCTATCAAAAGTTAGTCCCAAAAGTCCCCAGTTTTTCGGGGACTTTCCGCAATATCTCCGGAACCCTAAGTCCCACATGCACGGTTCCGGTCTCTATCAACCCGGCTCGGCTAGACGGACACGTAGACACCAGAATCATCTCTCTACGACATTCCTATCCAAAGTTAGTGGCAAAAGTCCCCAATTTGAGTGGTTTTTATCCCCCTACCTAACCTAACCTAACCCAAACCACGCCCCGGAGTCTTACCCTAACCCTAACCCTAACCACAATTTTGCTACTTCAATATAGGTATCAAACGACTCCAAATGGCCTGAAACGTGCTCCTAGACATGTCCTGGAACAACTTTTTTCACAAAAACACTTGGTCAAATTTCAACTCCGGACCAACTCCATTCATTTCTAGGGGGGGACTTTGGGGGGTCATAACTCCGGAACCGTGCGTCCTAGACGCTTCAAACCAAGCTCCGTCTGCCATAATTCGACCCTTCTGAACACGCCACACTTGTCCCCGAGTCTCTACGACCTACGCTTCCCGAGATACACACATTTACAGACAAAAAAGGGGCGTATCTCCGGAACCGGAAGTCCTGCACACAAGTGGCTGCTACCAATGGAAAGCACGTGGCCACAAATGGGGGGTAGGTCACACTTTCAACTCTCTACCACCTTCCTAGCAAAAGTTATTCAACATTATATAAAATATACACATATATAATTACCATAAGTCACTCCTAATCCTAACCTCCACCCTAATCCAGGCCCTAAACCTAACCCTAATTCCTATTTTTAACCTAGCCCTGATTTTATGCCCTAACCCTAACCATAATTCTATATTTTGCCTAACCCTAATTGGAAACCCTAAACCTAAATTTAACCCTAACTTTAATTTATAACCCTAGCTCAACCCACATTTGATTGTATTATTTTTTTTAATTATAGAATTCATAATTAACGTAATTCATTGTTATTGGGCATTATACATTTCTAAAAAATTATAAATACAAGTACGTAAAAATATAAAGTTAATTAAGTCATGGGTTATGGATAAAACTATATTTTCATTAACAATTCATAATAATATTTATTTTCATTAAAAAAATATAATTGGATAAAACTCATGGTTTATAAAATTGATTTTATAAATATCATTTCATTTCAGAATTCATAGGGTTAAAAAATTGAGTGATTAAAAAGACATGGTACAACACATTCGTAAAAACACATTAAAAACAAATTCATGATCACAGCTGCAGAGACTATAAAAAGGGCGGAGCCACATGCAGAGCTCATTTTTGCCCTGACTCTCGAGCTGTGAGGATCTCCAGCCATACAGCAGCGCAGCTTTTTCAGCGTGTCCGTAAGCCTGAGGAAGACAATTCATTTGTCGAAACGTCGCGTAGGACACGCCTTCCTTATTTCATTATTGATATTTTTATTTAAAAACAATTTGATTTTATTTTTCATTTCATTTTATTAATAAATAAATAAATAATTAATACATATTTTGAGTTCATTTTGTAAAAACAATAAATAAGACTGACAACGGAGAAAAGCACCCAATATGGGTGGAAGATTCCAGGACTGGACCCTGGTCCAGCGGCGAGGTCCACGCCAACCAGGCCGCCAGCCCTTCCAGGACGGAGGAGGACGGTGGAAGGCCCGTGCACCACCCGTTCCTTACCGGGGACGGGATCCTTTCCCTAGACCTAACCCTCTAACCCTAACCCTAACCCTAACCCTAACCCTCACTCCTAATCCTAACCCTAACCCTAACCCTAACCCTAACATCATTTTCTCTTTCGCCTAACCCTAACCCTAACACAATCACTTACCTTACCTTACACTTACCTCTATCTAACCTCTCCCTGTCCTCTTTTACTAACCTTAACCAACTCCTGGGGGCATGCCTAACCCTAACCAATGGACGTCCAGCTGAAAAATCACAAGTGTGCAACCAAAATTTGGCTACTTCAATATAGGTATCAAACGACTCCAAATGGCCTGAAACGTGCTCCTAGACATGTCCTGGAACAACTTTTTTCACAAAAACACTTGGTCAAATTTCACTTCATTTCTAGGGGGGGACTTTGACGGTCCATAACTCCAGAACCGTAATTCACACAGTCACGGTTCCGGTCTCTATCAACCCGGATCGGCCCCAGGAACACGTAGATACCACTCCCATCTCTCTACCTCACTCCTATCAAAAGTTAGTCCCAAAAGTCCCCAGTTTTTCGGGGACTTTCCGCAATATCTCCGGAACCCTAAGTCCCACATGCACGGTTCCGGTCTCTATCAACCCGGCTCGGCTAGACGGACACGTAGACACCAGAATCATCTCTCTACGACATTCCTATCCAAAGTTAGTGGCAAAAGTCCCCAATTTGAGTGGTTTTTATCCCCCTACCTAACCTAACCTAACCCAAACCACGCCCCGGAGTCTTACCCTAACCCTAACCCTAACCACAATTTTGCTACTTCAATATAGGTATCAAACGACTCCAAATGGCCTGAAACGTGCTCCTAGACATGTCCTGGAACAACTTTTTTCACAAAAACACTTGGTCAAATTTCAACTCCGGACCAACTCCATTCATTTCTAGGGGGGGACTTTGGGGGGTCATAACTCCGGAACCGTGCGTCCTAGACGCTTCAAACCAAGCTCCGTCTGCCATAATTCGACCCTTCTGAACACGCCACACTTGTCCCCGAGTCTCTACGACCTACGCTTCCCGAGATACACACATTTACAGACAAAAAAGGGGCGTATCTCCGGAACCGGAAGTCCTGCACACAAGTGGCTGCTACCAATGGAAAGCACGTGGCCACAAATGGGGGGGTAGGTCACACTTTCAACTCTCTACCACCTTCCTAGCAAAAGTTATTCAACATTATATAAAATATACACATATATAATTACCATAAGTCACTCCTAATCCTAACCCTAACCCTAACCCTAACCCTAACCCTAACCCTACCCTAACCCTCACTCCTAATCCTAACCCTAACCCTAACCCTAACCCTAACATCATTTTCTCTTTCGCCTAACCCTAACCCTAACACAATCACTTACCTTACCTTACACTTACCTCTATCTAACCTCTCCCTGTCCTCTTTTACTAACCTTAACCAACTCCTGGGGGCATGCCTAACCCTAACCAATGGACGTCCAGCTGAAAAATCACAAGTGTGCAACCAAAATTTGGCTACTTCAATATAGGTATCAAACGACTCCAAATGGCCTGAAACGTGCTCCTAGACATGTCCTGGAACAACTTTTTTCACAAAAACACTTGGTCAAATTTCACTTCATTTCTAGGGGGGGACTTTGACGGTCCATAACTCCAGAACCGTAATTCACACAGTCACGGTTCCGGTCTCTATCAACCCGGATCGGCCCCAGGAACACGTAGATACCACTCCCATCTCTCTACCTCACTCCTATCAAAAGTTAGTCCCAAAAGTCCCCAGTTTTTCGGGGACTTTCCGCAATATCTCTGGAACCCTAAGTCCCACATGCACGGTTCCGGTCTCTATCAACCCGGCTCGGCTAGACGGACACGTAGACACCAGAATCATCTCTCTACGACATTCCTATCCAAAGTTAGTGGCAAAAGTCCCCAATTTGAGTGGTTTTTATCCCCTACCTAACCTAACCTAACCCAAACCACGCCCCGGAGTCTTACCCTAACCCTAACCCTAACCACAATTTTGCTACTTCAATATAGGTATCAAACGACTCCAAATGGCCTGAAACGTGCTCCTAGACATGTCCTGGAACAACTTTTTTCACAAAAACACTTGGTCAAATTTCAACTCCGGACCAACTCCATTCATTTCTAGGGGGGGACTTTGGGGGGTCATAACTCCGGAACCGTGCGTCCTAGACGCTTCAAACCAAGCTCCGTCTGCCATAATTCGACCCTTCTGAACACGCCACACTTGTCCCCGAGTCTCTACGACCTACGCTTCCCGAGATACACACATTTACAGACAAAAAAGGGGCGTATCTCCGGAACCGGAAGTCCTGCACACAAGTGGCTGCTACCAATGGAAAGCACGTGGCCACAAATGGGGGGTAGGTCACACTTTCAACTCTCTACCACCTTCCTAGCAAAAGTTATTCAACATTATATAAAATATACACATATATAATTACCATAAGTCACTCCTAATCCTAACCTCCACCCTAATCCAGGCCCTAAACCTAACCCTAATTCCTATTTTTAACCTAGCCCTGATTTTATGCCCTAACCCTAACCATAATTCTATATTTTGCCTAACCCTAATTGGAAACCCTAAACCTAAATTTAACCCTAACTTTAATTTATAACCCTAGCTCAACCCACATTTGATTGTATTATTTTTTTTAATTATAGAATTCATAATTAACGTAATTCATTGTTATTGGGCATTATACATTTCTAAAAAATTATAAATACAAGTACGTAAAAATATAAAGTTAATTAAGTCATGGGTTATGGATAAAACTATATTTTCATTAACAATTCATAATAATATTTATTTTCATTAAAAAAATATAATTGGATAAAACTCATGGTTTATAAAATTGATTTTATAAATATCATTTCATTTCAGAATTCATAGGGTTAAAAAATTGAGTGATTAAAAAGACATGGTACAACACATTCGTAAAAACACATTAAAAACAAATTCATGATCACAGCTGCAGAGACTATAAAAAGGGCGGAGCCACATGCAGAGCTCATTTTTGCCCTGACTCTCGAGCTGTGAGGATCTCCAGCCATACAGCAGCGCAGCTTTTTCAGCGTGTCCGTAAGCCTGAGGAAGACAATTCATTTGTCGAAACGTCGCGTAGGACACGCCTTCCTTATTTCATTATTGATATTTTTATTTAAAAACAATTTGATTTTATTTTTCATTTCATTTTATTAATAAATAAATAAATAATTAATACATATTTTGAGTTCATTTTGTAAAAACAATAAATAAGACTGACAACGGAGAAAAGCACCCAATATGGGTGGAAGATTCCAGGACTGGACCCTGGTCCAGCGGCGAGGTCCACGCCAACCAGGCCGCCAGCCCTTCCAGGACGGAGGAGGACGGTGGAAGGCCCGTGCACCACCCGTTCCTTACCGGGGACGGGATCCTTTCCCTAGACCTAACCCTCTAACCCTAACCCTAACCCTAACCCTAACCCTCACTCCTAATCCTAACCCTAACCCTAACCCTAACCCTAACATCATTTTCTCTTTCGCCTAACCCTAACCCTAACACAATCACTTACCTTACCTTACACTTACCTCTATCTAACCTCTCCCTGTCCTCTTTTACTAACCTTAACCAACTCCTGGGGGCATGCCTAACCCTAACCAATGGACGTCCAGCTGAAAAATCACAAGTGTGCAACCAAAATTTGGCTACTTCAATATAGGTATCAAACGACTCCAAATGGCCTGAAACGTGCTCCTAGACATGTCCTGGAACAACTTTTTTCACAAAAACACTTGGTCAAATTTCACTTCATTTCTAGGGGGGGACTTTGACGGTCCATAACTCCAGAACCGTAATTCACACAGTCACGGTTCCGGTCTCTATCAACCCGGATCGGCCCCAGGAACACGTAGATACCACTCCCATCTCTCTACCTCACTCCTATCAAAAGTTAGTCCCAAAAGTCCCCAGTTTTTCGGGGACTTTCCGCAATATCTCCGGAACCCTAAGTCCCACATGCACGGTTCCGGTCTCTATCAACCCGGCTCGGCTAGACGGACACGTAGACACCAGAATCATCTCTCTACGACATTCCTATCCAAAGTTAGTGGCAAAAGTCCCCAATTTGAGTGGTTTTTATCCCCCTACCTAACCTAACCTAACCCAAACCACGCCCCGGAGTCTTACCCTAACCCTAACCCTAACCACAATTTTGCTACTTCAATATAGGTATCAAACGACTCCAAATGGCCTGAAACGTGCTCCTAGACATGTCCTGGAACAACTTTTTTCACAAAAACACTTGGTCAAATTTCAACTCCGGACCAACTCCATTCATTTCTAGGGGGGGACTTTGGGGGGTCATAACTCCGGAACCGTGCGTCCTAGACGCTTCAAACCAAGCTCCGTCTGCCATAATTCGACCCTTCTGAACACGCCACACTTGTCCCCGAGTCTCTACGACCTACGCTTCCCGAGATACACACATTTACAGACAAAAAAGGGGCGTATCTCCGGAACCGGAAGTCCTGCACACAAGTGGCTGCTACCAATGGAAAGCACGTGGCCACAAATGGGGGGTAGGTCACACTTTCAACTCTCTACCACCTTCCTAGCAAAAGTTATTCAACATTATATAAAATATACACATATATAATTACCATAAGTCACTCCTAATCCTAACCCTGAATTGAGGCCCTAAACTTAACCCTAATTTTAATTTGGTGCCTAAACCTAACCCATGATTTCTAATCTTAACCTAGCCCTGATTTTATCCCCTAAACCTAACCTCCACCCTAATCCAGGCCCTAACCCTAACCCTCATTTTTAATCCTAACCTAGCCCTGATTTTATCCCCTAAACCTAACCTCCACCCTAATCCAGGCCCTAACCCTAACCCTCATTTTTAATTCTAATCTAGCCCTGATTTTATCCCCTAAACCTAACCTCCACCCTAATCCAGGCCCTAACCCTAACCCTCATTTTTAATTCTAATCTAGCCCTGATTTTATGCCCTAAACCTAACCTTCACCCTAACTCTGGCCCTAACCTTAACCCTAATTTTTAATTCTAACCCAGCCCTGATTTTATGCCCTAACCCTAACCTTCACCCTAATTCTGGCCCCAATCCTAATTGGAAATTTTAAATTTAAAATATAACCCTAACCCCACCCACATTTTTATTGGATTTTCTAAATGAAATTATCAATCTTTTTTAAACACAATTTTATTAATTTATTGGGCATTACAACAATTAATAAATAACAATTAACTCATTGGGCATTACAAAAATTAAAAAACCTCAATTCATGGATTATACAATTTCATTTCATAATAGATTCATTAATTCATGGGCTACGGATAAATAAATAATTTTATTAAAAATACATACAATAGGATAAAATCATAATTCAGGGTATTGACTTTATAAATATTTCATTGGGATAATAAATAGGGTTAAAAATCTGAGGGATAAAAAAGGATTGCAAAACACATTCGTAAAACACATTCTAAAAACACAATTCATCAGAGCCACAGCAGAGAGCATAAAAGGGAGGAGCTACAGGCAGAGCTCATTTGATGCCTGACTCTCGTGCTGTGAGCATCGTGGTCCAGCCACCAGCAGCACTGCTTTTTAGTGTGTCCATACAGCCTGAAGAAGATTCTTTTTTATCGAAACGTCGCGATTGGACACGCCTTCTTTAGTTCATTATAATTCATAATTTTTGTTTAAAAACTATTTCATTTTTTATTTCATTTTTTTAAATAAATATATTAAAAATATTTTGAGTTCTTTTTTTAAAAAATAAATAAGACAAACAACACACAAAGACACCCAAGATGGGTAGTCGTTTTGACGATTGGACCCTGGTCCAGCGGCGTGGCCAACGCCGCCAAGGTCGCCAGCCGTACCAGGACGGAGGAGGACGGTGGAAGGCCCGCGCACCACCCGTTCCGTACCGGGGGCGGGATCCTTTCCCACGTCCTACCCGGCCAGCGCCTCCACCTACAGCCTCCCGGTATTGGGGTCCACAATCAAGATCCTTCGCGGATGTGGTCCGTGGAGACATCCGTAGACCTGCCCGTAGATTTGTTTCTCCGCGGACGCAGGGTCGGACCAGATCAAACGACAGCCGGCGGGCCCACAGTTCAGGCAGCTTACCAGGAAGCTGCACGCATTGATCAAGATGGTGCATCACCTTCAGAACGTGGCCCCTAAGCCAGGTAAGGACCAACCTAGGATGATCGCCAAGATGGTTGACATCTTGGCAAACATGATAAGGCCTGCATCTCCCACAGATAAAACATTGGAAATGATACAGGGGAATGCAGAGAACTGGGGTTATAATACCCAATTGATCCTTCAAGAACATTACGAAGGGGGTTTAGAGACATTGTTGGAGGAGATTTCTGGACTCCTCGCCAATGGTTGGAAGGAGCAGTTCCAAGTGGCGGTCAGATGGGCAAGACGCAATCTGACGCGCGTGACTCAAGAGGTCATCGATCACGTAGAGGCGTTGATCACAGCCAGATGCGACGGTGACAATCAGCCCCGGCCTACCGTTACGAACACCACTCAGAGGCCACAACAGACAACAACGACGGTGGCAACGATGACTGAGCGGACGACCGAGAGGGCCAATTTGGTTTCACAGTCTGCACAAGCGGGTCCCTCCTTACAGGAGACCATACAACCTCCACGGGTAGTGCCACCTCAGAACCAAGACCTGCAGCCTCCACCAAGGGAACTCCTGGATCAAAGACAGGATAGGAACAGAAGACGCAGAGGAGTCGTCTTCACGGAAGACTTGTCTCTTGACATGGTCGAAGAGACAGACAGAAGCTCTCTGATGGGGGACGGAGAGGACGATCCTACGGAGGACGATGTTTTGGAGGATTTGGAAGATTTGTTCGGCTCAGCACCCAGGACCGCAGTACGGACCACTTCCGAGGACAAGAATGTCGGCACGGAAGAAGTGATGACCGAAGCCCAGGTTCATCTAGGAGCAGGTGCAGCGGAGGACACCGGCTGGGAGTCCTTCGAAGAGTCATCGACCCCGATTCAAAAAGGTCAAAGAGCAAAGAGACATGTCAACTCCGAACGCAAGATGATAGATTGGGGTCTTAGTGTCAAACAGAAGTGGCTGATAATAGGCGACTCCAACCTATCCAGGATGCCTACCTACGACATTCCGGATCTACAGATAGACAGCTATCCGGGAGCCAATTTCCGGCATGCGGAGGCTTTGATGAAGAAGGCAACAAGTATTGTGACAGTGGAAAAGGTTGTGTTGTCCTTTGGACTGAACCACAGGAACCAGAAGGCCAGAGAAACCTCAGTCAAGCAGTTGCAGTCAGCAGTTCGAGCTGCTAGGAGGAAATTTCCTTATGCCGAGGTCTGGGTTCCTCTGATTAACTTTTCTTCGTCTCTGGCTAGAGATGAACAACGGACATTGAGAACATTGAACTGTCACATTGAGAGAAACATGCCTTGCCTCTCGGCATTGCCAGATGAGGAATTCCGTACGGAGAAGGACAATGTTCACTGGACTAAGAAGACTGCCAGAGCTATGCTCGAACATTGGAAAGACTTGTTAAACTTCACCGCCCCCTAAGTCTTAGAGATGAGGGGGCCGAGGGACGACAGTCCTCTTCTACGAAGAACGTTGTGGTTCTAGCTAAGAACTTTCATTTGTCTAAGCCACAATGTGATCTGTTAAGTAAGGGATTGTCATTTATACCGTCTTTGAATATAGGCAGGAACCAAAAACTTCAGCTTGAATTAGATTTACAAAATTATCATAGGAAAATCAAATTGGCCTGGTATTTCAGAAATGCAACTAAAAAAGAAATACCTCCTTTCACGGAGAATTCTAATTGGACACCTCCAAGGGACAAACTTTCGCCTGAGGTTATAAATTTAATAGAAGAAGATAGACAACTCTTTGAACAAAATTATAGATCAATTCAGGAAAAATTCAATTTGACATTAGATGAAGTTAGAGCACTTAGGGAGCTAAAAAATGCTAAACACATCGTGATAAAGCCGGCGGATAAGGGGGCAACCGTTGTCATATTAAGCAAGGAACAATACAATTTGGAAGTACAAAGACAATTGGATGATACAAATTACTACAAAAAATTGGACAAACCCATTTATTTGGACACGATTCCTTTAATTGATGACATATTAAATTCATTAAAAAAGAAGAAATTCATCAATGAAAAACAAAGAAAATATCTAAAAGGTGATCTACAACCCAGGGAAAGACGATTTTATATTCTTCCCAAAATTCATAAGGATCCTAAAAGTTGGACTGTTCCTTTCGAGATTCCCCCGGCCGCCCGATAGTTTCCGACTGCGGTAGTGAGACATACTACACAGCGGAATATCTCGATTATTATTTGAATCCATTGTCAAACAGACATCCTGCCTATCTTAAAGACACGTACCATTTCATTGAGATTGTTAAGAGCTTACAGGTCCCGTCAAATTCCTATTTCTTTTCTATGGATGTAGCAAGTTTGTACACAAATATTGATATTCCAAGTGGCATGAATGCTGTTAAAAAATGTTTTGCAAGGTATCCCGATCCCAAACGGCCAGATGCAGAGTTATTGCAGTTGCTAGAAATTAATCTGACAAGAAATGATTTTGTTTTCGATGGAGAATTTTATTTACAAGTGAAGGGTACGGCAATGGGGAAAAGATTTGCCCCTGCCTACGCTAACATTTTTATGGCCAATTGGGAGGAGGAAGTTTTCAGTAAGTGTCATAAGAAACCATTTTATTATTTACGTTATCTCGACGATGTTTGGGGAATTTGGACGGGTACCAAAGCTGAGTTTCAAGAATTTTTGGATATTTTAAATTCCCATGATCCCTCAATCCAACTCAAGGCTGAGATTGATGAAAACTCAATTGACTTCTTAGATACTACGGTATATAAAGCGGCAGACTTCCAACAAACCCATAAATTGGACATAAAAGTATTTTTTAAAACAACTGACACTCATGCTTTACTTTACAAGACCAGTTTCCACCCAAGGCATACCTTTCGCGGTATTGTAAAGTCTCAAATTTTAAGATTCAAGAGAATTTGTACACGTGAAGATACGTTTATGGAAGCTGTCAAGATCCTTTTCAAAGCCTTACGGGAAAGAGGTTACACTAGGCCGTTCTTAAGGCAGTGTCTCAAAACTTTCCAACAGAGAAGGGAAAGAGATGATGGGAATTTAATTCCGTTGATAACTTCGTTTTCTAGTAATAGCCTGACTGTAAACAAAACATTGAAGTGTAATTTTGAAAGGCTCATAGATAGTCCGGGAATCATCCCAAGGTCAAAGGTCATTTCAGCCTATAGGCGAAATCAGAACCTAAGGGACTCTCTGGTAAGAGCTAAGTTACCATCTGTTCAGACACAAAGGAAGCCCCAATTATTGGAGGCTAATTTTTGTAAGTTACGGTTCATTCGTAGCACTAAGGAGAAAACAATTTTTAAGATTACACAAGGATTTAGTCCCCGATCCACAAACTGTGTATATGTTTTATTTTGTGCCAAATGTGGCATCAAGTATGTTGGGGAGACCAAAAACTCGTTGTCTACACGAATGTATCAACATCGATACAACATTAGAAATAGACGAGAAGTGGAAACACCATTAGTTAAACATTTTTTGATCCACGGTTTGAACTCTGTCAGGATGGCTGGACTTCAAAAACATATCAATTGGACTGATTTTGAGCGAAAGAAAATTGAACGTTATTGGATTCACTTATTACAAACCAGAGAACCATTTGGGTTGAATCTGTACCATACACGCAATCCGACTTTTTAATCCCAGTTTTTTTACCCTAATTTTTACTTAGGCCCTAAACCTAACCAGGATCCCAGGCCCTAAACCTAACTTGGATTTGAATGCCTAAACCTAACCCTGAATTGAGGCCCTAAACTTAACCCTAATTTTAATTTGGTGCCTAAACCTAACCCATGATTTCTAATCTTAACCTAGCCCTGATTTTATCCCCTAAACCTAACCTCCACCCTAATCCAGGCCCTAACCCTAACCCTCATTTTTAATCCTAACCTAGCCCTGATTTTATCCCCTAAACCTAACCTCCACCCTAATCCAGGCCCTAACCCTAACCCTCATTTTTAATTCTAATCTAGCCCTGATTTTATCCCCTAAACCTAACCTCCACCCTAATCCAGGCCCTAACCCTAACCCTCATTTTTAATTCTAATCTAGCCCTGATTTTATGCCCTAAACCTAACCTTCACCCTAATTCTGGCCCTAACCTTAACCCTAATTTTTAATTCTAACCCAGCCCTGATTTTATGCCCTAACCCTAACCTTCACCCTAATTCTGGCCCCAACCCTAATTGGAAATTTTAAATTTAAAATATAACCCTAACCCCACCCACATTTTTATTGGATTTTCTAAATGAAATTATCAATCTTTTTTAAACATAATTTTATTAATTTATTGGGCATTACAACAATTAAAAAATAACAATTAACTCATTGGGCATTACAAAAATTAAAAAACCTCAATTCATGGATTATACAATTTCATTTCATAATAGATTCATTAATTCATGGGCTACGGATAAATAAATAATTTTATTAAAAATACATACAATAGGATAAAATCATAATTCATGGTATTGACTTTATAAATATTTCATTGGGATAATAAATAGGGTTAAAAATCTGAGGGATAAAAAAGGATTGCAAAACACATTCGTAAAACACATTCTAAAAACACAATTCATCAGAGCCACAGCAGAGAGCATAAAAGGGAGGAGCTACAGGCAGAGCTCATTTGATGCCTGACTCTCGTGCTGTGAGCATCGTGGTCCAGCCACCAGCAGCACTGCTTTTTAGTGTGTCCATACAGCCTGAAGAAGATTCTTTTTTATCGAAACGTCGCGATTGGACACGCCTTCTTTAGTTCATTATAATTCATAATTTTTGTTTAAAAACTATTTCATTTTTTATTTCATTTTTTTAAATAAATATATTAAAAATATTTTGAGTTCTTTTTTTAAAAAATAAATAAGACAAACAACACACAAAGACACCCAAGATGGGTAGTCGTTTTGACGATTGGACCCTGGTCCAGCGGCGTGGCCAACGCCGCCAAGGTCGCCAGCCGTACCAGGACGGAGGAGGACGGTGGAAGGCCCGCGCACCACCCGTTCCGTACCGGGGGCGGGATCCTTTCCCACGTCCTACCCGGCCAGCGCCTCCACCTACAGCCTCCCGGTATTGGGGTCCACAATCAAGATCCTTCGCGGATGTGGTCCGTGGAGACATCCGTAGACCTGCCCGTAGATTTGTTTCTCCGCGGACGCAGGGTCGGACCAGATCAAACGACAGCCGGCGGGCCCACAGTTCAGGCAGCTTACCAGGAAGCTGCACGCATTGATCAAGATGGTGCATCACCTTCAGAACGTGGCCCCTAAGCCAGGTAAGGACCAACCTAGGATGATCGCCAAGATGGTTGACATCTTGGCAAACATGATAAGGCCTGCATCTCCCACAGATAAAACATTGGAAATGATACAGGGGAATGCAGAGAACTGGGGTTATAATACCCAATTGATCCTTCAAGAACATTACGAAGGGGGTTTAGAGACATTGTTGGAGGAGATTTCTGGACTCCTCGCCAATGGTTGGAAGGAGCAGTTCCAAGTGGCGGTCAGATGGGCAAGACGCAATCTGACGCGCGTGACTCAAGAGGTCATCGATCACGTAGAGGCGTTGATCACAGCCAGATGCGACGGTGACAATCAGCCCCGGCCTACCGTTACGAACACCACTCAGAGGCCACAACAGACAACAACGACGGTGGCAACGATGACTGAGCGGACGACCGAGAGGGCCAATTTGGTTTCACAGTCTGCACAAGCGGGTCCCTCCTTACAGGAGACCATACAACCTCCACGGGTAGTGCCACCTCAGAACCAAGACCTGCAGCCTCCACCAAGGGAACTCCTGGATCAAAGACAGGATAGGAACAGAAGACGCAGAGGAGTCGTCTTCACGGAAGACTTGTCTCTTGACATGGTCGAAGAGACAGACAGAAGCTCTCTGATGGGGGACGGAGAGGACGATCCTACGGAGGACGATGTTTTGGAGGATTTGGAAGATTTGTTCGGCTCAGCACCCAGGACCGCAGTACGGACCACTTCCGAGGACAAGAATGTCGGCACGGAAGAAGTGATGACCGAAGCCCAGGTTCATCTAGGAGCAGGTGCAGCGGAGGACACCGGCTGGGAGTCCTTCGAAGAGTCATCGACCCCGATTCAAAAAGGTCAAAGAGCAAAGAGACATGTCAACTCCGAACGCAAGATGATAGATTGGGGTCTTAGTGTCAAACAGAAGTGGCTGATAATAGGCGACTCCAACCTATCCAGGATGCCTACCTACGACATTCCGGATCTACAGATAGACAGCTATCCGGGAGCCAATTTCCGGCATGCGGAGGCTTTGATGAAGAAGGCAACAAGTATTGTGACAGTGGAAAAGGTTGTGTTGTCCTTTGGACTGAACCACAGGAACCAGAAGGCCAGAGAAACCTCAGTCAAGCAGTTGCAGTCAGCAGTTCGAGCTGCTAGGAGGAAATTTCCTTATGCCGAGGTCTGGGTTCCTCTGATTAACTTTTCTTCGTCTCTGGCTAGAGATGAACAACGGACATTGAGAACATTGAACTGTCACATTGAGAGAAACATGCCTTGCCTCTCGGCATTGCCAGATGAGGAATTCCGTACGGAGAAGGACAATGTTCACTGGACTAAGAAGACTGCCAGAGCTATGCTCGAACATTGGAAAGACTTGTTAAACTTCACCGCCCCCTAAGTCTTAGAGATGAGGGGGCCGAGGGACGACAGTCCTCTTCTACGAAGAACGTTGTGGTTCTAGCTAAGAACTTTCATTTGTCTAAGCCACAATGTGATCTGTTAAGTAAGGGATTGTCATTTATACCGTCTTTGAATATAGGCAGGAACCAAAAACTTCAGCTTGAATTAGATTTACAAAATTATCATAGGAAAATCAAATTGGCCTGGTATTTCAGAAATGCAACTAAAAAAGAAATACCTCCTTTCACGGAGAATTCTAATTGGACACCTCCAAGGGACAAACTTTCGCCTGAGGTTATAAATTTAATAGAAGAAGATAGACAACTCTTTGAACAAAATTATAGATCAATTCAGGAAAAATTCAATTTGACATTAGATGAAGTTAGAGCACTTAGGGAGCTAAAAAATGCTAAACACATCGTGATAAAGCCGGCGGATAAGGGGGCAACCGTTGTCATATTAAGCAAGGAACAATACAATTTGGAAGTACAAAGACAATTGGATGATACAAATTACTACAAAAAATTGGACAAACCCATTTATTTGGACACGATTCCTTTAATTGATGACATATTAAATTCATTAAAAAAGAAGAAATTCATCAATGAAAAACAAAGAAAATATCTAAAAGGTGATCTACAACCCAGGGAAAGACGATTTTATATTCTTCCCAAAATTCATAAGGATCCTAAAAGTTGGACTGTTCCTTTCGAGATTCCCCCTGGCCGCCCGATAGTTTCCGACTGCGGTAGTGAGACATACTACACAGCGGAATATCTCGATTATTATTTGAATCCATTGTCAAACAGACATCCTGCCTATCTTAAAGACACGTACCATTTCATTGAGATTGTTAAGAGCTTACAGGTCCCGTCAAATTCCTATTTCTTTTCTATGGATGTAGCAAGTTTGTACACAAATATTGATATTCCAAGTGGCATGAATGCTGTTAAAAAATGTTTTGCAAGGTATCCCGATCCCAAACGGCCAGATGCAGAGTTATTGCAGTTGCTAGAAATTAATCTGACAAGAAATGATTTTGTTTTCGATGGAGAATTTTATTTACAAGTGAAGGGTACGGCAATGGGGAAAAGATTTGCCCCTGCCTACGCTAACATTTTTATGGCCAATTGGGAGGAGGAAGTTTTCAGTAAGTGTCATAAGAAACCATTTTATTATTTACGTTATCTCGACGATGTTTGGGGAATTTGGACGGGTACCAAAGCTGAGTTTCAAGAATTTTTGGATATTTTAAATTCCCATGATCCCTCAATCCAACTCAAGGCTGAGATTGATGAAAACTCAATTGACTTCTTAGATACTACGGTATATAAAGCGGCAGACTTCCAACAAACCCATAAATTGGACATAAAAGTATTTTTTAAAACAACTGACACTCATGCTTTACTTTACAAGACCAGTTTCCACCCAAGGCATACCTTTCGCGGTATTGTAAAGTCTCAAATTTTAAGATTCAAGAGAATTTGTACACGTGAAGATACGTTTATGGAAGCTGTCAAGATCCTTTTCAAAGCCTTACGGGAAAGAGGTTACACTAGGCC
This sequence comes from Lagodon rhomboides, assembly GCA_039737535.1. Classification (NCBI taxonomy): domain Eukaryota; kingdom Metazoa; phylum Chordata; class Actinopteri; order Spariformes; family Sparidae; genus Lagodon; species Lagodon rhomboides. Next base: position 24,320 of record CM077801.1, read on the forward strand.
GTTCTTAAGGCAGTGTCTCAAAACTTTCCAACAGAGAAGGGAAAGAGATGATGGGAATTTAATTCCGTTGATAACTTCGTTTTCTAGTAATAGCCTGACTGTAAACAAAACATTGAAGTGTAATTTTGAAAGGCTCATAGATAGTCCGGGAATCATCCCAAGGTCAAAGGTCATTTCAGCCTATAGGCGAAATCAGAACCTAAGGGACTCTCTGGTAAGAGCTAAGTTACCATCTGTTCAGACACAAAGGAAGCCCCAATTATTGGAGGCTAATTTTTGTAAGTTACGGTTCATTCGTAGCACTAAGGAGAAAACAATTTTTAAGATTACACAAGGATTTAGTCCCCGATCCACAAACTGTGTATATGTTTTATTTTGTGCCAAATGTGGCATCAAGTATGTTGGGGAGACCAAAAACTCGTTGTCTACACGAATGTATCAACATCGATACAACATTAGAAATAGACGAGAAGTGGAAACACCATTAGTTAAACATTTTTTGATCCACGGTTTGAACTCTGTCAGGATGGCTGGACTTCAAAAACATATCAATTGGACTGATTTTGAGCGAAAGAAAATTGAACGTTATTGGATTCACTTATTACAAACCAGAGAACCATTTGGGTTGAATCTGTACCATACACGCAATCCGACTTTTTAATCCCAGTTTTTTTACCCTAATTTTTACTTAGGCCCTAAACCTAACCAGGATCCCAGGCCCTAAACCTAACTTGGATTTGAATGCCTAAACCTAACCCTGAATTGAGGCCCTAAACTTAACCCTAATTTTAATTTGGTGCCTAAACCTAACCCATGATTTCTAATCTTAACCTAGCCCTGATTTTATCCCCTAAACCTAACCTCCACCCTAATCCAGGCCCTAACCCTAACCCTCATTTTTAATCCTAACCTAGCCCTGATTTTATCCCCTAAACCTAACCTCCACCCTAATCCAGGCCCTAACCCTAACCCTCATTTTTAATTCTAATCTAGCCCTGATTTTATCCCCTAAACCTAACCTCCACCCTAATCCAGGCCCTAACCCTAACCCTCATTTTTAATTCTAATCTAGCCCTGATTTTATGCCCTAAACCTAACCTTCACCCTAACTCTGGCCCTAACCTTAACCCTAATTTTTAATTCTAACCCAGCCCTGATTTTATGCCCTAACCCTAACCTTCACCCTAATTCTGGCCCCAATCCTAATTGGAAATTTTAAATTTAAAATATAACCCTAACCCCACCCACATTTTTATTGGATTTTCTAAATGAAATTATCAATCTTTTTTAAACACAATTTTATTAATTTATTGGGCATTACAACAATTAATAAATAACAATTAACTCATTGGGCATTACAAAAATTAAAAAACCTCAATTCATGGATTATACAATTTCATTTCATAATAGATTCATTAATTCATGGGCTACGGATAAATAAATAATTTTATTAAAAATACATACAATAGGATAAAATCATAATTCAGGGTATTGACTTTATAAATATTTCATTGGGATAATAAATAGGGTTAAAAATCTGAGGGATAAAAAAGGATTGCAAAACACATTCGTAAAACACATTCTAAAAACACAATTCATCAGAGCCACAGCAGAGAGCATAAAAGGGAGGAGCTACAGGCAGAGCTCATTTGATGCCTGACTCTCGTGCTGTGAGCATCGTGGTCCAGCCACCAGCAGCACTGCTTTTTAGTGTGTCCATACAGCCTGAAGAAGATTCTTTTTTATCGAAACGTCGCGATTGGACACGCCTTCTTTAGTTCATTATAATTCATAATTTTTGTTTAAAAACTATTTCATTTTTTATTTCATTTTTTTAAATAAATATATTAAAAATATTTTGAGTTCTTTTTTTAAAAAATAAATAAGACAAACAACACACAAAGACACCCAAGATGGGTAGTCGTTTTGACGATTGGACCCTGGTCCAGCGGCGTGGCCAACGCCGCCAAGGTCGCCAGCCGTACCAGGACGGAGGAGGACGGTGGAAGGCCCGCGCACCACCCGTTCCGTACCGGGGGCGGGATCCTTTCCCACGTCCTAACCCTAACCCTAACCCTAACCCTAACCCTAACCCAAACCACGCCCCGGAGTCTTACCCTAACCCTAACCCTAACCACAATTTTGCTACTTCAATATAGGTATCAAACGACTCCAAATGGCCTGAAACGTGCTCCTAGACATGTCCTGGAACAACTTTTTTCACAAAAACACTTGGTCAAATTTCAACTCCGGACCAACTCCATTCATTTCTAGGGGGGGACTTTGGGGGGTCATAACTCCGGAACCGTGCGTCCTAGACGCTTCAAACCAAGCTCCGTCTGCCATAATTCGACCCTTCTGAACACGCCACACTTGTCCCCGAGTCTCTACGACCTACGCTTCCCGAGATACACACATTTACAGACAAAAAAGGGGCGTATCTCCGGAACCGGAAGTCCTGCACACAAGTGGCTGCTACCAATGGAAAGCACGTGGCCACAAATGGGGGGTAGGTCACACTTTCAACTCTCTACCACCTTCCTAGCAAAAGTTATTCAACATTATATAAAATATACACATATATAATTACCATAAGTCACTCCTAATCCTAACCTCCACCCTAATCCAGGCCCTAAACCTAACCCTAATTCCTATTTTTAACCTAGCCCTGATTTTATGCCCTAACCCTAACCATAATTCTATATTTTGCCTAACCCTAATTGGAAACCCTAAACCTAAATTTAACCCTAACTTTAATTTATAACCCTAGCTCAACCCACATTTGATTGTATTATTTTTTTTAATTATAGAATTCATAATTAACGTAATTCATTGTTATTGGGCATTATACATTTCTAAAAAATTATAAATACAAGTACGTAAAATATAAAGTTAATTAAGTCATGGGTTATGGATAAAACTATATTTTCATTAACAATTCATAATAATATTTATTTTCATTAAAAAAATATAATTGGATAAAACTCATGGTTTATAAAATTGATTTTATAAATATCATTTCATTTCAGAATTCATAGGGTTAAAAAATTGAGTGATTAAAAAGACATGGTACAACACATTCGTAAAAACACATTAAAAACAAATTCATGATCACAGCTGCAGAGACTATAAAAAGGGCGGAGCCACATGCAGAGCTCATTTTTGCCCTGACTCTCGAGCTGTGAGGATCTCCAGCCATACAGCAGCGCAGCTTTTTCAGCGTGTCCGTAAGCCTGAGGAAGACAATTCATTTGTCGAAACGTCGCGTAGGACACGCCTTCCTTATTTCATTATTGATATTTTTATTTAAAAACAATTTGATTTTATTTTTCATTTCATTTTATTAATAAATAAATAAATAATTAATACATATTTTGAGTTCATTTTGTAAAAACAATAAATAAGACTGACAACGGAGAAAAGCACCCAATATGGGTGGAAGATTCCAGGACTGGACCCTGGTCCAGCGGCGAGGTCCACGCCAACCAGGCCGCCAGCCCTTCCAGGACGGAGGAGGACGGTGGAAGGCCCGTGCACCACCCGTTCCTTACCGGGGACGGGATCCTTTCCCTAGACCTAACCCTCTAACCCTAACCCTAACCCTAACCCTAACCCTCACTCCTAATCCTAACCCTAACCCTAACCCTAACCCTAACATCATTTTCTCTTTCGCCTAACCCTAACCCTAACACAATCACTTACCTTACCTTACACTTACCTCTATCTAACCTCTCCCTGTCCTCTTTTACTAACCTTAACCAACTCCTGGGGGCATGCCTAACCCTAACCAATGGACGTCCAGCTGAAAAATCACAAGTGTGCAACCAAAATTTGGCTACTTCAATATAGGTATCAAACGACTCCAAATGGCCTGAAACGTGCTCCTAGACATGTCCTGGAACAACTTTTTTCACAAAAACACTTGGTCAAATTTCACTTCATTTCTAGGGGGGGACTTTGACGGTCCATAACTCCAGAACCGTAATTCACACAGTCACGGTTCCGGTCTCTATCAACCCGGATCGGCCCCAGGAACACGTAGATACCACTCCCATCTCTCTACCTCACTCCTATCAAAAGTTAGTCCCAAAAGTCCCCAGTTTTTCGGGGACTTTCCGCAATATCTCCGGAACCCTAAGTCCCACATGCACGGTTCCGGTCTCTATCAACCCGGCTCGGCTAGACGGACACGTAGACACCAGAATCATCTCTCTACGACATTCCTATCCAAAGTTAGTGGCAAAAGTCCCCAATTTGAGTGGTTTTTATCCCCCTACCTAACCTAACCTAACCCAAACCACGCCCCGGAGTCTTACCCTAACCCTAACCCTAACCACAATTTTGCTACTTCAATATAGGTATCAAACGACTCCAAATGGCCTGAAACGTGCTCCTAGACATGTCCTGGAACAACTTTTTTCACAAAAACACTTGGTCAAATTTCAACTCCGGACCAACTCCATTCATTTCTAGGGGGGGACTTTGGGGGGTCATAACTCCGGAACCGTGCGTCCTAGACGCTTCAAACCAAGCTCCGTCTGCCATAATTCGACCCTTCTGAACACGCCACACTTGTCCCCGAGTCTCTACGACCTACGCTTCCCGAGATACACACATTTACAGACAAAAAAGGGGCGTATCTCCGGAACCGGAAGTCCTGCACACAAGTGGCTGCTACCAATGGAAAGCACGTGGCCACAAATGGGGGGTAGGTCACACTTTCAACTCTCTACCACCTTCCTAGCAAAAGTTATTCAACATTATATAAAATATACACATATATAATTACCATAAGTCACTCCTAATCCTAACCTCCACCCTAATCCAGGCCCTAAACCTAACCCTAATTCCTATTTTTAACCTAGCCCTGATTTTATGCCCTAACCCTAACCATAATTCTATATTTTGCCTAACCCTAATTGGAAACCCTAAACCTAAATTTAACCCTAACTTTAATTTATAACCCTAGCTCAACCCACATTTGATTGTATTATTTTTTTTAATTATAGAATTCATAATTAACGTAATTCATTGTTATTGGGCATTATACATTTCTAAAAAATTATAAATACAAGTACGTAAAATATAAAGTTAATTAAGTCATGGGTTATGGATAAAACTATATTTTCATTAACAATTCATAATAATATTTATTTTCATTAAAAAAATATAATTGGATAAAACTCATGGTTTATAAAATTGATTTTATAAATATCATTTCATTTCAGAATTCATAGGGTTAAAAAATTGAGTGATTAAAAAGACATGGTACAACACATTCGTAAAAACACATTAAAAACAAATTCATGATCACAGCTGCAGAGACTATAAAAAGGGCGGAGCCACATGCAGAGCTCATTTTTGCCCTGACTCTCGAGCTGTGAGGATCTCCAGCCATACAGCAGCGCAGCTTTTTCAGCGTGTCCGTAAGCCTGAGGAAGACAATTCATTTGTCGAAACGTCGCGTAGGACACGCCTTCCTTATTTCATTATTGATATTTTTATTTAAAAACAATTTGATTTTATTTTTCATTTCATTTTATTAATAAATAAATAAATAATTAATACATATTTTGAGTTCATTTTGTAAAAACAATAAATAAGACTGACAACGGAGAAAAGCACCCAATATGGGTGGAAGATTCCAGGACTGGACCCTGGTCCAGCGGCGAGGTCCACGCCAACCAGGCCGCCAGCCCTTCCAGGACGGAGGAGGACGGTGGAAGGCCCGTGCACCACCCGTTCCTTACCGGGGACGGGATCCTTTCCCTAGACCTAACCCTCTAACCCTAACCCTAACCCTAACCCTAACCCTCACTCCTAATCCTAACCCTAACCCTAACCCTAACCCTAACATCATTTTCTCTTTCGCCTAACCCTAACCCTAACACAATCACTTACCTTACCTTACACTTACCTCTATCTAACCTCTCCCTGTCCTCTTTTACTAACCTTAACCAACTCCTGGGGGCATGCCTAACCCTAACCAATGGACGTCCAGCTGAAAAATCACAAGTGTGCAACCAAAATTTGGCTACTTCAATATAGGTATCAAACGACTCCAAATGGCCTGAAACGTGCTCCTAGACATGTCCTGGAACAACTTTTTTCACAAAAACACTTGGTCAAATTTCACTTCATTTCTAGGGGGGGACTTTGACGGTCCATAACTCCAGAACCGTAATTCACACAGTCACGGTTCCGGTCTCTATCAACCCGGATCGGCCCCAGGAACACGTAGATACCACTCCCATCTCTCTACCTCACTCCTATCAAAAGTTAGTCCCAAAAGTCCCCAGTTTTTCGGGGACTTTCCGCAATATCTCCGGAACCCTAAGTCCCACATGCACGGTTCCGGTCTCTATCAACCCGGCTCGGCTAGACGGACACGTAGACACCAGAATCATCTCTCTACGACATTCCTATCCAAAGTTAGTGGCAAAAGTCCCCAATTTGAGTGGTTTTTATCCCCCTACCTAACCTAACCTAACCCAAACCACGCCCCGGAGTCTTACCCTAACCCTAACCCTAACCACAATTTTGCTACTTCAATATAGGTATCAAACGACTCCAAATGGCCTGAAACGTGCTCCTAGACATGTCCTGGAACAACTTTTTTCACAAAAACACTTGGTCAAATTTCAACTCCGGACCAACTCCATTCATTTCTAGGGGGGGACTTTGGGGGGTCATAACTCCGGAACCGTGCGTCCTAGACGCTTCAAACCAAGCTCCGTCTGCCATAATTCGACCCTTCTGAACACGCCACACTTGTCCCCGAGTCTCTACGACCTACGCTTCCCGAGATACACACATTTACAGACAAAAAAGGGGCGTATCTCCGGAACCGGAAGTCCTGCACACAAGTGGCTGCTACCAATGGAAAGCACGTGGCCACAAATGGGGGGTAGGTCACACTTTCAACTCTCTACCACCTTCCTAGCAAAAGTTATTCAACATTATATAAAATATACACATATATAATTACCATAAGTCACTCCTAATCCTAACTTGGATTTGAATGCCTAAACCTAACCCTGAATTGAGGCCCTAAACTTAACCCTAATTTTAATTTGGTGCCTAAACCTAACCCATGATTTCTAATCTTAACCTAGCCCTGATTTTATCCCCTAAACCTAACCTCCACCCTAATCCAGGCCCTAACCCTAACCCTCATTTTTAATCCTAACCTAGCCCTGATTTTATCCCCTAAACCTAACCTCCACCCTAATCCAGGCCCTAACCCTAACCCTCATTTTTAATTCTAATCTAGCCCTGATTTTATCCCCTAAACCTAACCTCCACCCTAATCCAGGCCCTAACCCTAACCCTCATTTTTAATTCTAATCTAGCCCTGATTTTATGCCCTAAACCTAACCTTCACCCTAACTCTGGCCCTAACCTTAACCCTAATTTTTAATTCTAACCCAGCCCTGATTTTATGCCCTAACCCTAACCTTCACCCTAATTCTGGCCCCAATCCTAATTGGAAATTTTAAATTTAAAATATAACCCTAACCCCACCCACATTTTTATTGGATTTTCTAAATGAAATTATCAATCTTTTTTAAACACAATTTTATTAATTTATTGGGCATTACAACAATTAATAAATAACAATTAACTCATTGGGCATTACAAAAATTAAAAAACCTCAATTCATGGATTATACAATTTCATTTCATAATAGATTCATTAATTCATGGGCTACGGATAAATAAATAATTTTATTAAAAATACATACAATAGGATAAAATCATAATTCAGGGTATTGACTTTATAAATATTTCATTGGGATAATAAATAGGGTTAAAAATCTGAGGGATAAAAAAGGATTGCAAAACACATTCGTAAAACACATTCTAAAAACACAATTCATCAGAGCCACAGCAGAGAGCATAAAAGGGAGGAGCTACAGGCAGAGCTCATTTGATGCCTGACTCTCGTGCTGTGAGCATCGTGGTCCAGCCACCAGCAGCACTGCTTTTTAGTGTGTCCATACAGCCTGAAGAAGATTCTTTTTTATCGAAACGTCGCGATTGGACACGCCTTCTTTAGTTCATTATAATTCATAATTTTTGTTTAAAAACTATTTCATTTTTTATTTCATTTTTTTAAATAAATATATTAAAAATATTTTGAGTTCTTTTTTTAAAAAAATAAATAAGACAAACAACACACAAAGACACCCAAGATGGGTAGTCGTTTTGACGATTGGACCCTGGTCCAGCGGCGTGGCCAACGCCGCCAAGGTCGCCAGCCGTACCAGGACGGAGGAGGACGGTGGAAGGCCCGCGCACCACCCGTTCCGTACCGGGGGCGGGATCCTTTCCCACGTCCTACCCGGCCAGCGCCTCCACCTACAGCCTCCCGGTATTGGGGTCCACAATCAAGATCCTTCGCGGATGTGGTCCGTGGAGACATCCGTAGACCTGCCCGTAGATTTGTTTCTCCGCGGACGCAGGGTCGGACCAGATCAAACGACAGCCGGCGGGCCCACAGTTCAGGCAGCTTACCAGGAAGCTGCACGCATTGATCAAGATGGTGCATCACCTTCAGAACGTGGCCCCTAAGCCAGGTAAGGACCAACCTAGGATGATCGCCAAGATGGTTGACATCTTGGCAAACATGATAAGGCCTGCATCTCCCACAGATAAAACATTGGAAATGATACAGGGGAATGCAGAGAACTGGGGTTATAATACCCAATTGATCCTTCAAGAACATTACGAAGGGGGTTTAGAGACATTGTTGGAGGAGATTTCTGGACTCCTCGCCAATGGTTGGAAGGAGCAGTTCCAAGTGGCGGTCAGATGGGCAAGACGCAATCTGACGCGCGTGACTCAAGAGGTCATCGATCACGTAGAGGCGTTGATCACAGCCAGATGCGACGGTGACAATCAGCCCCGGCCTACCGTTACGAACACCACTCAGAGGCCACAACAGACAACAACGACGGTGGCAACGATGACTGAGCGGACGACCGAGAGGGCCAATTTGGTTTCACAGTCTGCACAAGCGGGTCCCTCCTTACAGGAGACCATACAACCTCCACGGGTAGTGCCACCTCAGAACCAAGACCTGCAGCCTCCACCAAGGGAACTCCTGGATCAAAGACAGGATAGGAACAGAAGACGCAGAGGAGTCGTCTTCACGGAAGACTTGTCTCTTGACATGGTCGAAGAGACAGACAGAAGCTCTCTGATGGGGGACGGAGAGGACGATCCTACGGAGGACGATGTTTTGGAGGATTTGGAAGATTTGTTCGGCTCAGCACCCAGGACCGCAGTACGGACCACTTCCGAGGACAAGAATGTCGGCACGGAAGAAGTGATGACCGAAGCCCAGGTTCATCTAGGAGCAGGTGCAGCGGAGGACACCGGCTGGGAGTCCTTCGAAGAGTCATCGACCCCGATTCAAAAAGGTCAAAGAGCAAAGAGACATGTCAACTCCGAACGCAAGATGATAGATTGGGGTCTTAGTGTCAAACAGAAGTGGCTGATAATAGGCGACTCCAACCTATCCAGGATGCCTACCTACGACATTCCGGATCTACAGATAGACAGCTATCCGGGAGCCAATTTCCGGCATGCGGAGGCTTTGATGAAGAAGGCAACAAGTATTGTGACAGTGGAAAAGGTTGTGTTGTCCTTTGGACTGAACCACAGGAACCAGAAGGCCAGAGAAACCTCAGTCAAGCAGTTGCAGTCAGCAGTTCGAGCTGCTAGGAGGAAATTTCCTTATGCCGAGGTCTGGGTTCCTCTGATTAACTTTTCTTCGTCTCTGGCTAGAGATGAACAACGGACATTGAGAACATTGAACTGTCACATTGAGAGAAACATGCCTTGCCTCTCGGCATTGCCAGATGAGGAATTCCGTACGGAGAAGGACAATGTTCACTGGACTAAGAAGACTGCCAGAGCTATGCTCGAACATTGGAAAGACTTGTTAAACTTCACCGCCCCCTAAGTCTTAGAGATGAGGGGGCCGAGGGACGACAGTCCTCTTCTACGAAGAACGTTGTGGTTCTAGCTAAGAACTTTCATTTGTCTAAGCCACAATGTGATCTGTTAAGTAAGGGATTGTCATTTATACCGTCTTTGAATATAGGCAGGAACCAAAAACTTCAGCTTGAATTAGATTTACAAAATTATCATAGGAAAATCAAATTGGCCTGGTATTTCAGAAATGCAACTAAAAAAGAAATACCTCCTTTCACGGAGAATTCTAATTGGACACCTCCAAGGGACAAACTTTCGCCTGAGGTTATAAATTTAATAGAAGAAGATAGACAACTCTTTGAACAAAATTATAGATCAATTCAGGAAAAATTCAATTTGACATTAGATGAAGTTAGAGCACTTAGGGAGCTAAAAAATGCTAAACACATCGTGATAAAGCCGGCGGATAAGGGGGCAACCGTTGTCATATTAAGCAAGGAACAATACAATTTGGAAGTACAAAGACAATTGGATGATACAAATTACTACAAAAAATTGGACAAACCCATTTATTTGGACACGATTCCTTTAATTGATGACATATTAAATTCATTAAAAAAGAAGAAATTCATCAATGAAAAACAAAGAAAATATCTAAAAGGTGATCTACAACCCAGGGAAAGACGATTTTATATTCTTCCCAAAATTCATAAGGATCCTAAAAGTTGGACTGTTCCTTTCGAGATTCCCCCGGCCGCCCGATAGTTTCCGACTGCGGTAGTGAGACATACTACACAGCGGAATATCTCGATTATTATTTGAATCCATTGTCAAACAGACATCCTGCCTATCTTAAAGACACGTACCATTTCATTGAGATTGTTAAGAGCTTACAGGTCCCGTCAAATTCCTATTTCTTTTCTATGGATGTAGCAAGTTTGTACACAAATATTGATATTCCAAGTGGCATGAATGCTGTTAAAAAATGTTTTGCAAGGTATCCCGATCCCAAACGGCCAGATGCAGAGTTATTGCAGTTGCTAGAAATTAATCTGACAAGAAATGATTTTGTTTTCGATGGAGAATTTTATTTACAAGTGAAGGGTACGGCAATGGGGAAAAGATTTGCCCCTGCCTACGCTAACATTTTTATGGCCAATTGGGAGGAGGAAGTTTTCAGTAAGTGTCATAAGAAACCATTTTATTATTTACGTTATCTCGACGATGTTTGGGGAATTTGGACGGGTACCAAAGCTGAGTTTCAAGAATTTTTGGATATTTTAAATTCCCATGATCCCTCAATCCAACTCAAGGCTGAGATTGATGAAAACTCAATTGACTTCTTAGATACTACGGTATATAAAGCGGCAGACTTCCAACAAACCCATAAATTGGACATAAAAGTATTTTTTAAAACAACTGACACTCATGCTTTACTTTACAAGACCAGTTTCCACCCAAGGCATACCTTTCGCGGTATTGTAAAGTCTCAAATTTTAAGATTCAAGAGAATTTGTACACGTGAAGATACGTTTATGGAAGCTGTCAAGATCCTTTTCAAAGCCTTACGGGAAAGAGGTTACACTAGGCCGTTCTTAAGGCAGTGTCTCAAAACTTTCCAACAGAGAAGGGAAAGAGATGATGGGAATTTAATTCCGTTGATAACTTCGTTTTCTAGTAATAGCCTGACTGTAAACAAAACATTGAAGTGTAATTTTGAAAGGCTCATAGATAGTCCGGGAATCATCCCAAGGTCAAAGGTCATTTCAGCCTATAGGCGAAATCAGAACCTAAGGGACTCTCTGGTAAGAGCTAAGTTACCATCTGTTCAGACACAAAGGAAGCCCCAATTATTGGAGGCTAATTTTTGTAAGTTACGGTTCATTCGTAGCACTAAGGAGAAAACAATTTTTAAGATTACACAAGGATTTAGTCCCCGATCCACAAACTGTGTATATGTTTTATTTTGTGCCAAATGTGGCATCAAGTATGTTGGGGAGACCAAAAACTCGTTGTCTACACGAATGTATCAACATCGATACAACATTAGAAATAGACGAGAAGTGGAAACACCATTAGTTAAACATTTTTTGATCCACGGTTTGAACTCTGTCAGGATGGCTGGACTTCAAAAACATATCAATTGGACTGATTTTGAGCGAAAGAAAATTGAACGTTATTGGATTCACTTATTACAAACCAGAGAACCATTTGGGTTGAATCTGTACCATACACGCAATCCGACTTTTTAATCCCAGTTTTTTTACCCTAATTTTTACTTAGGCCCTAAACCTAACCAGGATCCCAGGCCCTAAACCTAACTTGGATTTGAATGCCTAAACCTAACCCTGAATTGAGGCCCTAAACTTAACCCTAATTTTAATTTGGTGCCTAAACCTAACCCATGATTTCTAATCTTAACCTAGCCCTGATTTTATCCCCTAAACCTAACCTCCACCCTAATCCAGGCCCTAACCCTAACCCTCATTTTTAATCCTAACCTAGCCCTGATTTTATCCCCTAAACCTAACCTCCACCCTAATCCAGGCCCTAACCCTAACCCTCATTTTTAATTCTAATCTAGCCCTGATTTTATCCCCTAAACCTAACCTCCACCCTAATCCAGGCCCTAACCCTAACCCTCATTTTTAATTCTAATCTAGCCCTGATTTTATGCCCTAAACCTAACCTTCACCCTAATTCTGGCCCTAACCTTAACCCTAATTTTTAATTCTAACCCAGCCCTGATTTTATGCCCTAACCCTAACCTTCACCCTAATTCTGGCCCCAACCCTAATTGGAAATTTTAAATTTAAAATATAACCCTAACCCCACCCACATTTTTATTGGATTTTCTAAATGAAATTATCAATCTTTTTTAAACATAATTTTATTAATTTATTGGGCATTACAACAATTAAAAAATAACAATTAACTCATTGGGCATTACAAAAATTAAAAAACCTCAATTCATGGATTATACAATTTCATTTCATAATAGATTCATTAATTCATGGGCTACGGATAAATAAATAATTTTATTAAAAATACATACAATAGGATAAAATCATAATTCATGGTATTGACTTTATAAATATTTCATTGGGATAATAAATAGGGTTAAAAATCTGAGGGATAAAAAAGGATTGCAAAACACATTCGTAAAACACATTCTAAAAACACAATTCATCAGAGCCACAGCAGAGAGCATAAAAGGGAGGAGCTACAGGCAGAGCTCATTTGATGCCTGACTCTCGTGCTGTGAGCATCGTGGTCCAGCCACCAGCAGCACTGCTTTTTAGTGTGTCCATACAGCCTGAAGAAGATTCTTTTTTATCGAAACGTCGCGATTGGACACGCCTTCTTTAGTTCATTATAATTCATAATTTTTGTTTAAAAACTATTTCATTTTTTATTTCATTTTTTTAAATAAATATATTAAAAATATTTTGAGTTCTTTTTTTAAAAAATAAATAAGACAAACAACACACAAAGACACCCAAGATGGGTAGTCGTTTTGACGATTGGACCCTGGTCCAGCGGCGTGGCCAACGCCGCCAAGGTCGCCAGCCGTACCAGGACGGAGGAGGACGGTGGAAGGCCCGCGCACCACCCGTTCCGTACCGGGGGCGGGATCCTTTCCCACGTCCTACCCGGCCAGCGCCTCCACCTACAGCCTCCCGGTATTGGGGTCCACAATCAAGATCCTTCGCGGATGTGGTCCGTGGAGACATCCGTAGACCTGCCCGTAGATTTGTTTCTCCGCGGACGCAGGGTCGGACCAGATCAAACGACAGCCGGCGGGCCCACAGTTCAGGCAGCTTACCAGGAAGCTGCACGCATTGATCAAGATGGTGCATCACCTTCAGAACGTGGCCCCTAAGCCAGGTAAGGACCAACCTAGGATGATCGCCAAGATGGTTGACATCTTGGCAAACATGATAAGGCCTGCATCTCCCACAGATAAAACATTGGAAATGATACAGGGGAATGCAGAGAACTGGGGTTATAATACCCAATTGATCCTTCAAGAACATTACGAAGGGGGTTTAGAGACATTGTTGGAGGAGATTTCTGGACTCCTCGCCAATGGTTGGAAGGAGCAGTTCCAAGTGGCGGTCAGATGGGCAAGACGCAATCTGACGCGCGTGACTCAAGAGGTCATCGATCACGTAGAGGCGTTGATCACAGCCAGATGCGACGGTGACAATCAGCCCCGGCCTACCGTTACGAACACCACTCAGAGGCCACAACAGACAACAACGACGGTGGCAACGATGACTGAGCGGACGACCGAGAGGGCCAATTTGGTTTCACAGTCTGCACAAGCGGGTCCCTCCTTACAGGAGACCATACAACCTCCACGGGTAGTGCCACCTCAGAACCAAGACCTGCAGCCTCCACCAAGGGAACTCCTGGATCAAAGACAGGATAGGAACAGAAGACGCAGAGGAGTCGTCTTCACGGAAGACTTGTCTCTTGACATGGTCGAAGAGACAGACAGAAGCTCTCTGATGGGGGACGGAGAGGACGATCCTACGGAGGACGATGTTTTGGAGGATTTGGAAGATTTGTTCGGCTCAGCACCCAGGACCGCAGTACGGACCACTTCCGAGGACAAGAATGTCGGCACGGAAGAAGTGATGACCGAAGCCCAGGTTCATCTAGGAGCAGGTGCAGCGGAGGACACCGGCTGGGAGTCCTTCGAAGAGTCATCGACCCCGATTCAAAAAGGTCAAAGAGCAAAGAGACATGTCAACTCCGAACGCAAGATGATAGATTGGGGTCTTAGTGTCAAACAGAAGTGGCTGATAATAGGCGACTCCAACCTATCCAGGATGCCTACCTACGACATTCCGGATCTACAGATAGACAGCTATCCGGGAGCCAATTTCCGGCATGCGGAGGCTTTGATGAAGAAGGCAACAAGTATTGTGACAGTGGAAAAGGTTGTGTTGTCCTTTGGACTGAACCACAGGAACCAGAAGGCCAGAGAAACCTCAGTCAAGCAGTTGCAGTCAGCAGTTCGAGCTGCTAGGAGGAAATTTCCTTATGCCGAGGTCTGGGTTCCTCTGATTAACTTTTCTTCGTCTCTGGCTAGAGATGAACAACGGACATTGAGAACATTGAACTGTCACATTGAGAGAAACATGCCTTGCCTCTCGGCATTGCCAGATGAGGAATTCCGTACGGAGAAGGACAATGTTCACTGGACTAAGAAGACTGCCAGAGCTATGCTCGAACATTGGAAAGACTTGTTAAACTTCACCGCCCCCTAAGTCTTAGAGATGAGGGGGCCGAGGGACGACAGTCCTCTTCTACGAAGAACGTTGTGGTTCTAGCTAAGAACTTTCATTTGTCTAAGCCACAATGTGATCTGTTAAGTAAGGGATTGTCATTTATACCGTCTTTGAATATAGGCAGGAACCAAAAACTTCAGCTTGAATTAGATTTACAAAATTATCATAGGAAAATCAAATTGGCCTGGTATTTCAGAAATGCAACTAAAAAAGAAATACCTCCTTTCACGGAGAATTCTAATTGGACACCTCCAAGGGACAAACTTTCGCCTGAGGTTATAAATTTAATAGAAGAAGATAGACAACTCTTTGAACAAAATTATAGATCAATTCAGGAAAAATTCAATTTGACATTAGATGAAGTTAGAGCACTTAGGGAGCTAAAAAATGCTAAACACATCGTGATAAAGCCGGCGGATAAGGGGGCAACCGTTGTCATATTAAGCAAGGAACAATACAATTTGGAAGTACAAAGACAATTGGATGATACAAATTACTACAAAAAATTGGACAAACCCATTTATTTGGACACGATTCCTTTAATTGATGACATATTAAATTCATTAAAAAAGAAGAAATTCATCAATGAAAAACAAAGAAAATATCTAAAAGGTGATCTACAACCCAGGGAAAGACGATTTTATATTCTTCCCAAAATTCATAAGGATCCTAAAAGTTGGACTGTTCCTTTCGAGATTCCCCCTGGCCGCCCGATAGTTTCCGACTGCGGTAGTGAGACATACTACACAGCGGAATATCTCGATTATTATTTGAATCCATTGTCAAACAGACATCCTGCCTATCTTAAAGACACGTACCATTTCATTGAGATTGTTAAGAGCTTACAGGTCCCGTCAAATTCCTATTTCTTTTCTATGGATGTAGCAAGTTTGTACACAAATATTGATATTCCAAGTGGCATGAATGCTGTTAAAAAATGTTTTGCAAGGTATCCCGATCCCAAACGGCCAGATGCAGAGTTATTGCAGTTGCTAGAAATTAATCTGACAAGAAATGATTTTGTTTTCGATGGAGAATTTTATTTACAAGTGAAGGGTACGGCAATGGGGAAAAGATTTGCCCCTGCCTACGCTAACATTTTTATGGCCAATTGGGAGGAGGAAGTTTTCAGTAAGTGTCATAAGAAACCATTTTATTATTTACGTTATCTCGACGATGTTTGGGGAATTTGGACGGGTACCAAAGCTGAGTTTCAAGAATTTTTGGATATTTTAAATTCCCATGATCCCTCAATCCAACTCAAGGCTGAGATTGATGAAAACTCAATTGACTTCTTAGATACTACGGTATATAAAGCGGCAGACTTCCAACAAACCCATAAATTGGACATAAAAGTATTTTTTAAAACAACTGACACTCATGCTTTACTTTACAAGACCAGTTTCCACCCAAGGCATACCTTTCGCGGTATTGTAAAGTCTCAAATTTTAAGATTCAAGAGAATTTGTACACGTGAAGATACGTTTATGGAAGCTGTCAAGATCCTTTTCAAAGCCTTACGGGAAAGAGGTTACACTAGGCCGTTCTTAAGGCAGTGTCTCAAAACTTTCCAACAGAGAAGGGAAAGAGATGATGGGAATTTAATTCCGTTGATAACTTCGTTTTCTAGTAATAGCCTGACTGTAAACAAAACATTGAAGTGTAATTTTGAAAGGCTCATAGATAGTCCGGGAATCATCCCAAGGTCAAAGGTCATTTCAGCCTATAGGCGAAATCAGAACCTAAGGGACTCTCTGGTAAGAGCTAAGTTACCATCTGTTCAGACACAAAGGAAGCCCCAATTATTGGAGGCTAATTTTTGTAAGTTACGGTTCATTCGTAGCACTAAGGAGAAAACAATTTTTAAGATTACACAAGGATTTAGTCCCCGATCCACAAACTGTGTATATGTTTTATTTTGTGCCAAATGTGGCATCAAGTATGTTGGGGAGACCAAAAACTCGTTGTCTACACGAATGTATCAACATCGATACAACATTAGAAATAGACGAGAAGTGGAAACACCATTAGTTAAACATTTTTTGATCCACGGTTTGAACTCTGTCAGGATGGCTGGACTTCAAAAACATATCAATTGGACTGATTTTGAGCGAAAGAAAATTGAACGTTATTGGATTCACTTATTACAAACCAGAGAACCATTTGGGTTGAATCTGTACCATACACGCAATCCGACTTTTTAATCCCAGTTTTTTTACCCTAATTTTTACTTAGGCCCTAAACCTAACCAGGATCCCAGGCCCTAAACCTAACTTGGATTTGAATGCCTAAACCTAACCCTGAATTGAGGCCCTAAACTTAACCCTAATTTTAATTTGGTGCCTAAACCTAACCCATGATTTCTAATCTTAACCTAGCCCTGATTTTATCCCCTAAACCTAACCTCCACCCTAATCCAGGCCCTAACCCTAACCCTCATTTTTAATCCTAACCTAGCCCTGATTTTATCCCCTAAACCTAACCTCCACCCTAATCCAGGCCCTAACCCTAACCCTCATTTTTAATTCTAATCTAGCCCTGATTTTATCCCCTAAACCTAACCTCCACCCTAATCCAGGCCCTAACCCTAACCCTCATTTTTAATTCTAATCTAGCCCTGATTTTATGCCCTAAACCTAACCTTCACCCTAACTCTGGCCCTAACCTTAACCCTAATTTTTAATTCTAACCCAGCCCTGATTTTATGCCCTAACCCTAACCTTCACCCTAATTCTGGCCCCAATCCTAATTGGAAATTTTAAATTTAAAATATAACCCTAACCCCACCCACATTTTTATTGGATTTTCTAAATGAAATTATCAATCTTTTTTAAACACAATTTTATTAATTTATTGGGCATTACAACAATTAATAAATAACAATTAACTCATTGGGCATTACAAAAATTAAAAAACCTCAATTCATGGATTATACAATTTCATTTCATAATAGATTCATTAATTCATGGGCTACGGATAAATAAATAATTTTATTAAAAATACATACAATAGGATAAAATCATAATTCAGGGTATTGACTTTATAAATATTTCATTGGGATAATAAATAGGGTTAAAAATCTGAGGGATAAAAAAGGATTGCAAAACACATTCGTAAAACACATTCTAAAAACACAATTCATCAGAGCCACAGCAGAGAGCATAAAAGGGAGGAGCTACAGGCAGAGCTCATTTGATGCCTGACTCTCGTGCTGTGAGCATCGTGGTCCAGCCACCAGCAGCACTGCTTTTTAGTGTGTCCATACAGCCTGAAGAAGATTCTTTTTTATCGAAACGTCGCGATTGGACACGCCTTCTTTAGTTCATTATAATTCATAATTTTTGTTTAAAAACTATTTCATTTTTTATTTCATTTTTTTAAATAAATATATTAAAAATATTTTGAGTTCTTTTTTTAAAAAAATAAATAAGACAAACAACACACAAAGACACCCAAGATGGGTAGTCGTTTTGACGATTGGACCCTGGTCCAGCGGCGTGGCCAACGCCGCCAAGGTCGCCAGCCGTACCAGGACGGAGGAGGACGGTGGAAGGCCCGCGCACCACCCGTTCCGTACCGGGGGCGGGATCCTTTCCCACGTCCTAACCCTAACCCTAACCCTAACCCTAACCCTAACCCAAACCACGCCCCGGAGTCTTACCCTAACCCTAACCCTAACCACAATTTTGCTACTTCAATATAGGTATCAAACGACTCCAAATGGCCTGAAACGTGCTCCTAGACATGTCCTGGAACAACTTTTTTCACAAAAACACTTGGTCAAATTTCAACTCCGGACCAACTCCATTCATTTCTAGGGGGGGACTTTGGGGGGTCATAACTCCGGAACCGTGCGTCCTAGACGCTTCAAACCAAGCTCCGTCTGCCATAATTCGACCCTTCTGAACACGCCACACTTGTCCCCGAGTCTCTACGACCTACGCTTCCCGAGATACACACATTTACAGACAAAAAAGGGGCGTATCTCCGGAACCGGAAGTCCTGCACACAAGTGGCTGCTACCAATGGAAAGCACGTGGCCACAAATGGGGGGTAGGTCACACTTTCAACTCTCTACCACCTTCCTAGCAAAAGTTATTCAACATTATATAAAATATACACATATATAATTACCATAAGTCACTCCTAATCCTAACCTCCACCCTAATCCAGGCCCTAAACCTAACCCTAATTCCTATTTTTAACCTAGCCCTGATTTTATGCCCTAACCCTAACCATAATTCTATATTTTGCCTAACCCTAATTGGAAACCCTAAACCTAAATTTAACCCTAACTTTAATTTATAACCCTAGCTCAACCCACATTTGATTGTATTATTTTTTTTAATTATAGAATTCATAATTAACGTAATTCATTGTTATTGGGCATTATACATTTCTAAAAAATTATAAATACAAGTACGTAAAATATAAAGTTAATTAAGTCATGGGTTATGGATAAAACTATATTTTCATTAACAATTCATAATAATATTTATTTTCATTAAAAAAATATAATTGGATAAAACTCATGGTTTATAAAATTGATTTTATAAATATCATTTCATTTCAGAATTCATAGGGTTAAAAAATTGAGTGATTAAAAAGACATGGTACAACACATTCGTAAAAACACATTAAAAACAAATTCATGATCACAGCTGCAGAGACTATAAAAAGGGCGGAGCCACATGCAGAGCTCATTTTTGCCCTGACTCTCGAGCTGTGAGGATCTCCAGCCATACAGCAGCGCAGCTTTTTCAGCGTGTCCGTAAGCCTGAGGAAGACAATTCATTTGTCGAAACGTCGCGTAGGACACGCCTTCCTTATTTCATTATTGATATTTTTATTTAAAAACAATTTGATTTTATTTTTCATTTCATTTTATTAATAAATAAATAAATAATTAATACATATTTTGAGTTCATTTTGTAAAAACAATAAATAAGACTGACAACGGAGAAAAGCACCCAATATGGGTGGAAGATTCCAGGACTGGACCCTGGTCCAGCGGCGAGGTCCACGCCAACCAGGCCGCCAGCCCTTCCAGGACGGAGGAGGACGGTGGAAGGCCCGTGCACCACCCGTTCCTTACCGGGGACGGGATCCTTTCCCTAGACCTAACCCTCTAACCCTAACCCTAACCCTAACCCTAACCCTCACTCCTAATCCTAACCCTAACCCTAACCCTAACCCTAACATCATTTTCTCTTTCGCCTAACCCTAACCCTAACACAATCACTTACCTTACCTTACACTTACCTCTATCTAACCTCTCCCTGTCCTCTTTTACTAACCTTAACCAACTCCTGGGGGCATGCCTAACCCTAACCAATGGACGTCCAGCTGAAAAATCACAAGTGTGCAACCAAAATTTGGCTACTTCAATATAGGTATCAAACGACTCCAAATGGCCTGAAACGTGCTCCTAGACATGTCCTGGAACAACTTTTTTCACAAAAACACTTGGTCAAATTTCACTTCATTTCTAGGGGGGGACTTTGACGGTCCATAACTCCAGAACCGTAATTCACACAGTCACGGTTCCGGTCTCTATCAACCCGGATCGGCCCCAGGAACACGTAGATACCACTCCCATCTCTCTACCTCACTCCTATCAAAAGTTAGTCCCAAAAGTCCCCAGTTTTTCGGGGACTTTCCGCAATATCTCCGGAACCCTAAGTCCCACATGCACGGTTCCGGTCTCTATCAACCCGGCTCGGCTAGACGGACACGTAGACACCAGAATCATCTCTCTACGACATTCCTATCCAAAGTTAGTGGCAAAAGTCCCCAATTTGAGTGGTTTTTATCCCCCTACCTAACCTAACCTAACCCAAACCACGCCCCGGAGTCTTACCCTAACCCTAACCCTAACCACAATTTTGCTACTTCAATATAGGTATCAAACGACTCCAAATGGCCTGAAACGTGCTCCTAGACATGTCCTGGAACAACTTTTTTCACAAAAACACTTGGTCAAATTTCAACTCCGGACCAACTCCATTCATTTCTAGGGGGGGACTTTGGGGGGTCATAACTCCGGAACCGTGCGTCCTAGACGCTTCAAACCAAGCTCCGTCTGCCATAATTCGACCCTTCTGAACACGCCACACTTGTCCCCGAGTCTCTACGACCTACGCTTCCCGAGATACACACATTTACAGACAAAAAAGGGGCGTATCTCCGGAACCGGAAGTCCTGCACACAAGTGGCTGCTACCAATGGAAAGCACGTGGCCACAAATGGGGGGTAGGTCACACTTTCAACTCTCTACCACCTTCCTAGCAAAAGTTATTCAACATTATATAAAATATACACATATATAATTACCATAAGTCACTCCTAATCCTAACCCCTTCCTAGCAAAAGTTATTCAACATTATATAAAATATACACATATATAATTACCATAAGTCACTCCTAATCCTAACCTCCACCCTAATCCAGGCCCTAAACCTAACCCTAATTCCTATTTTTAACCTAGCCCTGATTTTATGCCCTAACCCTAACCATAGTTCTATATTTTGCCTAACCCTAATTGGAAACCCTAAACCTAAATTTAACCCTAACTTTAATTTATAACCCTAGCTCAACCCACATTTGATTGTATTATTTTTTTAATTATAGAATTCATAATTAACTTAATTCATTGTCATTGGGCATTATACTTTTCTAAAAAATTATAAATACAAGTACGTAAAAAATATAAAGTCAATTAAGTCATGGGTTATGGATAAAACTATATTTTCATTAACAATTCATAATAATATTTATTTTCATTAAAAACATATAATTGGATAAAATTCATGGTTTATAAAATTGATTTTATAAATATCATTTCATTTGAGAATTCATAGGGTTAAAAAATTGAGTGATTAAAAAGACATGGTACAACACATTCGTAAAAACACATTAAAAACAAATTCATGATCACAGCTGCAGAGACTATAAAAAGGGCGGAGCCACATGCAGAGCTCATTTTTGCCCTGACTCTCGAGCTGTGAGGATCTCCAGCCATACAGCAGCGCAGCTTTTTCAGCGTGTCCGTAAGCCTGAGGAAGACAATTCATTTGTCGAAACGTTGCGTAGGACACGCCTTCCTTATTTCATTATTGATATTTTTATTTAAAAACAATTTGATTTTATTTTTCATTTCATTTTATTAATAAATAAATAAATAATTAATACATATTTTGAGTTCATTTTGTAAAAACAATAAATAAGACTGACAACGAAGAAAAGCACCCAATATGGGTGGAAGATTCCAGGACTGGACCCTGGTCCAGCGGCGAGGTCCACGCCAACCAGGCCGCCAGCCCTTCCAGGACGGAGGAGGACGGTGGAAGGCCCGTGCACCACCCGTTCCTTACCGGGGACGGGATCCTTTCCCTAGACCTAACCCTCTAACCCTAACCCTAACCCTAACCCTAACCCTCACTCCTAATCCTAACCCTAACCCTAACCCTAACCCTAACATCATTTTCTCTTTCGCCTAACCCTAACCCTAACACAATCACTTACCTTACCTTACACTTACCTCTATCTAACCTCTCCCTGTCCTCTTTTACTAACCTTAACCAACTCCTGGGGGCATGCCTAACCCTAACCAATGGACGTCCAGCTGAAAAATCACAAGTGTGCAACCAAAATTTGGCTACTTCAATATAGGTATCAAACGACTCCAAATGGCCTGAAACGTGCTCCTAGACATGTCCTGGAACAACTTTTTTCACAAAAACACTTGGTCAAATTTCACTTCATTTCTAGGGGGGACTTTGACGGTCCATAACTCCAGAACCGTAATTCACACAGTCACGGTTCCGGTCTCTATCAACCCGGATCGGCCCCAGGAACACGTAGATACCACTCCCATCTCTCTACCTCACTCCTATCAAAAGTTAGTCCCAAAAGTCCCCAGTTTTTCGGGGACTTTCCGCAATATCTCTGGAACCCTAAGTCCCACATGCACGGTTCCGGTCTCTATCAACCCGGCTCGGCTAGACGGACACGTAGACACCAGAATCATCTCTCTACGACATTCCTATCCAAAGTTAGTGGCAAAAGTCCCCAATTTGAGTGGTTTTTATCCCCCTACCTAACCCTAACCCTAACCCTAACCCTAACCCTAACCCTAACCCTAAACTTAACCCTAAGATTTTGATAGTATTTAACCACTAACCTGGCCATGAGTTCTAACCCTAACCACTATTTTGGATTTATCTTCTAACCCTAACCACTACATCTGGCCCTAAACCTAACCCTAGAGTGTGACATAGTTTTAACCACTAATCTGGCCCTGAACTCTAACCCTAACCACTATTTGGGATTTATCGTCTAACCCTAACCACTACATCTGGCCCTAAACCTAACCCTAGAGTGTGACATAATTTTAACCACTAATCTGGCCCTGAACTCTAACCCTAACCACTATGGGGATTTATTGTCTAACCCTAACCATTACATTTGGCCCTAAACTTAACCCTTAGTCTTAATATAATTCTAACCACTAATCTGGCCCTGATTCCTAACCCTAACCATTACTCTGGACCCCAAACCTAACCCTAATTTGGTAATTCATTGGATAAATAATTTAATAATTCATTATGGACACAATTACAAATACTTACCTTAATCACCTGTGGAAATAATTAAAACATTTAATATATACTTACCTTAATACTTACCTGTAAAAACCATCAATACTTACCTTTAAACTACTCACCCGGAACCTGTAAGAAGGAAAACATAATCAAATTAATTGGCAATTCATTGAACAAATACATTTATAATTCATTATTGATTTAGACTATTTAAAAACAATTCATTTATGACAACTATTAAAAATACTTACCTGTAAAACCTGTAAAAACAATTAAAATAATACAATAAAAACAAATAATACTTACCTTACCTTATTTACCTGTAAAAACAATTAAACAATTAATACTTACCCTTCATTACATACTTACCTTAATACTTACCTGTAAAAACCATTAATACTTACCTGTAAAACCTGTAAAAACAATTAAAATAATACAATACTTACCTTAAAAATAAATAATACTTACCTTACCTTATTTACCTGTTAAAACAATTAAAACAATTAATACTTACCCTTTATTTCATTTAAAAACATTAACATTACTTACCTGTAAGTTTAAAACCCTAAAGACATCATCTAACACAAATGTGCAGAAGCCGTAGGGGGTGTGTCCAACCGAGCACATAAAAGGAGAAGCTCAGGAGAGAGAGCTCACTTTCACATTGACCAGCAGAGGGTAAACATCTCCTGAGAGCAAGCCAAGACAGCAGCAATTTTTATTTTTTCGTGTGCCCAGGCCTGAAGAAGACCCTGAGAGGTCGAAACGTCGCCACCAGGCACACGCTTTTTGTTTTAAAACCTGGGGAAAACATTAAAAATAATTTTAGTTTATAAAAAATTAAAAAACATTTAAAAATATTAAAAAGACAAAAAACATTTAATTCAGAGGTAAGTTTCCTTTCATTTTGTATTTAAAAGAATTTAAAAATTTAAAAAGTACTTACCCACGATCATGGGGAGACGGGATGACGGGTGGAAGGTGGTGAGCTACGGCGGGAAAAGCCGACGCCCCTTCCAACCCTACCGGACCAGGGAGGGCGAGTACGACGGCAGTAAGGACCGTGCACCTCCTGTAACCCCTCGGGGACAGGCTAAACCCCTTGTACCTAACCGGCCTGTGCCTATTGCGGTACCGGCTTGTCCTCCCGGTCCCCAATCTAGTCCATTTAAAAAGGCGGACCCGGAGTTTGGGCGCCTAGTACGGACAATGCATTCCGTGATTAAAACTATTCATCACTTGCAAAACGTGACAGTCAATGCTGAAAAGCAAGAACCAAAAATGATAACGAGAACAGTGGAGGTTTTATCCTCCTTGATAAGACCAGCATGCCCTACAGCAGATACCGTAGACCTTATTGTAGGAAACGCGAAGAACTGGGGCTACACAACACTATTGATACTACAAGGACATTACGAGAAATGTCTTGAAGGACTTTTGGAAGACATTTCCAGAATCATGACACCAGACTGGACAGAAGCATTTCAAGTGGCAGTTAGGTGGGCAAGGAAGAATTTCCCACACATAACCCAAGAGGTCATAGACCGTGCAGAGGCCCTCATTACACCCGAAGTGGTAACCGACCTGGACTCAAACTCACGACAAGACCCACCAGCCCAACAGAAGAGACCCAAAACCAAAGAACAGACATCAAAACAGATTCCAACCCAACAACAACAACAGCCATCACCACCACAGACGACAGACGTTCCCCGACAGATCAAGATGAAGCGATCCGTGACAACAATGACGGACCAGACAAGTCCCGTGACTGGGGAAGTTGCCGAGACTCTAGAGGAAGTGTCTTCCCAGAGCAGACAGAAAGAGGGGGACTCCCAAGTAGGGAGTGGTCCCATTCAGGACATGAGTCAAGAAGACTTGTGTTTGATTGACAGTTGGATGGCCAAAGAATGGCGGAAACCTGTGACTCCTCCTCCTTTCTCCGAATGGGAGAGGGAGTTGGACTCACAACACAAAGACTATATTGACAAGTCGCAGGGTCACAATACCTCAACTCCAAGAACACCAAGCTTCAAGGTCTCATATCGTTTGAGGAAAAAGAGACTCCATTAGAGTTCCAAAGTCCTAACCCTAACCCTTTTCTGGGATTATCTTCTAACCCTAACCATTATCTGGGATTTATTTTCTAACCCTAACCATTACACTTGGCCCTAAACTTAACCCTAAGATTTTGATAGTATTTAACCACTAACCTGGCCATGAGTTCTAACCCTAACCACTATTTTGGATTTATCTTCTAACCCTAACCACTACATCTGGCCCTAAACCTAACCCTAGAGTGTGACATAATTTTAACCACTAATCTGGCCCTGAACTCTAACCCTAACCACTATTTGGGATTTATCGTCTAACCCTAACCACTACATCTGGCCCTAAACCTAACCCTAGAGTGTGACATAATTTTAACCACTAATCTGGCCCTGAACTCTAACCCTAACCACTATGGGGATTTATTGTCTAACCCTAACCATTACATTTGGCCCTAAACTTAACCCTTAGTCTTAATATAATTCTAACCACTAATCTGGCCCTGATTCCTAACCCTAACCATTACTCTGGACCCCAAACCTAACCCTAATTTGGTAATTCATTGGATAAATAATTTAATAATTCATTATGGACACAATTACAAATACTTACCTTAATCACCTGTGGAAATAATTAAAACATTTAATACATACTTACCTTAATACTTACCTGTAAAAACCATCAATACTTACCTTTAAACTACTCACCCGGAACCTGTAAGAAGGAAAACATAATCAAATTAATTGGCAATTCATTGAACAAATACATTTATAATTCATTATTGATTTAGACTATTTAAAAACAATTCATTTATGACAACTATTAAAAATACTTACCTGTAAAACCTGTAAAAACAATTAAAATAATACAATAAAAACAAATAATACTTACCTTACCTTATTTACCTGTAAAAACAATTAAACAATTAATACTTACCCTTCATTACATACTTACCTTAATACTTACCTGTAAAAACCATTAATACTTACCTGTAAAACCTGTAAAAACAATTAAAATAATACAATACTTACCTTAAAAATAAATAATACTTACCTTACCTTATTTACCTGTTAAAACAATTAAAACAATTAATACTTACCCTTTATTTCATTTAAAAACATTAACATTACTTACCTGTAAGTTTAAAACCCTAAAGACATCATCTAACACAAATGTGCAGAAGCCGTAGGGGGTGTGTCCAACCGAGCACATAAAAGGAGAAGCTCAGGAGAGAGAGCTCACTTTCACATTGACCAGCAGAGGGTAAACATCTCCTGAGAGCAAGCCAAGACAGCAGCAATTTTTATTTTTTCGTGTGCCCAGGCCTGAAGAAGACCCTGAGAGGTCGAAACGTCGCCACCAGGCACACGCTTTTTGTTTTAAAACCTGGGGAAAACATTAAAAATAATTTTAGTTTATAAAAAATTAAAAAACATTTAAAAATATTAAAAAGACAAAAAACATTTAATTCAGAGGTAAGTTTCCTTTCATTTTGTATTTAAAAGAATTTAAAAATTTAAAAAGTACTTACCCACGATCATGGGGAGACGGGATGACGGGTGGAAGGTGGTGAGCTACGGCGGGAAAAGCCGACGCCCCTTCCAACCCTACCGGACCAGGGAGGGCGAGTACGACGGCAGTAAGGACCGTGCACCTCCTGTAACCCCTCGGGGACAGGCTAAACCCCTTGTACCTAACCGGCCTGTGCCTATTGCGGTACCGGCTTGTCCTCCCGGTCCCCAATCTAGTCCATTTAAAAAGGCGGACCCGGAGTTTGGGCGCCTAGTACGGACAATGCATTCCGTGATTAAAACTATTCATCACTTGCAAAACGTGACAGTCAATGCTGAAAAGCAAGAACCAAAAATGATAACGAGAACAGTGGAGGTTTTATCCTCCTTGATAAGACCAGCATGCCCTACAGCAGATACCGTAGACCTTATTGTAGGAAACGCGAAGAACTGGGGCTACACAACACTATTGATACTACAAGGACATTACGAGAAATGTCTTGAAGGACTTTTGGAAGACATTTCCAGAATCATGACACCAGACTGGACAGAAGCATTTCAAGTGGCAGTTAGGTGGGCAAGGAAGAATTTCCCACACATAACCCAAGAGGTCATAGACCGTGCAGAGGCCCTCATTACACCCGAAGTGGTAACCGACCTGGACTCAAACTCACGACAAGACCCACCAGCCCAACAGAAGAGACCCAAAACCAAAGAACAGACATCAAAACAGATTCCAACCCAACAACAACAACAGCCATCACCACCACAGACGACAGACGTTCCCCGACAGATCAAGATGAAGCGATCCGTGACAACAATGACGGACCAGACAAGTCCCGTGACTGGGGAAGTTGCCGAGACTCTAGAGGAAGTGTCTTCCCAGAGCAGACAGAAAGAGGGGGACTCCCAAGTAGGGAGTGGTCCCATTCAGGACATGAGTCAAGAAGACTTGTGTTTGATTGACAGTTGGATGGCCAAAGAATGGCGGAAACCTGTGACTCCTCCTCCTTTCTCCGAATGGGAGAGGGAGTTGGACTCACAACACAAAGACTATATTGACAAGTCGCAGGGTCACAATACCTCAACTCCAAGAACACCAAGCTTCAAGGTCTCATATCGTTTGAGGAAAAAGAGACTCCATTAGAGTTCCAAAGTCCTAACCCTAACCCTTTTCTGGGATTATCTTCTAACCCTAACCATTATCTGGGATTTATTTTCTAACCCTAACCATTACACTTGGCCCTAAACTTAACCCTAAGATTTTGATAGTATTTAACCACTAACCTGGCCATGAGTTCTAACCCTAACCACTATTTTGGATTTATCTTCTAACCCTAACCACTACATCTGGCCCTAAACCTAACCCTAGAGTGTGACATAATTTTAACCACTAATCTGGCCCTGAACTCTAACCCTAACCACTATTTGGGATTTATCGTCTAACCCTAACCACTACATCTGGCCCTAAACCTAACCCTAGAGTGTGACATAATTTTAACCACTAATCTGGCCCTGAACTCTAACCCTAACCACTATGGGGATTTATTGTCTAACCCTAACCATTACATTTGGCCCTAAACTTAACCCTTAGTCTTAATATAATTCTAACCACTAATCTGGCCCTGATTCCTAACCCTAACCATTACTCTGGACCCCAAACCTAACCCTAATTTGGTAATTCATTGGATAAATAATTTAATAATTCATTATGGACACAATTACAAATACTTACCTTAATCACCTGTGGAAATAATTAAAACATTTAATACATACTTACCTTAATACTTACCTGTAAAAACCATCAATACTTACCTTTAAACTACTCACCCGGAACCTGTAAGAAGGAAAACATAATCAAATTAATTGGCAATTCATTGAACAAATACATTTATAATTCATTATTGATTTAGACTATCTAAAAACAATTCATTTATGACAACTATTAAAAATACTTACCTGTAAAACCTGTAAAAACAATTAAAATAATACAATAAAAACAAATAATACTTACCTTACCTTATTTACCTGTAAAAACAATTAAACAATTAATACTTACCCTTCATTACATACTTACCTT
Source organism: Lagodon rhomboides (assembly GCA_039737535.1). Taxonomy (NCBI): domain Eukaryota; kingdom Metazoa; phylum Chordata; class Actinopteri; order Spariformes; family Sparidae; genus Lagodon; species Lagodon rhomboides. The sequence goes on from CM077801.1 coordinate 53,804, forward strand.
AATACTTACCTGTAAAAACCATTAATACTTACCTGTAAAACCTGTAAAAACAATTAAAATAATACAATACTTACCTTAAAAATAAATAATACTTACCTTACCTTATTTACCTGTTAAAACAATTAAAACAATTAATACTTACCCTTTATTACATTTAAAAACATTAACATTACTTACCTGTAAGTTTAAAACCCTAAAGACATCATCTAACACAAATGTGCAGAAGCCGTAGGGGGCGTGTCCAACCGAGCACATAAAAGGAGAAGCTCAGGAGAGAGAGCTCACTTTTGCATTGACGAGCAGAGGGTAAACATCTCCTGAGAGCAAGCCAAGACAGCAGCAAATTTTATTTTTTCGTGTGCCCAGGCCTGAAGAAGACCCTGAGAGGTCGAAACGTCGCCACCAGGCACACGCTTTTTGTTTTAAAACCTGGGGAAAACATTAAAAATAATTTTAGTTTATAAAAAATTAAAAAACATTTAAAAATATTAAAAAGACAAAAAACATTTAATTCAGAGGTAAGTTTCCTTTCATTTTGTATTTAAAAGAATTTAAAAATTTAAAAAGTACTTACCCACGATCATGGGGAGACGGGATGACGGGTGGAAGGTGGTGAGCTACGGCGGGAAAAGCCGACGCCCCTTCCAACCCTACCGGACCAGGGAGGGCGAGTACGACGGCAGTAAGGACCGTGCACCTCCTGTAACCCCTCGGGGACAGGCTAAACCCCTTGTACCTAACCGGCCTGTGCCTATTGCGGTACCGGCTTGTCCTCCCGGTCCCCAATCTAGTCCATTTAAAAAGGCGGACCCGGAGTTTGGGCGCCTAGTACGGACAATGCATTCCGTGATTAAAACTATTCATCACTTGCAAAACGTGACAGTCAATGCTGAAAAGCAAGAACCAAAAATGATAACGAGAACAGTGGAGGTTTTATCCTCCTTGATAAGACCAGCATGCCCTACAGCAGATACCGTAGACCTTATTGTAGGAAACGCGAAGAACTGGGGCTACACAACACTATTGATACTACAAGGACATTACGAGAAATGTCTTGAAGGACTTTTGGAAGACATTTCCAGAATCATGACACCAGACTGGACAGAAGCATTTCAAGTGGCAGTTAGGTGGGCAAGGAAGAATTTCCCACACATAACCCAAGAGGTCATAGACCGTGCAGAGGCCCTCATTACACCCGAAGTGGTAACCGACCTGGACTCAAACTCACGACAAGACCCACCAGCCCAACAGAAGAGACCCAAAACCAAAGAACAGACATCAAAACAGATTCCAACCCAACAACAACAACAGCCATCACCACCACAGACGACAGACGTTCCCCGACAGATCAAGATGAAGCGATCCGTGACAACAATGACGGACCAGACAAGTCCCGTGACTGGGGAAGTTGCCGAGACTCTAGAGGAAGTGTCTTCCCAGAGCAGACAGAAAGAGGGGGACTCCCAAGTAGGGAGTGGTCCCATTCAGGACATGAGTCAAGAAGACTTGTGTTTGATTGACAGTTGGATGGCCAAAGAATGGCGGAAACCTGTGACTCCTCCTCCTTTCTCCGAATGGGAGAGGGAGTTGGACTCACAACACAAAGACTATATTGACAAGTCGCAGGGTCACAATACCTCAACTCCAAGAACACCAAGCTTCAAGGTCTCATATCGTTTGAGGAAAAAGAGACTCCATTAGAGTTCCAAAGTCCTAACCCTAACCCTTTTCTGGGATTATCTTCTAACCCTAACCATTATCTGGGATTTATTTTCTAACCCTAACCATTACACTTGGCCCTAAACTTAACCCTAAGATTTTGATAGTATTTAACCACTAACCTGGCCATGAGTTCTAACCCTAACCACTATTTTGGATTTATCTTCTAACCCTAACCACTACATCTGGCCCTAAACCTAACCCTAGAGTGTGACATAATTTTAACCACTAATCTGGCCCTGAACTCTAACCCTAACCACTATTTGGGATTTATCGTCTAACCCTAACCACTACATCTGGCCCTAAACCTAACCCTAGAGTGTGACATAATTTTAACCACTAATCTGGCCCTGAACTCTAACCCTAACCACTATGGGGATTTATTGTCTAACCCTAACCATTACATTTGGCCCTAAACTTAACCCTTAGTCTTAATATAATTCTAACCACTAATCTGGCCCTGATTCCTAACCCTAACCATTACTCTGGACCCCAAACCTAACCCTAATTTGGTAATTCATTGGATAAATAATTTAATAATTCATTATGGACACAATTACAAATACTTACCTTAATCACCTGTGGAAATAATTAAAACATTTAATACATACTTACCTTAATACTTACCTGTAAAAACCATCAATACTTACCTTTAAACTACTCACCCGGAACCTGTAAGAAGGAAAACATAATCAAATTAATTGGCAATTCATTGAACAAATACATTTATAATTCATTATTGATTTAGACTATCTAAAAACAATTCATTTATGACAACTATTAAAAATACTTACCTGTAAAACCTGTAAAAACAATTAAAATGATACAATAAAAACAAATAATACTTACCTTACCTTATTTACCTGTAAAAACAATTAAACAATTAATACTTACCCTTTATTACATACTTACCTTAATACTTATCTGTAAAAACCATTAATACTTACCTGTAAAACCTGTAAAAACAATTAAAATAATACAATACTTACCTTAAAAATAATTCATACTTACCTTACCCTATTTACCTGTTAAAACAATTAAAACAATTAATACTTACCCTTTATTACATTTAAAAACATTAACATTACTTACCTGTAAGTTTAAAACCCTAAAGACTCATCTAACACAAATGTGCAGAAGCCGTAGGGGGCGTGTCCAACCGAGCACATAAAAGGAGAAGCTCAGGAGAGAGAGCTCACTTTTGCATTGACAAGCAGAGGGTAAACATCTCCTGAGAGCAAGCCAAGACCGCAGCAAATTTTATTTTTTCGTGTGCCCAGGCCTGAAGAAGACTCTGAGAGGTCGAAACGTCGCCACCAGGCACACGCTTTTTGTTTTAAAACCTGGGGAAAACATTAAAAATAATTTTAGTTTATAAAAAATTAAAAAACATTTAAAAATATGAAAAAGACAAAAAACATTTAATTCAGAGGTAAGTTTCCTTTCATTTTGTATTTAAAAGAATTTAAAAATTTAAAAAGTACTTACCCACGATCATGGGGAGACAGGATGACGGGTGGAAGGTGGTGAGCTACGGCGGGAAAAGCCGACGCCCCTTCCAACCCTACCGGACCAGGGAGGGCGAGTACGACGGCAGTAAGGACCGTGCACCTCCTGTAACCCCTCGGGGACAGGCTAAACCCCTTGTACCTAACCGGCCTGTGCCTATTGCGGTACCGGCTTGTCCTCCCGGTCCCCAATCTAGTCCATTTAAAAAGGCGGACCCGGAGTTTGGGCGCCTAGTACGGACAATGCATTCCGTGATTAAAACTATTCATCACTTGCAAAACGTGACAGTCAATGCTGAAAAGCAAGAACCAAAAATGATAACGAGAACAGTGGAGGTTTTATCCTCCTTGATAAGACCAGCATGCCCTACAGCAGATACCGTAGACCTTATTGTAGGAAACGCGAAGAACTGGGGCTACACAACACTATTGATACTACAAGGACATTACGAGAAATGTCTTGAAGGACTTTTGGAAGACATTTCCAGAATCATGACACCAGACTGGACAGAAGCATTTCAAGTGGCAGTTAGGTGGGCAAGGAAGAATTTCCCACACATAACCCAAGAGGTCATAGACCGTGCAGAGGCCCTCATTACACCCGAAGTGGTAACCGACCTGGACTCAAACTCACGACAAGACCCACCAGCCCAACAGAAGAGACCCAAAACCAAAGAACAGACATCAAAACAGATTCCAACCCAACAACAACAACAGCCATCACCACCACAGACGACAGACGTTCCCCGACAGATCAAGATGAAGCGATCCGTGACAACAATGACGGACCAGACAAGTCCCGTGACTGGGGAAGTTGCCGAGACTCTAGAGGAAGTGTCTTCCCAGAGCAGACAGAAAGAGGGGGACTCCCAAGTAGGGAGTGGTCCCATTCAGGACATGAGTCAAGAAGACTTGTGTTTGATTGACAGTTGGATGGCCAAAGAATGGCGGAAACCTGTGACTCCTCCTCCTTTCTCCGAATGGGAGAGGGAGTTGGACTCACAACACAAAGACTATATTGACAAGTCGCAGGGTCACAATACCTCAACTCCAAGAACACCAAGCTTCAAGGTCTCATATCGTTTGAGGAAAAAGAGACTCCATTAGAGTTCCAAAGTCCTAACCCTAACCCTTTTCTGGGATTATCTTCTAACCCTAACCATTATCTGGGATTTATTTTCTAACCCTAACCATTACACTTGGCCCTAAACTTAACCCTAAGATTTTGATAGTATTTAACCACTAACCTGGCCATGAGTTCTAACCCTAACCACTATTTTGGATTTATCTTCTAACCCTAACCACTACATCTGGCCCTAAACCTAACCCTAGAGTGTGACATAATTTTAACCACTAATCTGGCCCTGAACTCTAACCCTAACCACTATTTGGGATTTATCGTCTAACCCTAACCACTACATCTGGCCCTAAACCTAACCCTAGAGTGTGACATAATTTTAACCACTAATCTGGCCCTGAACTCTAACCCTAACCACTATGGGGATTTATTGTCTAACCCTAACCATTACATTTGGCCCTAAACTTAACCCTTAGTCTTAATATAATTCTAACCACTAATCTGGCCCTGATTCCTAACCCTAACCATTACTCTGGACCCCAAACCTAACCCTAATTTGGTAATTCATTGGATAAATAATTTAATAATTCATTATGGACACAATTACAAATACTTACCTTAATCACCTGTGGAAATAATTAAAACATTTAATATATACTTACCTTAATACTTACCTGTAAAAACCATCAATACTTACCTTTAAACTACTCACCCGGAACCTGTAAGAAGGAAAACATAATCAAATTAATTGGCAATTCATTGAACAAATACATTTATAATTCATTATTGATTTAGACTATTTAAAAACAATTCATTTATGACAACTATTAAAAATACTTACCTGTAAAACCTGTAAAAACAATTAAAATAATACAATAAAAACAAATAATACTTACCTTACCTTATTTACCTGTAAAAACAATTAAACAATTAATACTTACCCTTCATTACATACTTACCTTAATACTTACCTGTAAAAACCATTAATACTTACCTGTAAAACCTGTAAAAACAATTAAAATAATACAATACTTACCTTAAAAATAAATAATACTTACCTTACCTTATTTACCTGTTAAAACAATTAAAACAATTAATACTTACCCTTTATTTCATTTAAAAACATTAACATTACTTACCTGTAAGTTTAAAACCCTAAAGACATCATCTAACACAAATGTGCAGAAGCCGTAGGGGGTGTGTCCAACCGAGCACATAAAAGGAGAAGCTCAGGAGAGAGAGCTCACTTTCACATTGACCAGCAGAGGGTAAACATCTCCTGAGAGCAAGCCAAGACAGCAGCAATTTTTATTTTTTCGTGTGCCCAGGCCTGAAGAAGACCCTGAGAGGTCGAAACGTCGCCACCAGGCACACGCTTTTTGTTTTAAAACCTGGGGAAAACATTAAAAATAATTTTAGTTTATAAAAAATTAAAAAACATTTAAAAATATTAAAAAGACAAAAAACATTTAATTCAGAGGTAAGTTTCCTTTCATTTTGTATTTAAAAGAATTTAAAAATTTAAAAAGTACTTACCCACGATCATGGGGAGACGGGATGACGGGTGGAAGGTGGTGAGCTACGGCGGGAAAAGCCGACGCCCCTTCCAACCCTACCGGACCAGGGAGGGCGAGTACGACGGCAGTAAGGACCGTGCACCTCCTGTAACCCCTCGGGGACAGGCTAAACCCCTTGTACCTAACCCTAACCCTAACCCTAACCCTAACCCTACCCTAACCCTAACCCCTAACCCTAACCCTAACCCTAACCCTAACCCTAACCCTAACCCTAACCACTATGGGGATTTATTGTCTAACCCTAACCATTACATTTGGCCCTAAACTTAACCCTTAGTCTTAATATAATTCTAACCACTAATCTGGCCCTGATTCCTAACCCTAACCATTACTCTGGACCCCAAACCTAACCCTAATTTGGTAATTCATTGGATAAATAATTTAATATTTCATTATAGACACAATTACAAATACTTACCTTAATCACCTGTGGAAATAATTAAAACATTTAATATATACTTACCTTAATACTTACCTGTAAAAACCATCAATACTTACCTTTAAACTACTCACCCGGAACCTGTAAGAAGGAAAACATAATCAAATTAATTGGCAATTCATTGAACAAATACATTTATAATTCATTATTGATTTAGACTATTTAAAAACAATTCATTTATGACAACTATTAAAAATACTTACCTGTAAAACCTGTAAAAACAATTAAAATAATACAATAAAAACAAATAATACTTACCTTACCTTATTTACCTGTAAAAACAATTAAACAATTAATACTTACCCTTCATTACATACTTACCTTAATACTTACCTGTAAAAACCATTAATACTTACCTGTAAAACCTGTAAAAACAATTAAAATAATACAATACTTACCTTAAAAATAAATAATACTTACCTTACCTTATTTACCTGTTAAAACAATTAAAACAATTAATACTTACCCTTTATTTCATTTAAAAACATTAACATTACTTACCTGTAAGTTTAAAACCCTAAAGACATCATCTAACACAAATGTGCAGAAGCCGTAGGGGGCGTGTCCAACCGAGCACATAAAAGGAGAAGCTCAGGAGAGAGAGCTCACTTTCACATTGACCAGCAGAGGGTAAACATCTCCTGAGAGCAAGCCAAGACAGCAGCAATTTTTATTTTTTCGTGTGCCCAGGCCTGAAGAAGACCCTGAGCGGTCGAAACGTCGCCACCAGGCACACGCTTTTTGTTTTAAAACCTGGGGAAAACATTAAAAATAATTTTAGTTTATAAAAAATTAAAAAACATTTAAAAATATTAAAAAGACAAAAAACATTTAATTCAGAGGTAAGTTTCCTTTCATTTTGTATTTAAAAGAATTTAAAAATTTAAAAAGTACTTACCCACGATCATGGGGAGACGGGATGACGGGTGGAAGGTGGTGAGCTACGGCGGGAAAAGCCGACGCCCCTTCCAACCCTACCGGACCAGGGAGGGCGAGTACGACGGCAGTAAGGACCGTGCACCTCCTGTAACCCCTCGGGGACAGGCTAAACCCCTTGTCCCTAACCCTAACCCTAACCCCTAACCCTAATTAGGGACCGTCCTAACCGGCAAGTTGCCTTCATTCTCGCCGGCTCGCCCAGACAAACGCAGCAATCTATGTCCCGTCGCTCTACGAGCTTGCGAAAGACCCATATTGGGATTCTGGAATTGGCTCTCTAGCTCCGCCCCGGAAGGCCCTGGCCCCTGTAAATATACGTCAAAAACTCAGGCTCGCCGGCCCGGTTCCAACGACGTCTGGCCCGTCCGGATCGGTTGAACAAAGTGCAAAGTCTCAATTCCTCCAGCCACCAGATGGCGCCGGATGTCTGGGAACAGATTGGAATCTGGAATCTTCCACATTCTCATCTACAAATCCTAACCTAGAAATAGATGGAAATCTGGAAGTTTCCAAAATAGATGGAAATTTGGAATCTGGAACTTTCCTAACCTTCAATCCTAACCTCAATAGATGGAAATCTGGAAGTTTCCAAAATAGATGGAAATTTGGAATCTGGAACTTTCCTAACCTTCAATCCTAACCTCAATAGATGGAAATCTGGAAGTTTCCTAAATAGATGGACATTTGGAATCTGGAACTTTCCTAACCTTAAATCCTAACCTCAATAGATGGAAATCTGGAAGTTTCCTAAATAGATGGATATTTGGAATCTGGAACTATCCTAACCTTAAATCCTAACCTCAATAGATGGAAATCTGGAAGTTTCCAAAATAGATGGAAATTTGGAATCTGGAAGTTTCCTAACCTTAAATCCTAACCTCAATAGATGGAAATCTGGAGAAAAGGCAAAACACAAGTGACTTCATTGCAATAACACTTTATTGTTTAAACATTGCCAACATTCAACTCCTCCTGCCCCTGCTCCTGCCCCTGCTCCTCCTCCTCCTCCTCCATCTGCTTCCCCTGCTACCCCCCTCCGCCTGCTGCTGCTGCTGCTGCTGCTGCTGCTGCTCCTCATTCCGTAACTGCTCCACCTGCTGCTGCTGCTGCTGCTGCTGCTGCTTCTCATTCTTTTCACCCCCCTTCTTCCAGAGCCACGGCCGCCTCCCCTACTCCTCTCCCTACTCCTGCTTCCCCTGCTTCTCCTTCTCCAGCTCCTCTCCCTGCTCCTGCTCCTGCCCCTGCTCCTGCTTCCCCTGTTCCGGCTCCTGCTTCGGCTCCTGCTTCCCCTGTTCCGGCTCCTGCTTCGGCTCCTGCTTCCCCTGTTCTGGCTCCTGCTTCGGCTCCTGCTTCCCCTGTTCCGGCTCCTGCTTCGGCTCCTGCTTCCCCTGTTCCGGCTCCTGCTTTCCCTCCTCCTCCTCCTTCTCCTCCTTCTCAGGCGACTCCTCATACTGCCGTTTCTGCGAGAGAAGTAAGACACAGAGATCAAAGTCCAGTGAATATGAACACAGACACATAGATAGATAGATAGACAGACAGACAGACAGACATGTACCATTCTCTGGCCTGCTTCAGCTTCTTCCAATAAGTCAAACCTGGGGGGGCAGGAAGTTGTCACACTGGGCGGGGAATGGACTAGCACGTCATAAGTGGGAAGACAGGGAAAGACAAGGTAAAATAAACATGACTGTGGAAGAAAACCATACTTCCAGATTTCCGTCCATGTCATGGTTAGGATTCATAACCGAGAATCTGGAAGATCCATAGCCCCTTGGCTGAGCTCAAATCCCCGCTAGACCCGCTGGACCCCTGGCCTGGGTCCCCAGCCCTGGTTCTCCAGTGGTTAGGATTCATAACCGAGAATCTGGAAGACCCATAGCCCCTTGACTGAGCCAGAACCCCTGCTAGTCACCGAATTCCAGATTTCCATCTACGTCATGGTTAGGATTCATAACCGAGAATCTGGAAGATCCATAGCCCCTTGGCTGAGCTCAAATCCCCGCTAGACCCGCTGGACCCCCGGCCTGGGTCCCCAGCCCTGGTTCTCCAGTGGTTAGGATTCATAACCGAGAATCTGGAAGACCCATAGCCCCTTGACTGAGCCAGAACCCCTGCTAGTCACCGAATTCCAGATTTCCATCTACGTCATGGTTAGGATTCATAACCGAGAATCTGGAAGATCCATAGCCCCTTGGCTGAGCTCAAATCCCCGCTAGACCCGCTGGACCCCCGGCCTGGGTCCCCAGCCCTGGTTCTCCAGTGGTTAGGATTCATAACCGAGAATCTGGAAGACCCATAGCCCCTTGACTGAGCCAGAACCCCTGCTAGTCACCGAATTCCAGATTTCCATCTACGTCATGGTTAGGATTCATAACCGAGAATCTGGAAGATCCATAGCCCCTTGACTGAGCTCAAATCCCCGCTAGACCCGCTGGACCCCCGGCCTGGGTCCCCAGCCCTGGTTCTCCAGTGGTTAGGATTCATAACCGAGAATCTGGAAGACCCATAGCCCCTTGACTGAGCCAGAACCCCCGCTAGTCACCGAATTCCAGATTTCCATCTACGTCATGGTTAGGATTCATAACCGAGAATCTGGAAGATCCATAGCCCCTTGGCTGAGCTCAAATCCCCGCTAGACCCGCTGGACCCCCGGCCTGGGTCCCCAGCCCTGGTTCTCCAGTGATTAGGATTCATAACCGAGAATCTGGAAGACCCATAGCCCCTTGGCTGAGCCAGAACCCCCGCTAGTCACCGAATTCCAGATTTCCATCTACGTCATGGTTAGGATTAATAACCGAGAATCTGGAATCTAGCCACGTGGTTCAACATTTACATCTATTGCACTAGCAACTTTAGCTTCGTTAGCATGGCGCTAAAAACATACTTTAACACTTAAAAAAGCACTAAAAGTCAATTCAAACTAACAAAACACGCCTTGCATGGACGACGGAGATGACGATTAAATATCAACTTGGCGTTTCTCAAGGGAGGCCCTCCTGTTGCGATATACACCCACCTGTCTCCGGCGATCCAAAGATGTCTGACCAGGACTTCCTGTGGAGAAGGAGAGGACAGGAAGTTGTCACAGCGGGTGGGCGGGGCACAGGTGAGCAATAAATGTGAAAGTGGAATTCTTCCATATTCTCATCTACCAACCCTAACCTCTTCCACATTCCCGTCTATTAGAAAAAATCTATCTGCAAGGAAGGAAGACAAACAAAGCAAGTAAGTGTTTATTAATTTTTCTGTGTTTTCAATAACAACACAACCATAATTGTGTTCTTTTTTTCAACAATGTGCCATAATTTCTTTTTTCCCACTTTGTTAGGGTATTTTCCTTCCTCTTTTCCAACCTGATCTATGCTAAACTGCAGCAACATACTTCGAACATGAACAGAAAGGCACTTGATTGTCCAAAAGTTCAGGTCAGTGGCTCAAACTTGGACGTGAGGCAGTTTGCAGCGTCCGCGACATCTGTGACTGGTGAAGGGTCCTCTGCCTGCGTGCCTGGCAAGGAGGCTGGCGTTTGCTCACTTTCGTTGGAGGAGTGGTCCTCCTCCTCCTCCTCCTGCTGCTGCTGGTTGATCGGCAAGCCCTCATCCGAACAGTGGGCTGGGGTGTCAGACTGTGAGGCTGGCGCATCTGAGGAGGGGGCGGTGGCAGCTGGCACTCTCCACGTCTCCCATGCCTCTAAGCGTGCCAACCTAACCTCGACCTTACGAAGTTGCGGTGCGTCGACGTAATGATCTTTGACAGGGCTGCATCTCAGTTTTTTTCCTGTGTGCTCCCGCCTTGCTCTCAACACTCTCACCTCGGAAGACGACTGTGATGAACTGGAGCCTTCCTCGGAGGTAGTGGACTTCTCCCCCTCCTCATCCTCCTCCTCCTCCTCCTCCTCGTCGATGTCCTCCTCGTCGGTGTCCTCTTCATCGGCGTACATGACCTCTGTATTGTCATTGTCCTCGTCTGAGGACGAGCTTGACTCCACGCGGACCGCCACCTTCTTGGACCTTTGCTCCTTGCGGAGAGCCTTGAGGCGGAGCTCGCGAGTTTGATAAGCTTCGTCCCCCTCCGGAAGAGCCACGTAGAACTTGGTGGCTGTAGATGGGTCGTGGCACATAGACAGTGCCACCCTCCTCCGCTCCTCCTCCGTGAGATGCTTTGCCGCCTGATGAACAGGGAAAACACAGAGAAAGGTAAGTAAAATAGTTAGGTTAGGATTCATAAGCGAGAATCTGGAAGACCCTTAGCCCCATCACCGAGCCCGAATCCCCGCTAGACCTCTGGTATGAGTCCCTTGCCCTAGTTCTCCAATGGTTAGGATTCATAACCGAGAATCTGGAAGACCCATATCCCCGTGACTGAGCTTGAATCCCCGATAGACCCGCTGAACCTCCAGCCTGGGTCCCTGTAAGAGCCCAGAACCACGCTGGATGAACTGGACCACTGGCCTGAGTCCCTGGTCCTGGTTCTCCAACGGTTAGGATTCATAACCGAGAATCTGGAAGACCCTTAGCCCCATGGCTGAGCCCGAATCCCCGCTAGACCCCCAGCCTGAGTCCCTGGTCCTGGTTCTCCAACGGTTAGGATTCATAACCGAGAATCTGGAAGACCCTTAGCCCCATGGCTGAGCCCGAATCCCCGCTAGACCCCCAGCCTGAGTCCCTGGTCCTGGTTCTCCAACGGTTAGGATTCATAACCGAGAATCTGGAAGACCCTTAGCCCCATGGCTGAGCCCGAATCCCCGCTAGACCCCCGGCCTGAGTCCCTGGTCCTGGTTCTCCAACGGTTAGGATTCATAACCGAGAATCTGGAAGACCCTTAGCCCCATGGCTGAGCCCGAATCCCCGCTAGACCCCCGGCCTGAGTCCCTGGTCCTGGTTCTCCAACGGTTAGGATTCATAACCGAGAATCTGGAAGACCCTTAGCCCCATGGCTGAGCCCGAATCCCCGCTAGACCCCCGGCCTGAGTCCCTGGTCCTGGTTCTCCAACGGTTAGGATTCATAACCGAGAATCTGGAAGACCTTTAGCCTCATGGCTGAGCCCGAATCCCCGCTAGACCTCCGGCCTGAGTCCCTGGTCCTGGTTCTCCAACGGCTAGGATTCATAACCGAGAATCTGGAAGACCCTTAGCCCCATGGCTGAGCCCAAATCCCCGCTAGACCCCCGGCCTGAGTCCCTGGTCCTGGTTCTCCAACGGTTAGGATTCATAACCGAGAATCTGGAAGACCCTTAGCCCCATGGCTGAGCCCGAATCCCCGCTAGACCCCCGGCCTGAGTCCCTGGTCCTGGTTCTCCAACGGTTAGGATTCATAACCGAGAATCTGGAAGACCCTTAGCCCCATGGCTGAGCCCGAATCCCCGCTAGACCCCCGGCCTGAGTCCCTGGTCCTGGTTCTCCAACGGTTAGGATTCATAACCGAGAATCTGGAAGACCCTTAGCCCCATGGCTGAGCCCGAATCCCCGCTAGACCCCCGGCCTGAGTCCCTGGTCCTGGTTCTCCAACGGTTAGGATTCATAACCGAGAATCTGGAAGACCCTTAGCCCCATGGCTGAGCCCGAATCCCCGCTAGACCCCCGGCCTGAGTCCCTGGTCCTGGTTCTCCAACGGTTAGGATTCATAACCGAGAATCTGGAAGACCCTTAGCCCCATGGCTGAGCCCGAATCCCCGCTAGACCCCCGGCCTGAGTCCCTGGTCCTGGTTCTCCAACGGTTAGGATTCATAACCGAGAATCTGGAAGACCCTTAGCCCCATGGCTGAGCCCGAATCCCCGCTAGACCCCCGGCCTGAGTCCCTGGTCCTGGTTCTCCAACGGTTAGGATTCATAACCGAGAATCTGGAAGACCCTTAGCCCCATGGCTGAGCCCGAATCCCCGCTAGACCCCCGGCCTGAGTCCCTGGTCCTGGTTCTCCAACGGATAGGATTCATAACCGAGAATCTGGAAGACCCTTAGCCCCATGGCTGAGCCCGAATCCCCGCTAGACCCCCAGCCTGAGTCCCTGGTCCTGGTTCTCCAACGGTTAGGATTCATAACCGAGAATCTGGAAGACCCTTAGCCCCATGGCTGAGCCCGAATCCCCGCTAGACCCCCGGCCTGAGTCCCTGGTCCTGGTTCTCCAACGGTTAGGATTCATAACCGAGAATCTGGAAGACCCTTAGCCCCATGGCTGAGCCAGAATCCCCGCTAGACCCCCGGCCTGAGTCCCTGGTCCTGGTTCTCCAACGGTTAGGATTCATAACCGAGAAGCTGGAAGACCCTTAGCCCCATGGCTGAGCCCGAATCCCCGCTAGACCCCCAGTCTGAGTCCCTGGTCCTGGTTCTCCAACGGTTAGGATTCATAACCGAGAATCTGGAAGACCCTTAGCCCCATGGCTGAGCCCGAATCCCCGCTAGACCCCCAGCCTGAGTCCCTGGTCCTGGTTCTCCAACGGTTAGGATTCATAACCGAGAATCTGGAAGACCCTTAGCCCCATAGCTGAGCCCGAATCCCCGCTAGACCCGCTGGACCCTTAGAACGCTTCCATTTTCCCATCTAATGAACCTAAGTCCTAACCCAAACCCTAACATTTACTTACCTGGGTGGCAACGCTGGCCCTGATCGAGCCGAAACTGATTGAGCCCGGCAAGCCTGCGTCCACCCACGCCAGGTGCAGGGCGTGGCTGGGCTTTTGGTATTGCGCCCCCAAGTGGGTGTGGAACACCATTGTGCTTGGCAGCGTCGCCGCCGCCTGACAGCACTCTCCATCGGCCAGTTTCTGCAACCAGGTGTACTCGCGGCGATTCACCACAAGGGAGGCCTGGCCGAAGCTCCGGACCGTCTTGTGCTCCTCCACCTGGGGGGAGGAGGAGATACCAAAGGATGAAGGAACCTAGGAAGGAAGGAGGGAGTGAGGGAGGGAGCAACGGCGTACTCACCAGCACTTGAAATCGGGACGCATCCATCCATGAGTCAGCCTCGGCCACCTGCAGCCTGGTCATGCTGGTCATCACCACTGAGCGGTGTCCACTGATGATACAAAAGTAGCCCATCAGGTAGCCCATCAGTTTTGCGTGGTTGTTGGGGTTCGGGTTAGGTGCTCGGGCTGCGGCGAAAAGTTCCGGCACGCGCTGCCGAGCGGCCTTCAAGAAGTCCATCTCCATAACAGAGTCCAACCTCTCTTTTGTCTTCTTCCGCCGAACCCTCTGCTGTTGAACCACCACTAGGCTGTGGTTTTCGGCGCGGAGTCTTTTCAGTTCATACATAGCCCTCCCGATGTCCTCCGCCTTCAGCTTGCTCTGGGGCAAGAAGGAGTTGCTTATGTGCTGATAAAAGAGCCCCACATTTATCAGCATGTTTTTCACTGTGGTGGGCATGTAGCCCAAGCCCTTGAGGTAGGAGGGATAGGCCCGCATCCGCTCCATGCGGGCCAGGAAACGCAAGTCTGTGGCGGTGTCGCCCTCCATTAGGCCATCCACCATAAATTGGCAGTACCGCAAACAGTGTGTTGCGGACTGCTGGGCGTTGTCCTTGTCCTTTCTGCCCATCCGGGATCCCAGGCGGAAAAGGCGGAAGTCGTTGATGACTTTCTCGTAGAGGGTCCTGGTCCCCTGGATGGTCTTTCGGACGTGTTGGCCCTTCTCAGCCGAGTTGGGCGCCTTTTGCAACTTGCCCGAAGTCCTTCCCTTCTTGGCCGAAAGGGAGCATTCCAGCTGGGCCACCCTACACAGCAACTCCTCATAGCTCCGACTGGCCGTGCAATGGGGGCTGCACGGGGCCAGGCCGGACAAATTGAGCTGGGGGCATGGACTTTCCCCAGGAAGGGTGGACTTCGCTTGGGGAGAAGAAGGAGCGGTGGCGGGGACGAGGACGGGTGGAGGAGGAGAAGGAGAAGTAAAAAGACGAGGAGGAGACACCATGGAGGAGGATTGGCCAGGTAGGGAGAAGGACATTACGGAATGCCGGGGGTCAACACCATCAGAGGAGGTAGAGGAATCAACGGGCTGCTGTGGTATTTCGCTGTCTACCGATGCTGTGGTAGAGAACACCCCTTCGTCCGACAAGAGCGCACCATCGCCGCTGGAGGTGGAAGGAACCTTCGGAGTGGAACTCCTTGGGGGTTCTTCGTGCTCATTAATAGTGGCGCCTTCCTCGCCGTCTGTTGAGGTGAGGGGCGGGGTGTGGTAGGTCAATTTTAGGTGGAGGCCAAGTGATGAGAAGAAAGGGGGTAGAAAAGGCACCTACCTGAAAAGACAAGAATGCCCAGCGAGGAGATGAGGGGCGGGTCTGGGTCCGTCTCACGAAGAGCGGCAAACTCTTTGGCAATTGCAAAACGTTTGGCCTGGACAAGGTGTGTTTCTCGTTCCTGTGGAAAGGAAAGGTTAGATGCTAACCCTAACCATTTGGCCTGTTTTTGCTGAGGATCTATTAGCTGCTCTGTCGAGCGCGTGCTTGCCTCAGCGTCCTTCATGCAGTGTGTATGTTGCAGGTGCTTGTCCAGGCGGGTGAGTGACATTTTGCCACAGATGCTGCAATCAAGCGCCGCCGTTGTCCTGTTGAAGCAGGGAAAAGAGCCATGAGCGAGCGAGTAGTTAAGTGGGTGAGTGGTTGGGTGAGTGAGTGAGTGAGTGAGTAAACCAGGGAGGGAGTGAGTGAGTGAGTGAGTGAGTGAACCTTTCCTCAGGCAGGTCCTACCTTGCGTTTCCATACTTCATTAAGAGGTTAAATTCCTCAGGATTGGGAATGACATGGCTGATACTCAGGTGCTGCTTAAGGTTAGAGTATGTGCATAAGCACAAAGCACAGAGTTTGTGGGCCGGCTGCATGCAATGGGAAGGAATGGGAGGAGGAGCACAATTAGGGAGAGAAGGAGGGAACAAGCAGCATTGTTTTTGGACAAGACACATCCACACTTGGACTAGATATAATGACAATCTACCCACCATCTTGCTGGTTTGAAGACAGGTGTACCTCCTACCTGCAGAGAGCCATGACATAAGGCAAATAAACAAAAATGTGAAATAAAAAGGGCTTCCTACCAGTTTTCCATCTATCTTAATCTAAGTTAGGGTTCATACATGACAATGTGGAATCACCCAGATTTCCATCTACGCCATGGTTATCATTCATAACCGAGAATCTGGAAGATCCATAGCCCCTTGGCTGAGCTCAAATCCCTGCTAGACCTGCTGAACCTCCAGCCTGGGTCCCTGGAAGAGCCCAGACCTACGCTGGACCCACTGGACCACTGACCTGACTCCCTGGAAGAACCAACAGCCCCGCTAGACCCTCTGGACCGCCGGCCTGGGTGACCAGCCTTGGTTCTCCAGTAGTTAGGATTCATAACCGAGAATCTGGAAGACCCATAGCCCCTTGGCTGAGCCCGAATCCCCGTTAGTCACTGAATTCCAGATTTCAGTCTACACCATGGTTAGGATTCGTAAGTGAGAATCTGGAACCTAGACATGTGCTTCCACATTCACATCTACGACGCTAGCATTAGCATTAGCATTAGCTCCGAAATTACAACAACACCAAAAGCACACTTTGAGACGGCAAAAGTCGGCACAAATCAATCCATCGTAATGAACAAATGTCGTGGCAAGCGTGGATGATAAAAACCACCCATTATTAATTGACTTACCGTTCTGTTGTGTCGCTCTGATAACTAGTCTGTGCAATCCCAATGAGCCGTCGAGCACTTCCTATGGGGGCAGGAAGTTGTCATAGATGACCAAGTGACCCCTCAAAATAAAACATTATATATAATAGTAATAGATGAGAATCTGGAAGAAATGATCTCCTTCCAGATTTCCATCTATTACCACTAGCATTAGCTGGCTAATTAGCCTCTGGCTAAAGTCCCAGGATATATGGTTCCTCCAGTAGTTAGGGTTCATAAGCGAGAATCTGGAAGACCCATAGCCCCATGGCTAAGCCCGAACCTCGGCTAGTCACCCGATTCCATATTTCAATCTATGCCATGGTTAGGATTCATAACCGAGAATATGGAAGACCCATAGCCCCTTGGCAGAGCCCGAATCCCCGTTAGACCCTGGCCTGAGTCCCTGGCCCTGGTTCTCCAGTGGTTAGGATTCATAACCGAGAATCTGGAAGACCCTTAACCCCATGGCTGAGCTCCAATCCCCGCTGGACCAGCTGGACCTCTGGCATGGGTACCTGGAAGAGCCGAGACCCCTGCTGGACCTGGCCCTAACCCGCCCGCCCGCCCGCCCTTCAGCCATACAAGACCAAACCAAATGAGCTGCTTTCAACCAAAGGCTTTATTTATTCCAACACAAAACTTTTCACACCACCTTGTAATAGTGCAGGAGCCCGATTAACAACAAGTAGGCAGCAATAGCCACCAACAGCACAGCAATCACCAGGAGGACATTGCCGTTTTGGCAGAACGAATCCAATCTGGAGGAGGGAGGAAAGAAGACAAGACAAGAGAAGAAAGTTAGGCTGAATTTACACACGGCTCACCCTACTACCACCATCTAGGATTCACCCACATTTGCCAGAATTGCCCGCTGATGGCTCCTTGGGGCTGGGCTCGCACTAACCCTAATCCTCCTTCTCCTGCCATCAGGTCCATGGGGATCCACAGCGGCGAATGTTGCACCGGCTGCAGCGTCAGCGGCATCACAACGGTGTGTGCCGGAGTTGGCGGTGGTGCCGGAGGCGGTAGCGCCTGAGCCTGCGCCTGCCTTTCCGGTGCCGATGGCGCCAGTTGCCCTGTATGAGTGCAAGGAATGGCAAGAGAGAGAGAGAGAAATGAGGTCTGACGTAGGCACACAACAGCACCAACAATGTGGCAAGGAAGGAAGGACAACCATCTGACCTGAAATTGCCGCCATGGTTAAGGAGGGAAGAAGGGCCGCAGAATGGTGTCCCAGTGGGTGGGTGGCTGGGTGGCTCGGTGGGTGGAGAGAGAGACAAGGGAAATAAATAAAGGTGAATATGGAAGAAAACCAGAAAAATTCCAGATTTCAATCTATGCCATGGTTAGGATTCATAACCAAGAATCTGGAAGACCCATAGCCCCATCACCGAGCCTGAATCCCCGCTGGACCCCCGGCCTGGGTCCCTGGAAGAGCCAAGACCCACGCTGGAGCCACTGGACCACTGGCCTGACTCCCTGGAAGAACCAACAGCCCTGCTAGACCCTCTGGATCCCCGGCTTGGGTCCCCAGCCCTGGTTCTCCAGTGGTTAGGATTCATAACCAAGAATCTGGAAGACCCATATCCCTGTGACTGAGCTCGAATCCCCGCTGAGACCCGCTGAACCTCCAGCCAGGGTCCCTGGAAGAGCCAAGACCAACGCTGGAACCACTGGACCCCCGGCTTGGGTCCCCAGCCCTGGTTCTCCAGTGGTTAGGATTCATAACCGAGAATCTGGAAGACCCATATCCCCGTGGCTGAGCTCGAATCCCCGCTGAGACCCGCTGAACCTCCAGTGTGGGTCTTGGCTCTTCCAGGGACCCAGGCTGGAGGTTCAGCGGGTCTCAGCGGGGATTCGAGCTCAGTCACGGGGATATGGGTCTTCCAGATTCTCGGTTATGAATCCTAACCACTGGAGAACCAGGGCTAGGGACTCAGGCCAGTGGTCCAGTGGGTCCAGCGTGGGTCTTGGCTCTTCCAGGAACCCAGGCTGGAGTTTCAGCGGGTCTAGCAGGGATCCAAGCTCAGTCACGGGGATATGGGTCTTCCAGATTCTTGGTTATGAATCCTAACCACTGGAGAACCAGGGCTAGGGACTCAGGCCAGTGGTCCAGTGGGTCCAGCATGGGTCTTGGCTCTACCAGGGACCCAGGCTGGAGTTTCAGCGGGTCTCAGCAGGGATCCGAGCTCAGTCACGGGGATATGGGTCTTCCAGATTCTTGGTTATGAATCCTAACCACTGGAGAACCAGGGCTAGGGACTCAGGCCAGTGGTCCAGTGGGTCCAGCGTGGGTCTTGGCTCTTCCAGGGACCCTTAGCCCCATGGCTGAGCCCGAATCCCAGCTAGTCACTGAATTCCAGATTTCAGTCTACACCATGGTTAGGATTTGTAAGTGAGAATCTGGAACCTAGACATGTGCTCCCACATTCACATCTACGACACTAGCATTAGCATTAGCTCCGAAATTAGAACAACACCAAAAGCACACTTTGAGACAGCAAAAACCAGCACAAATCAATCCAGCGTAATTATCACATGTCGTGGCAAGCGTGGAGGATAAAAACCACCCATTATTAATTGACTTACTGTCCTTTTGTGTCGCTCCAATAGCTAGCCTGTGCATTCCCAACGAGCCGTCGAGCACTTCCTTTGGGGGCAGGAAGTTGTCATAGATGAGCACGTGACCCATCAAAGTAAAATATTATATATAATAGTAATAGATGAGAATCTGGAAGAAACAATCTCCTTCCAAATTTCCATCTATTACCACTAGCATTAGCTGGCTAATTGGCCTCTGTTTAAAGTCCCAGGATATATGGTTCCTCCAGTAGATAGGGTTCATAAGCGAGAATCTGGAAGACCCATAGCCCCTTGGCTGAGCTCCAACCCCCACTAGACCCACTGGACCTCCTGCCTGGGTCCCTGGAAGAGCCCAGACACCCGCTGGACCCACTGGACCTCCGGACTGGGTCCCTGGAAGAACCCATAGCCCCATGGCTAAGCCTGAAACCCGGCCAGTCACCCGATTCCATATTTCAATCTATGACATGGTTAGGATTCATAACCGAGAATCTGGAAGACCCTTAGCCCCATGGCTGAGCCCGAATCCCCACTAGAACCCCAGCCTGAGTCCCTGATCCCGGTTCTCCAATGGTTAGGATTCATAACCGAGAATCTGGAAGACCCTTAGCCCCAGTAAAGAGACCCAATCCCCGCTAGTTCCCCAGCCTGAGTCCCCGGGCCTGGTTCTCCAGTGGTGGTAGCCTGAATCCCTGCCACACACCCCCCCGGCCTGGCTCCCCGGCCTGGACCCCCGCAACCACCCCTGGTCTGGGTCCCTGGGCCTGGTTCTCCGGTGGTTGTTAGGAATGGTAACCGAGAATCTGGAAGACCCTTAGCCCCAGCAAAGAGCTCCAATCCCCGCTAGACCCTGGCCTGAGTCCCTGGCCCTGGTTCTCCAGTGGTTAGGATTCATAACCCAGAATCTGGAAGACCCTTAGCCCCATGGCTGAGCTCCAATCCCCGCTAGTTCCCCAACCTGGGTCCCGGGGCCTGGTTCTCCAGTGGTGGTACCCTGAATCACTGCCACATCCCCCCCCGAACTGGCTCCCCGGCTCGTACCCCTGCCTGTGTCCCCGGGCCTGGTTCTCCAGTGGTTAGGATTTATAACCAAGAATCTGGAAGACCCTTAGCCCCATGGCTGAGCTCCAATCCCCGCTAGTTCCCCAGCCTGGGTCCCGGGGCCTGGTTCTCCAGTGGTGGTACCCTGAATCCCTGCCACACACCCCCCCGAACTGGCTCCCCGGCTCGTACCCCTGCCTGTGTCCCCGGGCCTGGTTCTCCAGTGGTTAGGATTCATAACCAAGAATCTGGAAGACCCTTAGCCCCATGGCTGAGCTCCAATCCCCGCTAGTTCCCCAGCCTGGGTCCCGGGGCCTGGTTCTCCAGTGGTGGTACCCTGAATCACTGCCACATCCCCCCCGAACTGGCTCCCCGGCTCGTACCCCTGCCTGTGTCTCCGGGCCTGGTTCTCCAGTGGTTAGGATTCATAACCAAGAATCTGGAAGACCCTTAGCCCCATGGCTGAGCTCCAATCCCCGCTAGTTCCCCAGCCTGGGTCCCGGGGCCTGGTTCTCCAGTGGTGGTACCCTGAATCCCTGCCACACACCCCCCCGAACTGGCTCCCCGGCTCGGACCCCTGCCTGTGTCCCCGGGCCTGGTTCTCCAGTGGTTAGGATTCATAACCAAGAATCTGGAAGACCCTTAGCCCCATGGCTGAGCTCCAATCCCCGCTAGTTCCCCAGCCTGGGTCCCGGGGCCTGGTTCTCCAGTGGTGGTACCCTGAATCCCTGCCACACACCCCCCCCCGAACTGGCTCCCCGGCTCGGACCCCTGCCTGGGTCCCCAGGCCGGGTTCTCCAGTGGTTGTTAGGAATCGTAACTGAGAATCTGTAAGACCATTAGCCCCAGCAAAGAGCTCCAATCCCCGCTAGTTCCCCAGCCTGGGTCCCGGGGCCTGGTTCTCCAGTCGTGGTAGCCTGAATCCCTGCCACACACCCCCCCCCGGACTGGCTTCCTGGCTCGGACCCCTGCCTGGACCCCCGCAACCACCCCTGGCCTGGGTCCCTGGTCCCGGTTCTCCAATGGTTAGGATTCATAACCGAGAATCTGGAAGACCCTTAGCCCCAGTAAAGAGACCCAATCCCCGCTAGTTCCCCAGCCTGAGTCCCCGGGCCTGGTTCTCCAGTGGTGGTAGCCTGAATCCCTGCCACACACTTCCCCGGCCTGGCTCCCCGGCCTGGACCCCCGCAACCACCCCTGGCCTGGGTTCCTGGCCCTGGTTCTCCAGTGGTTGTTAGGAATGGTAACCGAGAATCTGGAAGACCCTTAGCCCCAGCAAAGAGCTCCAATCCCCGCGAGTCCCCCAGCCTGGGTCCTGAGGCCTGGTTCTCCAGTGGTGGCAGCCTGAATCCCTGCCACACACCCCCCGGCCTGGCTCCCCGGCCTGGACCCCTGCCGGCGGGGGACCCTGGCCTTGACCCCCACAACCACCCCCGGCCTGGGTCCCTGGGCCTCGTTCTCCAGTGGTCCTTAGGAATGGTAACCGAGAATCTGGAAGACCATTAGCCCCAGCAAATAGCTCCAATCCCCGCTAGTGCCCCAGCCTGGGTCCTGGGGCCTGGTTCTCCAGTGGTGGTAGTCTGAATCCCTGCCACACATCCCCCCGGCCTGGCTCCCCGGCCTGGACCCCTGCCGGCGGGGGACCCTGGCCTTGACCCCCGCAACCACCCCCGGCCTGGGTCCCTGTGCCTGGTTCTCCAATGGTTGTTAGGAATGGTAACCGAGAATCTGGAAGACTTTTAGCCCCAGCAAAGAGCTCCAATCCCCGCTAGTTTCCCGGCCTGGGTCCCCGGCCTGGCTCCCCAGCCCGGACCCCTGCAAAGACCCCTCAAAACCCAACCCCACAAACATAATGCTAATAGATGAGAATCAGGAACCGTTCCACATTCACGCCTATTTCCATGCTCAACAGGTTAAGACTAGGATAGGCACCCACACCGGCGGGGACCCCCAGGGACCCCTTCTCGGCTCTCATCCACTCGCCCCCACCCCCCAAGCACCCGAATCCGACCCTGACCCACTCTTTCCCCCTCTCAGGGCCCCCTGACACACATGCACTCCCCTCCCGTCTTGCAGGAGACACACGGGCCCCTCCAAAGAGCCACGAGCGCAGGGACCCTCACGCCCGCCTCCACGCTGGCCCCGCACACCCCGACATGCTCCAACCCAATCCTTTGCCCTCTCTGAATGCCCACATAATACCTCTTCCACATTTACATCTATCTCGGGATTAGGGTTTATAAAAACTGGAAGGAAACCCTAACCATGGTAGGGGGAATCCCTAACTTATGCTTAGGGACCGTGGCACAGCCTAACCGCCCCCCCCCCCAAATTTGTAGATGAGAATCTGGAATTTTTCCACAATCCAACCTGTTTGAATGGGGAAAAGGTTAGGGCCCTGAACGTGGCCAAACGGCACCCCCGGACCCCGCCGATCGCCCATTTTCTCGGCTGCCGTCCCCACTTGCCTGTCCCGACCTCCCCCGACCCCAAAGGCAGGCATTGGGACCACATCTTATCCGCTCCGCCGTCCCGTTGGGAGGGGGCCGAGGGGGACAAAACGCTCCCAGATGGCCTCGACGGCCACTTAGCCATCCACCCAGCCAAAAAAAGCACGGGAAAAGGCCTCATTTTGAGGCTTTATTGCAAACTTCCAGATTCCCATTGGCAGCCATTTTAGCCGTGGTTAGGAAATATTCCAGAATTCCAGATTCTCATTTACTCATTTTTTTGTGGTCCTATACTGCCATCTAGTGGTCTTCCAAAATTCCAGATTCCAGAATGCCAGATTCATCACTAACAGATGGGAATCCGGTACTGCGTCCGGATTCCTATCTGTATGAATAACCGATCCCTAACCCTAACCCTAACCCTAACCCTAACCCTAACTTGAAGTATTTGATGCCTAACCCTAACCATGGTTTGTGGTTTTTTCTTAACCCTAACCATGTCTATTTTTAACCCTAACCCTAACCATTTTATTTCATCTATATCTAACCCTAACCCTACTGTACACAAATTTGTAGATTTAAAATTTATATTCTTTGCATTAAAAATTTAATTAATTTAAGGGTTACAAAACACTTCATTTAATTAAATAATTTGGAATTAAAAACAATTCATAGATTAAAACATAAATAATTGGACAATACATACATTACAACATGATATTCAGAAATTGTTGGAATTATTTCATCAATTTTAGGGTTAAAAATAATTTAATTAAGGGTTAAAATTCATCAAGGTATTAATTTACATGTAAAATAATTTAATAACAATTTTAAAATATTTTAAATTCATTTAAGGGTTAAAAACTATTAATTTGGTTCATTTGATAAGGGAATTGTATTAAAATCTATGGGCATTTAAGGGGTTAAAGGGAATTCATTTGATGTTGCAATTTGGTCACACTAAAACTTGGCACACTAAATTCATGTATTCAGGGGAGGGTATAAATAGCAGTACGCACTGCAGCCTGCTCATTAGGAGCTGAGCCACGGAAGAGGTAACACCTTAGTGGGAGCTTAGTAAGCCATTGGGAGCTATTACTAGCTAACTTTTATTAGCGGCTACTAGCTTTTCTAGCTAATTAGCTATTCTTTTCTTTTATATTTTAAGTGCCCAGCCTGAAGAAGACACGTTAGTGTTGAAACGTCGCACAGGGCCACTTGTTAATTTATAGGGAGTTTTTTATTTTTTATTTTTTTATTTTTTATTTCTTATTTACAAAAGCCTTGTTAAGGTCTCTTTTATTTAATTCATTTGATTTTATTTCATAGTTAAAAAACTAAAAAAACAAAAAAAACAAAACAATTAAAAATTGTAAAAATACTAAAAACATTTAAAAATTAACAGAGGTAAGTTTCCTTTAATTTGTCATTAAAATAATTAAAATAATTACATTTGACAATTAAAAAACAACACAAAAAAAGCTTTAAAAACAACACAAAATAAGCTTTAAAAACAACACAAAATAAGCTTTAAAAACAACACAAAAAAAGCTTTAAAAACAACATAAAGAGGACAAACAAAAACATCCTCCATCAGTTACGATGGCTTTTGATGCCAACGATGGTGGATGGCAGCAGGTCCGGTACGGGAGACGGGGTCGCTTCCGGGACCGGGCCTTCGACCGGCGACCCCAACCGCCAAGCCGTGACGGCTCTTCGGGGACCGGGGAGGAAGAGGAGCCAGGGGGAAGGACCGTGCATTCCCTCGTCCTCCTTGGAGAGGAGGACAGGGCCTATACCCACGTCCTAACCCTAACCCCCTAACCCTAACCCTAACCCTAACCCTAATCCCAACCTCACCCCTGATCCTTACCCTAACCACTCCCACCCCAGCCCTAACCTTAACCAATCACCACCCAGTAGCCACCACCAGCATCCAAACTGATCTCCATAAGGGCACACATGCCCTCTGTTGAGCTTATATGAGTGTTTTCTTCTTGTGTGTGCGCCTCTCCTCACCTGAACCAAGGAAATGTCTTCGGCTGGTCTCCCGCCCATGGTACGCTCCCCACCGCCAGCACCACCGGCCGGACCACAACCACAAATTGGTAGAGGGGAGATCTGGGGGGACCATAACCCATCCAGGAGACCTCTGAGCGGCACATCATTTCCCTGCTTACATTAACCATCTCCTCTGCTTCCTTCCCTCTCCCTCCACTAGATGGAGCCATTTCCTAATCTGGCCCTGATCTCTAAACCTAACCATTATTTTGGACCTCAAACCTAACCCTAATTTGGTAATTCATTGGATAAATAATTTAATAATTCATTATGGATACAATTACAAATACTTACCTTTATTACCTGTTAAAACAATTAAAACATGTAATACATACTTACCTTAATACTTACCTGTAAAACACCTTAATACTTACCTTTAAATTACTTACCTGGTACCTGTAAGAAGGAAAACACAATTAAATTAATTGGCAATTCATTGAACAAATACATTAATAATTCATTATTGATTTAAACTATCTAAAAACAATTCATTTATGACAACTATTAAAAATACTTACCTGTAAAACCTGTAAAAACAATTAAAATAATACAATAAAAACAAATAATACTTACCTTACCTTATTTACCTATAAAAACAATTAAACTATCAATACTTACCCTTTATTACATACTTACCTTAATACTTACCTGTTAAAACCATTAATACTTACCTGTAAAACCTGCAAAAACAATTAAAATAATACAATACTTACCTTAAAAATAAATAATACTTACCTTACCTTATTTACCTGTTAAAACAATTAAAACAATTAATACTTACCCTTTATTACATTTAAAAACATTAACATTACTTACCTGTAAGTTTAAAACCCTAAAGACTCATCTAACACAAATGTGCAGAAGCCGTAGGGGGCGTGTCCAACCGAGCACATAAAAGGAGAAGCTCAGGAGAGAGAGCTCACTTTTGCATTGACAAGCAGAGGGTAAACATCTCCTGAGAGCAAGCCAAGACCGCAGCAAATTTTATTTTTTCGTGTGCCCAGGCCTGAAGAAGACCCTGAGCGGTCGAAACGTCGCCACCAGGCACACGCTTTTTGTTTTAAAACCTGGGGAAAACATTAAAAATAATTTTAGTTTATAAAAAATTAAAAAACATTTAAAAATATTAAAAAGACAAAAAACATTTAATTCAGAGGTAAGTTTCCTTTCATTTTGTATTTAAAAGAATTTAAAAATTTAAAAAGTACTTACCCACGATCATGGGGAGACGGGATGACGGGTGGAAGGTGGTGAGCTACGGCGGGAAAAGCCGACGCCCCTTCCAACCCTACCGGACCAGGGAGGGCGAGTACGACGGCAGTAAGGACCGTGCACCTCCTGTAACCCCTCGGGGACAGGCTAAACCCCTTGTACCTAACCCTAACCCTAACCCTAACAGGCTAAATCCCTTGTACCTAACCCTATTCTAATTCTAACCTAACTATTTTTATTCCTTACCTTAACCAATGCTATTCTGAAATTCTGATCCAGAAAAAACAAATACCTAACCTTAACCCACTATATCTTGATGCCTTAACCTTACCAATCTGGCTCTAAACCTAACCAACCCTCCTCTATCTCTCTCTCTCCTAATCTATCTTGCCAACTACTCGGGGAGCTATGGTGACATGCGTCGGCCCGTGCCTTGCCTTTGGCTCTCTATTCCAAACCGTGCCTTCCAAAAGGAGGGTATCGGGGAGAGTCATCGTGATAGCCTCCTATATCCCTAAGATATATCCCTATCCCTAAATATCCCTACCCTTCGACAGTGTGGCCTTCTCCATAGCAGTCAACTGGGCCAAAAAACGCTTTAAAGCTAGGCTACACCCGACTGCTGTGGAGGAGGCCGAAGGCCTACTCAAGTGCGGAACAGAAAAATATTGCAACTCAGGTTCCTCACTTTGCACTTCCCCAGAGTCCCTGGTGGGGGACACCCCCTCGAGACTGCACCTGGGGGACAGACAGGAGCCTTTGCCTGCAGTTGCAGCAAATTATGCGGCTCCCTCTGCTCCCCAGGCCAAGTCTCATCTCTCCCTCTCAGGTCTGGATTCCCCTTCACAGCCCCCTCCTAGTCATCCCTCAGTTTCCCCTCCTCTCCCCCCTGGTAGACAAAGCCCAGGGCACACAGCCTGCAAACAGGCTGATAGTCCACCTTCACTGTCATCATCATAGGACAGGGGCTTTGTCGAGCCAAAACCGGCTGAACCATCTACAGGGGAGAGAAAGAAGAGCATTAGAAATGCACCGACACATACCACAATTGACCGAGAATACAGGAGCGAGGGAGAAACCAGGTCCACCACCACATCCAGACACAACACCCAAACAAAAAATAGAACTGTTAAAATACACTCACCTTACCTACCTGATGTCGCCTTTCTAGAGGATGACTCCTCCACCTCTGCAGACTCTGACCTCCATATTACCTCCGCAGGGTGTGTGGCAGGACCGGGGACTGGCCTGAAACCCCAACCGGGGCAGATACTGGGCTCACAGACACTACAACAGGTGGCTGGGGATCAAATGATGAGTCAGAGGTATAATAGGCACAACAATGCTTACCTCCTGGTGAATCCAACCTCCTCTGACCCCACCAATAAAAACAACTGTGTTGAGCCCAGATATCGCACCTCCCCGGTCTCTTCACACACCCTCGGTGAGCTGCAGGCTGCAGAGGTTAGGCCAAAAGACTTAGCCACATCGGCTAGGCTAACCTCCTACACCACTAACCACAGGGCCAGACCAGCTAACCACCTGGCAAACTGGCACCTCCACAGCACAAAGCCTGATCAATTTTCAGAGCGTTCCCACCCACAGATACACAGATCCAGGCGACATGGACGGGGGACCAGTCCGGAGGACAGGAGGGGCTGCCACACAAAGATTTAAGTAATTAGGTGCATTCAAGGCTCAACAGAACCTGAATTACATGGAAAAGTCTGCTGTATGTCATGATCATTATCCTGCTTCATACAATCACAATAAAGTCAACTTGACCACTGTCTATACTTGTGTGTTTGCCTGTAACTCTGTGCATTGTCTCACCACAACAAAAACAAAAAAACAACAAAAAAAGAAAAAGAAAATTGATGAAATACTCACCTGCCCTGAAAACCAGAGCTGCAATCAGGGGATACTTACCAGCTTCCAACAGCAGGGGTCCTCCTTCACCATTAGTGAGATTTCATCATCCTCCATCCTGCTTTCCAAAGGCTTCACCGCCCGGTCTGCTGGTCTAAAATCAAAAAGGAACAAAAAAACAAAAATCATGTACATTTGTTGTGGTGAGACACTGTATTTTGAAAACTCAAATGACACTTCTGTTTTAGGCACTTTAAAACACATCTCTGATTAGACATTTTTAGGTACAACTGTGTGCTGTGACGGGGAGTGTGGGTACGTGCATTGATTCGAGGCATCCCTGTCGCCAGTGCAATCGAACCACACGGTGGGAACTGAACACCATTTTCTCTTTCACCTAACCCTAACCCTGACTAGTTTGATTCTAACCCTAACCAATCCTCGTTTTTTATGCCTAAACCTAACCAATTTTACTCTAAGCCTGACCGAAACTTTACAATTAAAATCAGCTAACTTTGGGAATTAACTCCAAGATGTGTCCTGAAATTTAGAAATCGCAAATTACTTTAAAACTTAACCCTTACCAACCTTAAGAAGATCTGAAACAACAGATAATCTCGGAGAACGTCAAATTTGAACTGACATCGTTTTTCTTGTTCAAACTACCCGGGGAGCTATGATGTGACATGCGTCGGCCAGTGCATTTGCCTTTGATTCTCTACTCCAAACCGGGCCCTCCTTGGGGAGAGGGCATCGGGGAGAGTCATCGAGATATGGTTTCCTACCCCTAACCCCACAATACTTACCTGTAAGTTTAAAACCCAAATACGGTGACGGTCGGAAGGTGGTGAGCTACGGCAGGAAAAGCCGACGCCCTTTCCAACCCTACCGGACCAGGGAGGGCGAGTACGCCTGCAGTAAGGACCGTGCATTTCCTGTCCCCGGCTGGGGACAGGCTCATACCCTTAGTTCAAACTATTTACAGTTTACAAGGGTAACAGCAGCTACATCCTCCAGGGAATGATCCCCAACCGTGGGCAATTGTTTGTGTTTAGAAACAGACTATTACTACTGAGACTAATAACACGTTCAAATGCAATCCTCTGCAATCTCAAATATTCAACTCGAGGAACGTCATCTGCACCGAGGTCATCGGGTGTTTGGCCAACATGACACCCTCTGCCCTGGCGTCCACGGCCCCGGCCTGATCCACCTCGTCCACGGCTCTCTCATCTACCCATGCTTGTAGAAGCAGTTGTTGGGGTGTACTCTTCATCTGATCCCAGTGTCTCAAAACTCTAACCATATCTGTGCACCTAACCCAGCTGTGTGGAATGTAGTTCATGTTACGTTATTAACGATTCATGCGCCATGTTGTTTACCTGGCCTCTTCAGTCGCGTGCAGGTTACGTGCCGTCATGTGCACGCCAGCCTCCTCTGGATGAGGGACTTTGGAGGCAGGGCGGCAGTGCAGCGGAGAGGGAGGGGGAGGTATCTGAAAGTTGTACTTGGTCAAATTTAATACAAAGTCTTCTCTCTCCTCAGAGTTACCAACTGCACCTTTACTGCAAGTGAGTTTGTTGTTGTGCAGTCGAGCTAGCTGTAAATGTTGTCAGTCCAACAGGCACATAATTACAGCGTTTCTCCATCGTTTTGGCTCATTTTCCAAAACAGTCTTAACATTCTCTAAACTGTAAGTGCAATTGTCACAACACTTTCATATCAAAACTCTATTGCATGTCTGCAAAAGGTAGTCAGTCACCCTAAACATTTCACTGATGTTTCAAAACTTAGTTTTTGTGTCAGTCAATTGGCCAGTGCCAACAAAATCAAAAGTTGTTTCTTTATGGTTTGAGCTGTGGCGGTACTGGCAGTAAATTGCTTACAGGCCAGCCCACAGCCAGCCTACATAAAAATATGAACAAAAAACATGAAAATCTAGGGGAAATGCCCAGTGGGAATATTGTTGTGGCTGTTGCTACTAGTTATTGCATTTGTTTCCATATGGTTGTTTGTGCCTGTTCTTTATTCCTATAGAATAAAAAAAAAAATTAAAAACATAAAATATAAACAAGAAAAGTTCTTGCAAAAATTCATGCCACAAGCTGTAACACAGCTAAAATTATCACCAAATCAATTTTTTTTATATATATATATATGTCTCCTGTTGATGTTTAGAGTTCAGTATGAAAACGGGAAGTGATGTCGCTTGGAGAGACGATCCTGAACACAAAAGGCCGTCTGCAGCGACGTAAACGAGCTGTGTTTCCTGATGTGTCCTGTCTATCTATCTGTCTGTTTAGGGACCAAACAAACTGAAGACATTCAGTTGCAAAAAAATTCCTTCATGTTTTATTAATCAGATAAACTCTGAACTGTTTGTTTTGAATGGTTTATTTTCACACTCTGAGCCTCAATAACTTCAGCTGAGACGAATGAGGAATCATTTCACCTTCTTATCAAATCAAATTAATTTTATATAGTTGTGTACAGAGCAACATCTGAATGTCCTGTAAGAAATAAAGTAGTGCCTGTTGTTGCAGTAATCTAAGAACACAGCTGATGGCAACTGGCATTGAGGGAAACTGTCAAGAAGAGGAAAGCCATTCAGGCTTCGTTGGCACAGAGGTTTACTGAAGCAGCAGACAGGTACCGGGAGGCCAAAGGGGAGCAGCGTCTGCGGTCGATGAAGCAAAACCCAGGTGTGAAAGGACTTTTGGGAGGCTATGGGGAAGGAGTTTCTGCTGGCCTCAAGGTTCTGAAAAACCACCTGGTGACTCATTAAGGGAGAGAATGGCTTAGCCCAGGCTGTGTTCAGATGGGGAGAAGTGCTGACCCTGAATGAGGATATTGTCAGTCAGTGGAAAGAGCACTAAGAGAAACTCCTGACCCTTTAATAACGTGTCCTCTGCAGAGTCTGAAGACTCAGTGGAAGACTTCCATATTCCTGGTCACTGAGGTAGTTGGGAAGCTAATCAGAAGCAAGGTGGCAGGGTGGACGAGATTCAAGGCTGAAGGCTCTGGGCATTGTTGGGCTGTCCTCTGGTGGGTGTGCTGTAATTATAACACTGCTCAGCCTCACTGCAAATGTTTATTCCAGAGTGCTGGGAAAAAAAGCTTCAACCAAGTGTGGAACCTCAGACAATCCCGGCTATTCAGTCCCTATATAACCAAAGTGAGGGCTGTGTCCGTATACTCAATAACTCAAAACACATTTCTAGTGAGTGTTAGACTCTACCGGGGTTGTCCCTGGTCCCTGATCTTTGTGATACTCACAGACAAGATCTCAAGGCTAAGCCGAGGTGAGGAGCCTCAGAATTGTGTCTCCGCTTCTTTCAGACAGCATGGTTATGCTGGCTTCAGACAGAAAGAATGAAATTGCTGATACAAGTGGGCAAAATACATTTCCTCTGTAGGCTGACTGGGCTCAGTCTTAGAGATAGGGTGAGGAGCTTACAAATCCAGAAGTTAGCCAGTTGAGGTGGTTCGGGCATCTGATTCAGATGCCTCCTGGGCGCCTTCCTTTGGAGGCATGACCAACCAGGAGGAGACCCAGAACTCTCAGTTAGAGAGAATGAGGACTTGTCTCTTGCTCTGTCATCTCTGCTCCTGGTGTGACGTCTTGTGTGTCAATATTTGAATTGTGGCTAAAGATTAATCAATCAGCCCCGTCCTCCATTTTACGCCCTGACGGACAGAAGCGACTGTCCTCAAGGGAGACAACAGCAGACAACAGGTAGGACTGTTCACTGACAGCAAAACAGGTTCTGATTCTTCAGCATACATTCACAGAGGTTCTCAACCTGAGGCTCACGGCTCAACTCAGGATCCTGTAACAGTGATCAACAGGAATGAAGGATGGTGGTGATGTTTGTTCGATGAGATCTGTAGATGTGTTAACAGCTGTGTGGAAACTAAAAGATAAAAAGTAAATCAAACCTGAATTCACATCACAACTTGTCGACCAAAGTTTTTGTATGAAGACAACTGAAAGACGATCTTGTGTTGAAATACATTTTGGAGATGTACCAGTGTTCCCAGAATGCAGCAGGATTCTAATAATACACAACATTAAAACATGGATATGTTCAGAGAGAAAAATCAACACAAAACATCTAACAGAACAACCTTTTTTTCTGTTTAGCTCCACAGACAGAGACGGAGAGACAGACAGACACACAGAGACACACAGACAGACAGACAGACAGACAGACAGACATGCTGTCATCCACAGCTCTGACTCTCTGCGCTCTGCTCAGCTGCTCTGCACTCCTCCAGTGTACAGGTGGGACTGGTAAACAGGCGATCTCACCTGCCGTCTCTGTGTTATCATGATATTTGTTTGCAGCTCTCTTGCTTTTCTGAAGTGTTTCTCCTATTTCATCCACCCCTCAGTGTTCCTAGATCAGCCATCAGCAGGTCAGATCCTCCGCTCTTCCTCCAGGTGGCGCCGAGCCAACTCCCTGTTGCTGGAGGAGATATTACCTGGAGACCTGGAGAGGGAGTGTTACGAGGAGAGCTGCTCACAGGAGGAGGCTGCCGAGATCTTCCAGACCAAAGAAAAGACGGTGAGAAGGAGGTCCAAACTGAGAGTCAGGGTCCCAGAGGAGAACACTGTGGTCCAACCTGAGGATCAGGACCACTCAGATGAAACATGTGGAGGTCAAATGTTGTAGGTCTAACTTTGAGTTTCTTGCCCCACAGTTGGAGTTCTGGTTCAAATACACGAGTGAGTATTTTCATCATCAGCATTATGAAACAAATGATCCCAAATGTTCAGACTGATGACGTCTGAATGTTAAGATTCATCTCAACCTGCTCATCATTTATTTCAACCTGATATAAACAAAATAATCTAAACAACAGATACAGCAGCTGCTCTGGAGCTTTCCCTCCTATCACATGCTCTTCACACTGACAGGGTCATGATCACATTGAAGTTGGATTCATCTAAATAATCAGAACTGAATTCAACTAATTTCAGAATTTGGAATGATTAAGAATTGACTTTAATTTATTTTAATTGAAGTTTAATCTGCTGGAGCACTTCATTCTACCTGGTCATGATGCGTTCAGGTGTCTCTCTTGTGTGTGGTAGATCTGAACCCTTGTCGGACCAACCCCTGTCTGCACGGAGGGATGTGCACAATGGACCGAGGACACTTCCTGTGTCTCTGTCCTCCTCAGTACCACGGTGACATCTGTGACTCAGGTAAACGGCACCTGTTATGCCAGTAACCATGGTTACTGCTGTCGGGTTCTGTAATGTTGTGTGTATTTTGTGCAGTGGTTTTGGAGTGTAGCTATAGAAATGGTGGCTGTATGCAGTACTGCAGAGACATGCCGCGT
Organism: Lagodon rhomboides; assembly: GCA_039737535.1. Lineage (NCBI taxonomy): Eukaryota > Metazoa > Chordata > Actinopteri > Spariformes > Sparidae > Lagodon > Lagodon rhomboides. Next base: position 87,276 of record CM077801.1, read on the forward strand.
GGCGCTGGAGTTCAGTGTGGCTGTGCTGACGGATTCGAACTGGAGCCGGACGGACAGAGCTGCTCAAAGACTGGTAACACTCACAGAGCACGAGTTACCACTGTAACTTCTGCACACAGTACTACTGATATGTCTATAAATATTACTAGTGATACGTCTACAAATAATACTACTGATATACTGATATTACGACAAGTAATACTACTGGTACTTCTACACATAATACTACTGATACTACTGCACATAATACTATTGATACTTCTACTAATAATACACCTGATATACTGACACTACTACACATATACTGATACTAACACACATAATACAACTGATACTACTTGATATGTGTTATTGATACACTTAACCATCCTGCTGCCACAAGAACCAGAGCAGCAGCTTCATCCACTGATGAAAATAGTCCCAGTGAGAGTCACTGTGTCCTCCAGTAAAGCATGCAGCTGTTTGAAACATCAAACTAAACATTTGTGATTTCAAAGATGTACGTGTTGAGAAGGAATCGATCAGCTTCAGACAGGGAGTCAGACTTGTTGGTCTGAGTGTGAATGTGGAGGATTTGTAGAGTAAAAGAAGACTGCAAAATTCCATGAGTGTGGTCCATTAAGTAGTGAACAAATGTGAACAGGTTTTAACAGTACACACACTTCTCACACATTTCTTTCTGTATATCTGTTGGTGTGCAGTGTCGTTCCCCTGCGGCCGCCAGCAGCTGGAGCTGTTGTCCTACAGGCGTTCTCTGTGGAATCACTCTGAGCTGCTAAACATCAGCACTGACAGCTTGGAGATGAGTCTCAACTTTACAGAGACTGAGGATGAACTGATGACAGTGAACGCAACGACAAACAGAAAAAGAAACAGAGGAACCAATGAGACAGAGCTGAGGGTGGAGGAGGGGGGAGGAGAGGAGGGGGTGACAACTCGTATTGTGGGGGGAGATCTGGAGAAACAAGGAGGGAGTCCCTGGCAGGTGAGGAGACATTTTGATTAAGATACAAACATTTTTACAGGTATTTAAAGTAGCTTTAATATTTGTATTTGTGTATGTGTGTGTTGAGGTCCTGGTCCACAGGCCTGATGGTTTCGGTTTCTGTGGAGGGACTCTGGTCTCTGACCGCTGGGTCGTCTCTGCTGCTCACTGCATGGAGTCGACGGCAGACCACGTTACCATAGGTACAACACTCCAGTGTAGTGATTGGGTGAACTCTTCCTTTAACCGAATCTATTAGGTCATTGTGTGTGTGTGTGTGTGTGTGTGTGTGTGTGTGTGTGCGTGTAGGAGACTTTGACAAGCGGCGTCCTGATCCAGGTGAGCAGCTCATAAAGGTTCAGAAGGTCTTTGTTCATCCTCACTTTCACTCGTTCACCTACGACAGTGACATCGCTCTGCTTTACCTCGACCGGCCCATCATCAGGGGCCCGACAGCAGCCCCCGCTTGCCTCCCCGACCACCACCTGTCCAAGTACCTGCTGCAGGTAATGTCACCTACAACACAGAGTGTTGTGTGGAAGGACTTGAGATCAGAGCTGAATGTGTGTGTGTGTGTGTGTGTGTGTGTGTTTTCAGGAAGGTAACAGAGGTGTGGTGACAGGCTGGGGTCTCACTCGCTTCCTCGGCAGGTCGTCTCGTTTCCTCAGGAAGGTGACGCTGCCGGTGGTCAGCTACAGTGACTGTACTGCCTCCACTGAACAGGTGAAGACACACCTACTGTTTGATCAGCTGATTCACCACATACAGCTTTGCTAAAGTCAGTCTGGCCATTATGTTAATTAGGTTTTTGACTTGTAACATCTATTTTTACTGTTAAAGAAATAGTTTGACTTCAGTTATTTTAATTACATGTACATTTTCATCTAATTCTGACAGTTCAATGTAAAGTGCCACATTTAATGTCAAATTTTTCTGTCACGTTGAGTCACTGTGAATAACTTAACTGATTCAATTATATTCATGTAAACTTATAGCTAAACTTATGTAGGTAGTATGTTAGTATGCATAAAGGGAAATATATAATATGTATTAATCTGCAATAATATGTCTGTAAAATGACTCAACTTTTGTTCCTCAAATTGTTGAGTTGTGTTCTTACATCATCCCAAATGTTTCCAACAACAACAAAACCAGAGAAATCCTCCAGTTTCCTCAAGGTAACGGTGAGTTTCATCTGGGCATCTGTCGCTATAACTTCAGGAGAGAGTCAGAGAGAGAGGAAGGAAGTCGGAGAACGAGACGAAAGATAACGTGAAGAAAATTTCAAAACATTAGAGAGAGTGAGTTCAGGTTAAGCTCTGGGTGAAGTCAGCACTCAGCAGAGACTCTGGTTCTGGTTCTCTCTTTCTCCTCTCTGTAACGTTACGTTCATGAAGTAAAGTACATTTCCCCTCCTCTGCTGCAGTCAGGTTGATAAACGGGAGTGAAATAAATCCACTCTTTAATCCCATAAATGAAAAAGTGATCTCTGAGCTCTCTTCCCACCGGTGAATGATCAACGAGCTTGTTGCATTGATTCATGGAACAGTGCAGGGATATTTTCTGTAAATGTGACGTCTTTACATTCTGCTATGTAATTATAAATATCTTTCATTGTTGGTATTTTAATGTAAAACAGACCAATTAGAAGATATTAAGTTTAAAAATCTCAGAATCTGCCTTTAAAGAATCTGTCATGTGTAACACATGTTGTTTCTGTCACCCAGGTGATCACAGACAACATGTTCTGTGCAGGTTACCTGGACGTCAGTAAAGACGCCTGCAGTGGGGACAGTGGAGGACCGATGGTGGTGAATTACAGAGGGACCTGGTTTCTGACAGGAGTTGTCAGCTGGGGTGAAAAATGTGCCGCCAAGGGGAAGTATGGAGTTTACACCCGACTTGGGAACTTCCTGAACTGGATCAGAGACACCATGGAGAGGGAGGATGTCAACGGGACCAAGAGCTGAGACAGAGAGAGACTCTTCATCATCCTGAACCTGAAAACAAGCAGCCGATCACAGAACAGATGAGTTGCACTTCACAGCAACACGGAAACTTTAACTCACTGGTCAGTTGGGAGAGTCAGGTGTTGTCCTTACCACCAGCGGGCACTGACAGAGAGGAAAACAACATTAAATCCCGATTTACATATATTATAAAATATTTGAAAAATATAAAGAATCTCTGTGTTCACACTTTAGTGCAGTTTTCATTCGGTATTCAATTATTTGTATTAAAAATTAACAACATTAGCAACACTGAACACATAAATAACAGACTATGCCTAAATAAAGCTAAATATAAACTGGTAAAAATAGACACCGGAGTAAATTAATGACCATAATAATCATGAGGCAGTGAAGTAGTTTTGTTTGTTTATCAAATAGCAACACGTGTGAGTGGACAGGCTCAAAAATAAAACTTGCCCAGTGTAATCATTTAGTCTGGCCCTGCTGTTATTGGCTGTGAACTGAACAGTCAGTAACACACAAGGTTAAACTTGTTCACATGAAACAAACATCACACAGCTGGAAGCATCTCTGCTGCATGTTGGTGCAGTGATGAAGGAAGTAATCAGATTATGTACTACAGTAAAAGTACTAACTATATACCACACTCTAAAAATACTCAGATAAATGTGATAACAATGAGCCTGAGCACAAAGTCACACCTGCACAATGTTTTTTCAAACCAACAGTCCAAAAAAATAAACTTACTGATCAATGAATTGATTGTTTCAGACGGTTCGTAGTTTAATTCAAAACAAAACATCAGAATTTATCAACCCTTCATATGTTAGTGTGAAAAGTAACTTGTAACTAAAGCTGCAAGATACATGTAGTTGAGTAGAAGTATAAAGAAAAGTACTTGATGATAACATAAATGATAAAGGTTTTCATCAAATGTGACGAAACATGTTTATTACTTTTCATATAAATCATACATGAGTGTAAAATATAAAAACAGAATGTGACTGTAAACAATCTCTGGAGATAATAAAGTAACATTTTCAACCTGATAAAACAAAAATGTTCTTTAATAATGTTGCTTCGTCAGTCTGTGTGTGTGTGTGTTGCCATCTACAGGCTGCATACTTTATTACAGACACACTGAGTGATGTTCAGTTTGTCCTGCAGGGTGCTCCAGAAGAAAATGTGAAGAGTTAAAGGGAGATTCCGGTGTAAATTTAATCCATGGTCTACACACATTGACACTGAGTAAGACTCCCCCTCGAGAGGTCAAGTTAGCTTACCGATAGCTTAGCTAGTTTTAGCAACCTCAGAAAAGACAGCACGAAAACAATACATTGCAGCTTATGTCTCCAACTAGAAACCACCATCAAAAAGCCACTCATAGCCACAATTAATGGTCAGAAAAGCACCAAACTTCAGCAACAGTACATATACAGTCCCAGCGCACAATACGAAGCACCAAACATCTTCTAGCTTTGCCGGATTTGTATTAAAAACACAGCACAACCCTCCACTCTCCTCCAGCAGCCTACCCGTTGTGGGGAAGCCCTGACGAGTCGATTACCGTGTGCAGTAGATTTCTGCAGCTCAAGGATGAAAATGTATGATTATTACTCCATGGAATGCTCAGTTCTTATTATCGAGAGCTGACAGGGAAAAGAACGGAAGTAATGGAGTACAAAGAACGCCTGCCAATGTAATAATGTCCACAAACGTAATAAAAATCTGCACCATTTAATGTAATAAACCCACAAATGTAATACATTTTCCACAAACGTAATAGCCGCTGCCTACTACAAACGTAACACGTGATTTCCCACAAATGTAATAACTATTACGTCTGCAGGGATTTATTACGTTTGTGGGGAAATGAAAATCTTTATTACAATAACTTCCCACAAATGTAATAATACAATGAATAATGGTCGTTGTGGGTTTGTTTGCCTATACACCTAATACTACTGACCGTGGGTGCAAAATCCAGCTGCTGACTCTCCGCTCCGCAATCACACAACGGATCCCCCCCTTCTTTTTTAATTGTTTTGTGGCATATAAATATCTAGTTTAAACAGAATTATTTCTTTGCATACACAAAATGCTTCTTGTTAATGAGGATCATCTCCATTCACACTGGCGTTTGGATGGGGCTTTAGAGCGCCAATTCTCGGCCTCCTTCTTTTGCTGGTGACAGATGCTGTTTTTCGGGCAGAAAAGTGACGAAGAGTCGTTAGGACAGGCGGGAGGACAGACGCTTCTCCACATAGCCTACAGCTGCGGAATTTTTTTCCTCATATAAGTTGCCAAAGACAGTTACAGTTACTAAGTTACTTTTGTTTGGTCCTGTAAAGTTGCTTTGTGGGACATATCTGATCGACACGCCCTCGATAGGGGCAGCCAGCTTATCCATCCACACTGGTTCGGTTCACCAGTAATACGCCCTGATACTACTTCCAGAGGCGGATCAGCGCTGGAGCGAAATTTCACCTCTCCCCACATCTGAAACTTTCACACAGAGGAGGCAGAGAATTGGCGCAGGATCCCCGCATGCAAACGGTGGTGTGAATGGGGCTACTAACTCACTGAGTGTTTGTGATGAACATAAGTCACCGCGACCGTCAGCCCACAGGGCCGAGACACCAGTGAACTTCCCCCCGGAAAACAGAGCCATCCCCGCGAGTGAGGGAGTCAGACAGGATTCAGTTTAAAAAACGTAACTTCGTCACTTTCCAAGATGTTTGGTGGGTCAGGATCTCAATCATAAAACATTATAACAGTGTCCATATGGTTATAAACTGTCCGTGGTTTAGATTGACAGGGGGGACACCGGGGAAACACCTTGAAAACACACTACATCATCATCATGACGTGTACTGTTACGCCTCTTTAGGAGCCGCAGCGCCGGATTTCTGTGTGAATTACACAGCGGTAAGGCGGAGCTGCTTCGCTCTGTGTGAATCACCATTGGCGAACCGTCGCTACAGCATTCATGCGTCTTCTCCTGTGTAAAAGGGGATTCTCTCTCACCGCTGTCCACAGTGCTGAACCAAAGAAGCCCTGACCCGCATCACTGCCTGCCAAGTCTATTGATTTTCCCCCTCCACTCAAAAATGTGTTTTTCATATTGATCCAACACTTGAATGTTTGAGTTTCAAGTGTAGGAACAAACTTTTGGGATGCCATATATTTGCATATTTCTATATATTCATATGCCACAAAACAATTAAAAAAGCGCGCGGGGGGGGGGGGGGTCTGTTGTGTGATTGTGGAGCGGAGAGTCAGCAGCTGGATTTTGCACCCATGGTCAGTAGTATTAGTAGGTGTATAGGCGAACAAACAAACAACAACCACAACGACCATTATTCATTGTATTATTACATTTGTGGGAAGTTATTGTAATAAAGATTTTGACTTCCCCACAAACGTAATAAATCCCTGCAAACATAATAGTTATTAAACTTGGGGGAAATCACGTATTACGTTTGTAGTAGGCAGCGGCTATTACATTTGTGGAAAATGTATTACATTTGTGGGTTTATTACATTAAATGCTGCAGATTTTTATTACGTTTGTGGTTTATTACGTTTGTGGACATTATTACATTGGCGGGCATTAAAAGCCTCCTCAGGAAGTAAAGCCGGCTAGGGCCCTTCTGGTAGACTGCCTCCGTGTTAGTAGTCCTCTCCAGTTTATCGTCCAGCACTACATCCAGGTATCTGGAGATATAATCTATATTCACACAAATGTATGCCGATTTTCTTCAGTGGCCTGTCGGGGAGGGGTGTTGACATGAGGGGCTCTCTCCTCTGTGCTCTTCTCCGATCATGACAGTACATGCAGTTCTCAACCTTGTGTGTGATCTGTGAGGCTATGCCAGGCTACCACACTGAAGTGTTGGCTCTGTCTCGACAGTTATTAAGCCCTTGATAACCCTTGTGTATACGTTCTAGTATCTCTGGCCTCATTTTCACAGGTATTACTATTCTACTACCCCTGGTTATCAACCCATCATGCACCAACAGTTAATTTCACATGGGAAAGTACTCCCTAACTCTAGTGTGTGTGTGTTCACAACAGGCCACCTTCCTTGTATATTCCTGATCACCTCTTGGAGCTGCTCACCAGCTGCTGTCTCTGCTCAGATGCTGTTCATCTTCTGTGGTGATGCTGGCATGCTGCTCATCACAGCTGCAATGTAACACTCCATGTCTGAGTAACTGTCTCTGTTGTGCACCATGTCGCTCTGTGGCCTCCTGGAAAGCGCATCCGCCATGACTAGGGTCTTCCCCGGTGCGTACTCAGCCTCCAGGTTGAATCTCATCAACTGCATGAGAAGTCTCTGAAGGCGAATTGGCACATTGTCAAGGCCTTTGGATTTCATCAGTGGAATGAGTGGTGTGTGAACTCTGATCAGTTTGAATGCTGTTAGGCCGTTGAGGTATTTCTCAACCCTCTAACATGCCGACACATTTGCCAGGCACTCCTTTTCTATCTGAACGTACCTTGTTTCAGCATCACTCAGTAGCCTGGAACAGTAACCACCAGTCTCCAGTCCTCGCCATGGAGTTGCCTCAGGACGCTGTCTATCCCATAGCTGCTTGTGTCGGCAGATACAACAGTTATTTTGTGCACATCAAAATACACCAGGATGGGTAATATTGTGAGGAGCCTCCTGTGCCGGAACCCATGTCCATGCTGATTTCGACTTTAGCAGTTCATAAAGTGGCTGGCCCACTGTGGCTAGGTTGGGCAAGTATTTACCCAGGTAATTTACCATGTCGAGTGCTCTTTTTTGGCTCTTGCACATTCTCAGGTGGTTTGAGCTTGTTGATCACAGACACTTTTGCAGGGTCCAGACACACGCCATCTTTGCTAATCACGTGGAACAAAAAGTGTAGCTCCCCCTGCCTCAGCACACACTTCTGTGTTTAGTCTTACTCTTGTGCTGCTACTTATTTCCGTCTGTACTGCTGTGTTACCTGCAAATTTTATCCCAGCGGGTATCAATAAAGGAATGTAGGAGCACATGCCCATGCGTCTCTGGATTTCACAAGATCTAATGTCTAACTACTTATTACTCCTTTCATTCCCAAGCAGACTGTTTTCAGGAGAGGCGCCGTGCAGTCTCATCCCTACATCTGGCTAAAGGAGGACGATGTTGTCCTTGCAATAAGACCTTCAAGACAAACGCTTTCTTAAAGTTATTTACGACTATATAACGCCATTTCCCCCCCACTTTTCCTATAAGACAGACACTCCTTCCTCTCAGGTCATGCGAATCTCAGCACCCAGGAATCCACTTTCTGAGCTTCAACAGGACAGATGATCTGTTTCTTCAAAAGATGTCATGATTAACTGTATTAATCTGTAATTGTGAATCAAGAAAGGATGAGTGTTTCCCTCTGTTTTGCATCAACAGGGAGAGGATGTGGCTATCTTGTTTCTTCCTCCCCCCTTGTCAAGTCATTGTTTATGACATGCGGTTCTGTGTCTGCTGGAGAGTGAGACTTGGTGAATGGATCAGACTTTAAGGAGAACTTTTTGTTTAAGACTTCTTATTTACCACTAAATGTTTCTAACATGTTTGTGTTAATAAGTATTGATGTTGAACAGGAAAGATATGTACTCGTCCTCAGTTCTACTGCATATTCACATGTTTTATTTGTAATCAAATTTTTATCTCTTTCTGACCTTTAATGATTTCAACTCTGCCATGTTATTTCACGTAGGCATAATCCACATATTAAGTCATGGTGAAATTCTGGGAAAGGTGAAACACGATCTTGAAACATTAAAACTGTAGTTCCGTTAAATTAAGTTTGTGAGTTTAGACTTATAATATGGTCTAAGGCGTGAACCCATCACTCCGCCCCTCCAGGGAGCCTAATAAAACAGAGAGACATGCTCTGGCTCTGGCTCTAGCCAACGCTCTCTTGCAAATTCTTCTGGCTCTTCTGTCCTCTTCTCTTTTCTCCTCTTTTTTTACCTAGTTTTTACCTTTTATTTTACTTTGACTTTGCGACACAGCAATCTCCGCAATTCTTTTAAGTACTTTTACTTTTTAAAACTCTAGCAGAACGAAGTTCTGTTTGTTTCTGATTTTGTTTAATATATATCGTTAAGTATCACCCCCTGATTCAGAGGAAGTGAATTTAATTTAACTCATCCTCTACTGAGTAACGATACAGAGAAGATCCGCCAGGCCAGCGTTTCATCCTCCAGTTTTTCTTAGTCAAGCAAGTTGACTTAGTTACTAATCAGATCTCAAGAACCACCACTCGAAGCAACAAAGAAGAAAAGCTTTATTAAGAGCATCATCATTGATCAAGACGTTGCAGTAATTGGCTGCTTCAGAAACTGTGCAAACAGTTTCCAACGAAAGAGACATTGGTGCCAAGCTGAGACCAGCTCTGCCCCCAACGCTCTCAAGCGGACATCCCGCTGGGCCGTGGACCAAGAGTGTCATCAGCTGTGTACCGGACAAGCCGCAACTTCCCTCGGGTTACTGGACCGACACCGCAGTCGAGCTAAGAGCACCCGAGGAGACCAAGGCCCGGATGTCCTGACTCCCAGACTTCCAGGCTGAACATCTCCATACAGCTGGATTCACACACGTGAGACATGAGTTGGTGTCTTAGGTTTTGATTTCTATGTTTTGATCTTAAGAGAAATTCCGTTAGGGTCTCGTTAGTATTAAAATTACTCCCGTAATATTTAAGGCTTTCACCCGACCCGCAATTTCACCATCTGCACATTAGTCACATTTTCTGTTGTTGTTCGTCTAAATTACCATTTCATTTATTTACCCTGAACTATTAGTTAATAAACATATATAATTGTATGTCGTTGTCTGTGAAAGTTTAATTTTAATGAGGAGAACCATGGAACTGTGAAACAGAACTTACTGCTTTAGAATATGAGATTGAATTATGAAATATGAAATTGAATATGTCAATTTAAATTGATTAGGGCTGTTATAAGCTAAACTTGTTTAGTCCAGATTTGATTAATTTCCTCCAGATTATTCAAATAGAACAAACAATGGAGGTGGTGCCCCTTTTACGAGTGTATAATTGATCCCAGTGGTTCATTACGTTTATTAAAGTAGTGTTTCTCCTACAGGAACATCTTTATCTTCATCTTGAATAAACCGTTTTTTTAAATCACTTTTGCACGCTGGATTTATTATTCCATGTGATGACTCTCCTGTATGGACCCCTATTTTTCCGGTAAATAATATTTTACGATGCCGGACAGCCAACTGAATGGCATTTTGTTTAAGATCTGCAGGCAGTATATGCCTCAGTTCATCCATGTGCACCCCAAGTTTCTAAACCGCACATAATTTCCTCACTGATTCCACCTGAAGCCACACATTGTTGATTTGGTGAACTTCTCTTTTCCAGTACACACAGACAGCTTGTACTGGTTAGCGTTTCAGTATACCAGAAAAGGATATAACTGGACATCCTGCCCACAAGGCTGTTGTTAATCTCCAGGTGTATTCCAAAGCATGTTGTGAGACAAATGTCAAACTTTACATCTCCCGAGTGGCTCAGTGTTGTTACAATCTGACAAAACAGAGACAGCCTTTACTGATTTAAAGGGCGCTCTGCAGACTGATCCTATTGCCAAAACATGACATGCCTTTCACTCAGTTTGTTGATTGAAAGACAGTTTCATGACATCTGTTTTTGACACAACCACATGGTGATAAAGACCTGTTACTTATTTTTTATTTTGCTCAACTTGATCCTGTTGCAGCTGGTCTCCCTCCTCTGTGCATTTGTGCGGTTGCTGCAGCAGAAAACGCTGTGGTTGCATCACATGACATCATCTTCATCACAGTGTAAAGGTGTGCTCTGCTACTTTGTTTCCTTCACCTGCAGATGGGGAACCTCATGACTGTTTTACTTCCATTAACCAAGTTTGCACAACCACACCTGATCTCACTCATTCTCCTCTTCTGAATGCAGAGATGGAGCTGTTTATGGATGGTTAGGCATATTGCTGACCTGACACTGGTAAGAGTATGGTGGGCTTTGCTGTGGTCACTTAACATGAGGCCCTGCTCAGTAGTAACTTGTCTTCTCATTACTCTGTTTAATCAGCTGAACCGGTTGCCGTAACAGAAGCCTGTAGACCTGCTAAGGGTAAAAATCTGAACAGTCACACTGACCTATAGCCCACCATAAACTTGTGTCTGGCCTGCTGGATGCCATTCTGCTACCAGCCTCCATCTCGGTCATGAAATGTGATACTCATACTAACAACCTTGACCCCATTTCTACAGGAAAGTGCTGTAGAATACAGGAAAGGCAGAGTAAAACTTGCAACAATGTTGTGATGAAACTGGTCTCTCCTGATTTAAAGCACTCCCATTAATGCCTTACCACAAGCGCATACAAATCAGAAAAAAACAGGCACTCAATCACTTTAAAATCTTGTTCAGTAGAGCAACTCAGACAGGTGTAGGTTTAGGTAGGGACCCACCCTTACCACAGGCATGTGAAGATGCTATGTTGAGATATTGTGCCAACCTGTCTGCTACTCTGTCAGTATTGCATTCACAGATGAAAAACTAAATTTAAGGTGGCTGGAAAAAGCTACTTCCACAACAATAATTGCAAACTTATTCCAGAGCCATATAATGAATGAGGGGTGAAATTGCAGGAGCGTGCCAAGCTCCAACACAATGCTGTGCAGAGTGAATTGATAAGTGATAGACCCCAGACCAAGACCATGGTACCCAGTCTATATGCGAGGATAGTGTTTTTCAAATATAAATAGGACAACATTCAATTACATTGATCAAACAAATTGCCAATGAAAAGAAAAGGGAAAGAACTAATTAAGGAATTGTATATATATTTAGATAAACTAATCCATCAGTTGAAGAGCAACAAATAATCTTAAAGTCACAATAAATTATATCCTCCAGAAGGAGCTTTTATCAGATCCAAGCCAGATGGATAGAAAAACAAAAGAGAGGAAAAAATTGGTATTACAACACTACTTATAAACAATAAAGATTGCTTTAAACCCAATACGATAATTACAGAAATGTAATCCTTTTTCAAGTAATTATATACATCCTGTTTTTTCACCAATTGAATGTTCAGATTTCTTTAATATAGTCTGATATATATTGAAGAATGGGACATTGTAAATAAAATAAGTAAATTTAAGTTGAACACGTCTCTGGGCTCAGATGGGCTAACTGCAAATCTTTACAAGCATCATTTAAGGAATGATTTAAGAGAAATTCTGTTGCAGGTGTTATTAAAAATTGTTAAAAATCACAACATCCCACCAACCATGAAACCATGAGTTATTTACTTCATTCCAAAATCAGGAAAAGATAAGACTATTTGGCAACATTTGGTGTATTACACTCGTGGATAATGATTACCAACTCAGTGCACATATTTTTTCTATGGGACCAAAAACAACTCTACTCAAAGTTATTAGTACAACTTGGTCTTATTTTATGAAAAAGAGATCAATTAATGACGATATACAGTAGTTTGATATTCTGCTGTGAGGATTTTGCAGAAGATGATGGTCATATTCTATGTCTAGAAAGCATCTGACAGAATATACATTCATAACCTAGGCGTGACAAAATTATGGATATGGACAAATATGTCTTAAATATTATACACATTTTGTACAATAAAAGAAGTTCAGTTGCCTTTCTTTTAGCACTACAAGCTGATTGAATGTAAACGAAGGTAAAGCACTTGGAAATACATGTAACCAAGAATCTAAAAAGGAAGAAGTGTCTTAAACTTGGCAGTAAAATTGATAGACTATGAAATATAAAATATTATAAACTTATAAAATGTGTAAATCAACTAAATTTCAACTTATTTGGAATAATAAAACACATTACTTTGAAAAAAAATCTGTCTTGTTTAAAAACTAAGAAGGGGAGTTTAAAAACTATTATGAATTTATGAATGTAAGAATAAAAATGTATTTGAAGCTGCAGCTGTGTCCTGTGGTCATAGGGTCTTAGGTGCCTCAAGGGGCGGCAACCCTCGGCCCCCTTGGTGGAAATCGGTGGTCAGGGAAGCCGTCCGGCTGAAGAAGGAGTCCTTTAGAGACATGTTGTCCCAGGGGACTCCTGACGCAGTACTGGGGTACCGACGGGCCGGAAGGGCAGCAGCCGCAGCTGTGGCAGAGGCAAAGCAGCGGGTGTTGGAGGAGTTTGGCGAGGCCATGGAGAAGGACTTTCGGGTGGCGCCGAGGCGCTTCTGGAAAATGTCCGGCACCTCAGAAGGGGGAAACGGGGAACCATTCAAGCTGTGTACAGCAAGGACTTCAACTTCAACTGAGGAAGTGGAAGGAGTACTTTGGTGACCTCCTGAATCCCACTCAGCCACCCTCTGTAGCGGAGACAGAGCTGGAGGATGATGGGGTATCATCGCCGATTTCCCTGGGTGAAGTCACTGCGGTAGTCAAACAACTCCACAGTGGCAAGGCCCCAGGGATTGATGAGATGCCACCAAAAATGCTGAAGGCTCTGGGTTTTGAGGGGCTGTCTTGGTTGACACGCCTCTTCAACATTGCGTGGGGGTTGGGGACGGTGCCGAAGGAGTGGCAAATAGGTGTGGTGGTCCCCATCTTTAAGAAGGGGGACCAGAGAGTGTGTGCCAATTACAGAGGTATCACACTACTCAGCCTGCCTGGGAAAGTCTACTCCAAGGTGCTGGAAAGGGGGGTCTGGCCGATTGTCGAACCTCAGATTGAAGAGGAACAATGCGGATTCCATCCTGGTCGTGGAACAACGGACCAGCTCTTTACTCTTGGAAGTCAAGGGAGGGAAGGGAGTACAATCTCCCAGTCCTCATGTGCTTTGTGGATCTGGAGAAGGCCAGGTCCCAAGGGATGTTCTGTGGGAGATGCTGCGGGAGTATGGGGTGAGGGGGTCCCTTCTCAGGGCCATCCAATCCCTATATTCTCAAAGCGAGAGCTGCGTGCATATACTCGGAAGTAAGTCGGACCGGTTCCAAGTGGGTGTTGGCCTCTGCCAGGGCTGTGCCTTGTCCCCAATCCTGTTTGTGATATACATGGACAGGATTTCAAGGCGCAGTCGTGGTGTGGAGGGGTTACAGGTTGGTGGCCTGGAGATTGCATCGCTGCTTTTTGCAGATGATGTGGTCTTGATGGCATCATCGGCTTTAGATCTACAATGCTCACTAGATCGGTACGCAGCTGAGTGTGAAGTGGCAGGGATGAGGATCAGCACCTCTAAATCCATGGCCATGGTTCTCAGTAGGAAACCGGTGGCTTGCCTACTCAGGGTGGGAAATGAGTCCTTGCCCCAAGTGAAGGAGTTTAAGTACCTCAGGGTTTTGTTCATGAGTGAGGGGATGATGGGGCGGGAGATTGACCGGAGAGCCGGAGCAGTGGGTGCGGTGTTGCATGCGCTTCACCGCATGGTTGTGATGAAAAGGGAGCTGAGCCAGAAGGCAAAGCTCTCGATCTACCGGTCAATCTTCGTCCCTACCCTCACCTATGGTCATGAGCAATGGGTCATGACCGAAAGAGTGAGATCGCGGATACAAGCGGTTGAAATGGGTTTTCTCCGCAGGGTGGCTGGGGTCTCCCTTAGAGGTAGGGTGAGAAGCTTGGCCATCCGGGAGGGACTCGGAGTAGAGTTTCCTCTGTGTGGAAAAGAGCCAGTGGCTCGGGCATCTGATGAGGATGCCACCAGGGCGCCTTCCTAGGGAGGTGTTCCTGGCACGTCCAACTGGGAGGAGATCTAGGGTTAGACCCAGGACCATATGGAGGGATTACATCTCCTCTCTGGCCTGGGAGCGCCTGGGGATCCCCCAGACGTGGCCGGGGAAAAGGAAGTCTGGGGCTCGCTGCTAAAGCTGCTGTCCCCACGACCCCACCCCGGATAAAGCGGATGACGATGGATGGATGGATGGATGGATGGAATAAAAATGTCTTAAATCCTTTTTAAAATCCCCAGATTTTTCCCATATAATTTATTGAATTCTATTAGAGCCTTATATTTTCATTCCTAATAACAGATTCACCAAACATTTTTCCTCCAGCTGAAAGGATTCCACCTTATCATGAATATGACAACACTGATGAGGGGTGTGATTCTTGTGTTTAAAGTGTTGCCTTTCCAATGCATGCTCATCCACTTGCTTAAACATGTGTGGTCTCACTGATATGTGACAAATATTGTAAATACTAAATGACCATAGAATTGTAGTAGCAACATTTATCAATTATGACCTGGCCTAAGTGTGAACTGTTTGACTTACTTTCAAATTTCAAAGGGTCAATTTATATTCACGTGATGTTTTTGCTCCCTGGGAAACTGTCCAGTTGAATCGAATCTGTTATTTAAGGACATGCTTTTTAATGCTTTCTCATGATACAACAAAGAATAATAACAATATGGCTATAAATACATACAATAAGCATTTTATATAATATCAAGAGTAATAATCATAATAATAATCACAATTATAAACATAAACATTAACATTCAGGAAGGATAGTTAGCCTACATTTCATTTGATAGGGGTGTTCTCAGGGATCTGGGTAATGGATCGGAAAGAGCCACTGCTCTGGACTCAATAACATGGTACATGGTTGTAGCCACACTTACACCACACACACCCCACTCACACACACACACACACACACACACACACAGTATAAAGGTAGGCAGTTTTAGTCAATATACAAACTAGGGTAGTGCAAGTTTAATTCACAAGAAAAAGGTTGTGGCAAAATCCCATGTAAGTATGACATTTTCTGCTGGAACAATTTCTTGGCTAACAACAGTATAACAGTCTTTAAATTACAGTCAAGCAAAGTGGAGTATCTATGTGCAGCTTCCTGGGTTCTTCTCATCACGGTGATGTCCAGCTGTCCATCTGAATGTCGTGTATGTAGAGCGAAGGTAAACATGTCCAGGGTTCTACGCTATGGTGAGTGCAACACCAGTGACGGCTCTTGTTTTGGTTTGGAAGACCATTCATTTATTCAAGTCTGTCATTTTCAACATGTCTGAATGATTCCTTGGAGTCGTCACCATATAAAATCAGTTTAATTTCTACAGATGACAAGATGGTTGTGATAGTGCATGTTAGCAATAAAGGGCCAAAGTATATATGTACAACCCTGATCCATGAAGCAGAATTGGCATTGAAGTCAAACTGATTACTTGAGCACAGTGTTACTGAGACGTCCATGTGTTCGGTGACATGGCTGTAACAGAACATGAAGTGTCCTCTCACTGGTCCAGCTTTGTTACTGGTCTCTCCCGGCTGATGTCAAACATGTTATGTCTCCGCTGTTTTTTACGGTTCATTTTGGACAGATCCTTGTCAAACACCTCTCCAGAGCGCAGAGCAGACACCAAGTCATCAAACTCACCACCCTTCTCTTCTTCATTAGCTTTCCTCGCCTTCTGCTCCCTGTCTTTCTTCAGCTGGAAAAGAAGGGAGATGTCAGTCAAATATATAATGTATCCTATCAAATGAATGATTTTCATCTGTCTCTTATCTGAGCTGATAATATGGTCCAACCTGTGCCTCCATGAGTGCCCGTCTCTCCTCCTCCTCCTTACGTCTGGCCAAGTTCTCGTTGTCCTGTTTGGCCTCGTAAAAAGCTGTGAGGAAACTGTCGAAGATCCCAAAGAACTCATCTGGCTGCAGCTTGGACAGGTCTTCTCCAAAGTGTCTCAGTGCCTTTTCAAGCTTCAACAAGATATTTAAGGTGGTTATCATGTTGTGTGCTTCACTTTTGTTTTTTTGCTTAAGGTTTGTACAATGTTGAAGCTTCCTTAAAAGAACAGCAAATTAAATGAGTTCAGTGTTTGTGACACAAAGGGTGAAGCACAGTGCTCTCGTGACACAAAGATTTGGTCTGGTCTACAAGCTGGAGGAAAATTGAAAGAAGAGTCATTGACCCTAACCCTAACAGAATGCTACCTCCTATTAAACTAGGAAAATGATAAGGAAAGTGTTGCATCTATGTGGTGAGAAATGTCAGGTTACAGTATAAGCTAAACAAGGGCTGAACCCCAACACTCACCTGTAAGGGAAACAAGCTCTGCACTAAATGTTTCTGAGTGATTATGTTGATGTTTCTGTGTGTGTATTTAAAGTGTATTTCTTATCTTATGACTATCTATTTAGTTTTCTTGTGTAAAACACATTTATTCTAAAATGTCCATGCCTGTAAATTATATTTGATTGAAAGAAAAAAGACTTGAAGCAGTGAGAAACGGTACAGTAAGAATCAAAAGTCCATGTTCATTAAGTGCTACTACAGCATGTTACTGCATTCTTCACAGCAGATGTGGTTGGACTGTGAAAAGCTACAAACCAACTAAAAACCAGGCTTAAAAGTGATTGTAATTGTGTAAAACAGAGGATTTCTTACTGGTTCAGAGCTGCAGATCTAGAAAGGTAACCTTTGCAAATATATTAATCAAAGAATTGGGCTTCGCGGGTAGAGTAATAAATATGTTGGCAACAATAATAATGCTAGAGTATATGTACAGATGGGTGAGGTGAAGTGGATGAGAAATGCAAAATTTTACTAGCAGAAACTGTGAACCCCCACAGCCCAAACTCAGCCGTAGCACGCAAAAGTCTCCTCACAAGTTGTTCATCATGTTGTGATGGTGGTGGAGAGCTCTGTCAACATGTTGTCCCAAAAACTCCCACAGATGTTAATTTGGGTTTCTAGTAACTACCTTGAGACTGTTATAATGGTGTTTTGGAAGGCAGAGGCTGAAAATGGGAGTAAATGATTGTGAACCACTCACCACTTGTTTGGCCTCAATGAGTGACTCCTCTACGTCAGAGAAGCTGAAGGAAGCCACAGTGATGAACTGACCAACCACAGAGACAAATTTATCTTCAGGACCACGAGAGGACTGAGCCTGCTGGTACTGCAGCTCCTGCACATAGACAAACACAATTCAGACTGACTGACAGGCCATTGGATGAATTATACTTTCACTGAGCTCACTCACCGCCTCAATACACTTTAGGCCAGATTTCAGATTACCAATGTCCTTCTCCAACTCTGTCACACTGGAGAGCCGATGGAAGAGGAAGAGAGACATGTGGCCATCAGTCATTGGCAGCTGCATTCAACATAATCAATGGAACACCTCTTTTTTTGGACTTTTTCTGGTTTTAGGTGTAGATTTAACTGGAACAAGTTCTTGAGGAACAGTCTTGTCAAGTGTTGTTATCAGGTTTGGTACCATCCCAGTGTTGCTGTGCAGTACTTGTGCGCTTAATCAAACAGGTGAAATAGTTAAATATCCTTCTAATTTGATAAATATGAGTAAACGTGGCTCACAACATCATTTCAATAGACTTCATTCTGCATGTGTTACTTCAACAGCCGCAGCCACATGAGAACATGTGCTTTTGCGCTTACTTGATTTTAGCAGCTTCTGGCACGTTCTGTAGCTCGTCACTGAGAGCTGACACCTTTGGGTACTTGTTCTCCAGTACAGTGATCATGTAGTGGAGCAGACTGATGTTCCTACAAACACATTTAACAATCAGTCATGTATCATTTATCAGTAGTGTTTATCAGGTAACTAAACTTACAGTTAGGCTTTCACATCTGATATTTTGACTGTTCTTAGTAGTTAAAGCACAACCGTTGCTATCGTTATATCAAGTAAGAAAAGAAGTCATTACAGTGAGCCAGCATGGACAATACAGGACCCTGAAACTGAATTCCTACTCCTGTGATAGGCCTGTAATGTGGAAAAGGCTGTTATGAAGAGTACTTGTCAGTGCTTGACTTGGTGTCAGCTATCTTGTTGAGACTGGACAATTTAAAGCCGTAGGCATTTCCTCGTTGTCCTTTGTTCATATAGTTCCCAAAGGCCAGAACCACCTCTAGGAGCTGACGCAGAGCCCGGCTCTGTACCACCTCTCTGGACGCAAGACAAAGAGCTGAAACCACAGAGATGAGGAGGGAATGGCAAATATGTTCACAGACAGCACTCAAATCCATACTGTAATATATATTTTCTTATATCTTCATACATAACAGAATATTCATCCTTATAACAACCCTGATCCCTAAAAAGTTGGAGCGCCATGAAATGTAAATAAAAACAGAGTGCAATCATTTACAGTTTTCCAGAGATGGAGACTCACTGATACTGTGACTTGGACTCGAGTCGAGTTGCTGTTTTGATGACTTGTGACTTGACTTGACAAAAAATAAAAAAACTTGGGACTCGACTTGGACTTGGAAGTTAAAGACTCGGGACTTGACTTGACTTGAGACACGATGACTTGAATAACTTCAGTGTTATTTAGTTCATGTTTTCAGTTTGAATATAAAATTAATAAAATAATTTTAAAAATAATATTGATTACCCGGTAGGAGCGCAGGCTGAGAATGGCATTGTCATGATTGGGTCACTACCCTGTCAATCTCATGCCTTCTCTACGTACCTTACGTGTTTATTGGAGAAGCATGCCCCTTTATATCAGACATGCACCAACATGTCAGCGGGAGGGGTACCGCGAGGCATCGTATTCGGCTTTCGGAATTACTTTTTCGACGGCAAAAGACCGACAGCACAGTGCAAGATATACGACATTAACATTTCAGACAGCCAGACAACAACTTCAAACTTTGTTCGTCATTTGAAGATCCATTCTGCCCAGTAAGTGCTTGTCAGTTACCTAATACTATCCCGTTAGCTAACGTTAGCTCAATATGATATGGGTTGGTTTTGGGGGGGGGGGATTGGTGGAACTTGCTTTTTTAATTTATTTGCTAACATTAACTCCAGACAATGTGAGCGAATATTCTGACCAATTTATCAGTCACATGACCGGCTGTACGTTTTATAAACGAGCAACACAGGGCTAAATGAAATAAAATTGCAATAATAAGGTGACTTGACTTGGACTTGACTTGACCTATTACAGGACTTGACTTGACTTGACTTGACTTTCCCAAGAAAAAAATGACTTGGGACTTACTTGAGTCTTTAAGGTTGAGACTTGAGACTTACTTGAGACTTGCACATGTGTGACTTGGTCCCATCTCTGCAGTTTTCTGACAACAGTTTTCTTAAGTGTTCCTGGATCCATGCTCTAATATTCTTTATACAATCATTTGTTTGCCAAAATGGGGAATGTCACCTCATCCTTGCTTTCAATCATGATCCTATCACCAATGAACCTCTTTACATGTGCAATGTTCCAAACAGGTGTTTTGAATTATTCCACAATTTTTAGTCTTCAGGTTTCCTCTGTCTAAACTTGTAAGAAACATAGTGCTGCATCACATTCAGAATAAGCAGATATTTAGAAAAATCATTGATATTCATGAGGTCAAACATTTAATTTAATGTCTCTGGACAGTTTTCAATGTGAGTGTATGTCAGGAAGGATTAGCAAGGATTTGCAAATCATCACATTTCTGTTTCACACAGCAGCACAACTTTTTGGGAATCATGGTTATAGTAATAGTTTATGTTTGGTTATGTAGCCTTCGTCTTAAACATTTACTTTCATCCATTTGCTCAATGGGAACTGATTAGCCGTTGAGATAGAAGAGAGTACCTTGGATTTTGGGTTTGACCTCAGCCACTCTTTCAGCAAACTTCTTCTTGAAGTAGAGAGACCGGAGTCTCTGCTGATAGTGGTTAATGCTGGAGAGGAAGAAGAAGAATGAAAACAGAGAGAAACTTAACAACATATAGGGGTATGAGAGTGAAACTGTCAGTTCCTGAAGGTTACATACATGGTCAGGTGTATCTCTCTCTAATATCATGTCAGAAAGGTGCTTGACTTTCTATCAATCACTTCTGATGGAACAAATTGGCAGCTTAATTATCCTGTGCTTTCTAATAGTGGTAAAACAACGCTGACCACACCCATCTGTTCCAGCTGTAAAGTTCAGTATGATTACAGGTTTGCTAAACTTTAACACCGAAGGTCGTGCATTTCTATCATACTGCCTTAGTGTACAGCCTCTCTTATGTTGTGTGACTTTGATGAGCTGCCATGTAAAGATATATCCAGGGTTTGTGTGTTTAGATGTGTTGCAGTGTGTGTGTGTGTGTGTGTGTGTGTGAGTGGTGGTTTTGATGTGTACCTGCTCATCTCATACAGGAAGCGATCTGCTTTGGCCATTCGATCAAGCTCATGCTTGTGTTCTTCTAACAGCTCAATGTCACCCTTCTCAGGAACAAACTTCAGAAGCTTCACACACACACACACACACACACACACACACACACACACACACACAGTTTTAGCTTTTATGTCACTACTTTGGAGTTTCGGCTGTTTATTTATTAAAGCTCGCTTCTTGTTCTCAATCCTGCCTGCCTCCTGTGGGTCCTCACCTTTTTGTGACACCCTGACAGTTTGAGCCCAAAGAAACAAGCATTGTAGTTTGTGAACAGATCCAGTATTATTTCAAAAGACATAAGCTGCTCAAACAAATGATCAATCAATTAATGAAGGTAATTACATGACTATAGTGTGATATAGTACATCAGTGTGACAGCCAGTTACTTAAAGGGATATTCCGGTGTAAATTTAATCCATGGTCTAACACACCTTGACACCTAGTAAGACTGCCCCTTGAGAGGTCAAGTTAGCTGACCGCTAGCTTAGCTAGTTTTAGCAACCTCATAAAAGACCGCACGATAACAATACACTGTAGCTTATGTCTCCAACTAGAAACCGCCATCAAAAAGCCACAATTAATGGTGAGAACAGCACCAAACTTCAGCAACAGTACATGTACAGTCCCAGCACACAGTACGAAGCATCAAACATCTGCTAACTTTGCCGGATTTGTATTAAAAACACAGCACAACTCACCGCTCTCCTCCAGCAGCCTACTCGTTGTGGGAAAGCCCTGACGAGTCGATTACCGAGTGCAGTAGATTTCCGCAGCTCAAGGATGAAAATGTATGATTATTACTATATGGAATGCTCAGTTCTTATTATCGAGAGCTGACAGAGAAAAGAACGGAATTAATGGAGTAATAATCATACATTTTCATCCTTGATGAAAGCTAGTGGTCAGCAAACTTGACCTCTCGAGGGGGAGTCTTACTCGGTGTCAAGGTGTGTTAAACCATGGAATAAATTTACACAGGGATATCCCTTTAACATTGTCTACCAGAAAAAGACAATGTTTGTCCTCCCACCTGCTCCAGCATGTCTTTAGGTAAGTCTTCCTGTTCATCCATGGTCAGGATGGCATGGCGGATCTCCTCATTGGTCAGCTTTAGCCTGTAACACACGTTTCCATATCACACATTTTTTTTCTAACACAATGCGTCACATAGGCCCTGCTATCATTATACCCTCGACTAACTGTCATTTTGTCAAGGCTGTTTCAAATGAGTTATGAGTACAATTAACTCAGAGTACATATTTTACTTTCCAGTCAGTAAATTTTACATGAGTACTTTTTTTGTTGTCTTAGAAACAGGTTGAGAGAGGGGGGATGACATGCAGCAAACGGCTTCAGGTGGAACTTGAACCCTGGGCTGCTGCAGCGAGGACAGAGACTCTGATGCTGCTCTCTGATCATTACTGTGTTTTCTTCGAGAGTGTTATATCTGTGTACAAAACATTTTCAAACTGAGGTCTTCTAAAAATGCTACATCACTGAAAGACCAGTGACATGTTCATTCAGGCTTTGCTTCCACACCTCCCCTCTCCAGGTTGTCTGTGAGTTACCCTGTAGATCATTTCAGTTCTAAAAATATAAATGATATTGGTGCCATTGCACCCACTGAAGAGAAGCTGTCTCTGGTAAGAAATAATCTCTCTCTTTTAAACCTATTCTACTTTAGCTTACTTTCCTATTTCTTAACTTGTTTTAATATTTTGTTCCTTTATGTCTTCTTACTTGTTTACTATGTATTTTAATGTATGCCCCTGTAAAGCACTTTGATTTGCCTTGTGTCTGAACTGTGCTTTACAAATAAACTTGCCTTGCCTTGGCTATACAGTGCCTTGCAAAAGTATTCATCCCTCTTGGCATTCTTTTTATTTGGTTGCCTTACAACCTCAATATTTAAATTGATTTTGATTTTGATTTTAGCTATGTACAATCAGGTTTTCAGTTTTTTGTTTGTTTCACATCTTCAAAATGGTAGTTATGTTGTGATACAACCCTCCAAAGATTCCTTTAAATTCCAGGTTTTAAGGCAACAAAATAGAAAGAATGCCAAGGGGGGTGAATGCTTCAGCAAGGCACTGCACTGCATGGTCCACCAACTGAGACACTGCTGTGCCCTTGTATGAAGTACTTTTAATTTTCCTTGAAAAAAACAGTTACTACTACTACTTACTCGTATTATTGTAAATCTATCTACATAACCCCCACTTCTCTGTCATAATGTATGGCAAAAGTCCACATTCCCTGAAGAGATGAACAACAGAGATAATGCATGACTTCCTACAGTGGTTTTTCCTTCTGTCATAATCTTCACACACACTGACCGTGAGAGCAGAATGTTACAGTTCTGTGCTCGCCGACCATCGATCACTGACAGCTCTTTGACTTTCTTGGCAAAAGTATGGTCATCCTCAGCATTCTTCTGTTAATACACAGAAAAGTGTTACAAAGCAACAAAATACAGAACAGTACAACAGGACTCTGCAGTGCAGCGGTTGAGATCTTGGCATTAAAATCAGTATCATTATTCAAGATGAATGTTCATGAGGAGACTAAGATCATTAATTGATGGAATGCATGTCCATGGTTATGACTGAGAAGTGGCAAGATACAGTATAACCTTTAAAAAAACATCAGCAGCCACAACTGCTCTCTGCTTGTTTAGTGAATCTTCTGGTGTCACAGTCATTTGTATTTTAAGTGAAGAAGAAGTATTAAAAAATGAATTTGTCTATATGACTGTGCAATATCATTATCTATGACACAAAGAATGAATGAACATAAAAAAGACATAATGTAAGTATTGCTGAAGGCATGACAGGGATGTAATACACTCACCTGTGGCTTCTGGTAGGCTGAGAAGGTCTGCTGGAACTCCTCTAGATCTAGAACTTCAAACACCTTCAGATCATCGATCTCTTTCCATATGGTTCCTTCTATCTTGTTCTGAAATAAACAATAAGGCAGATTGTCAACAGAATCGGACTCAAAGGTCCAAGTAAGTCAAATATTCATATAGTCCAAATGCACAAGTTGCCTCAGGAGGCTTCACAATCTGTACAGCATGAGACACCCTCTGTAGACCCTCTTCCACAGGTTGCACCTCACAGTTGTTCATTCCCAAAGATTTGTGTCAGCTGCTGGCTGGCATTCACCAACTGAACGATCTGGCTGATATCTGTCTGTATTTTTCTTACTGTCAACAAATTCCATGAAATGACCAAAACCAACAGTTTATTAATTTGTCTGTCAGTACACTCTGATGAAGATCAGGACATTAGCTGGACCACTTTAGAACCTCTAGACATGTGCTGCTGGTTATAAAGGAAAAAAATGCTTTAGATCACAGAGTGCAATGTACAGTGCAGTTGTGCACAAATGGCAGACAGTAGGTCAGTATGAATGGGGTGTACATTCAAAATGTAGGATTGGGTTAGGGTTAGGGTTGGTTGGGTTGTTAAGTCTCCCACATTATGCTAATTATTGAACTAATATTTTTAGTTTGTGAAAGAAAATGTTTACATGCTTTAATGTTCAAAAAACACATGGTCTCTCTCAAACTGTCCATTGCTGCAGCACCTCTATTCAGCATCTGTCTCTGTAAGGCCCCCTTCCTGTAAACCGAATGGAAGCCCTGACTTAGAGGCAGTTTTTAAACACAGGCTGTGTGCATTTCTCTCAGTAATTCAAAGTGTTACCAAAAGGTCTGTTGTGCTCTGCTCACGTGATGCTGGATAGCATTGAGGCGACTTTCATTTACAAAGTAACATTGAAAAAAGGATGTTCAGACAACGGCTGTACTTTACTACATTCTAATGTTTTCACAGTCATTTGTAGCTCCAGCAGCAGCCCTGTGTAACAGTGTCTTATCAGCAGTAAATCTAGGACAGATACACCTATCAGAAGTGAGGGTACCTCAGGAAGTTTGCTCCAGTTGAATGACTTCAGTGGGTTTGCTGGTCGAGGAATGTTCTTCTTCAGGGCAGCTCCTAGTGGAGCTCCTGGAGGAGGAGGTGGGGCAAATGGAGCGCTGCCAAAAGCTGGAGGGGCTCCTGGGGGAGGTGGTGGTGGTGGAGGAGGTGGAGGAATAGGAGAAGGGATAGATGGGGCAGGAGGAACTAAACCACTAGAAGTAACAGGGGGTCCGCCTGGAACACTGGAGGTCTAATGACAGATGAGCATGATATGAGCAATCAGTGTGATGCTGGGATCTTATCTATATTAGATATCACGATATTATACAAATATAGATTGTTTATATTGTTACTGTGTATGTAACTGATGCATGACATTTGGGTTAGTGAACATACACTGCTGAGCTGCTGCAGCCGAGCAGACAGCTCTGCGACTTGGAGTTTTGCTTGCTTGTGGTCGTTGCTCTCTCGCTCCAGCTTGTCTTTCATCTTGTTCAACATCTCCATCATGTCATCTTTCTCCTTATTCTTTGCCTCACACTCCCTCTCTTTTTTGTCAAAACGCTGCTGTAAGTTCTGATGTTCTGGAGAGAAGAGAAGGTGGGAGAAGATATTGGAATTGTTGATGGCAGAGCTGCTTGGATAGATGATGAGTGAAGGAGAAGAGCCAAAGACAACAGAACGCATCTTGACTTATTTACCGTGATTTTGGTTCTGAGTTGCTTGCTGGACCTTGATGTACCTGCTTGCAGGTTTTGTTAATTACATAATTAAATTAGCAAAGAACTTACTAATTTATTCAAAGCTGATTAAGTCAACAAAATGTACTGTAAAAACTGTTTTAGGGTGAATACATTAAAACAAAACAATAGTCTCAGCCTAGTCAAGGGAGCAGGAACTGATGAAGCTTCTCGGATGAGAGGTGAAACGTCTTCAAGACAAAAACCAAATCCAGTTGCTTTCGATTCAATTTCCTTGAGATAACTATGACCTGGATGAATGAGAATATTCACAAGCTTAATGTCTATAATTGTAATTGTTTTTGATGATTCTTTTGAATGTTACAGTTATAGCCGCCTCAACTGTCCCCTCCCACGTTACACTTTTATCCCACTACATTTATTTTAAAGCTTTACTTAGTTTAGTTAGCATTAGCTCTACTGGTTACTTTACTTACTTTATTTATATGTTATATCAATAATCTAAAGTTGTAGCTAGGTTATATTGTTATAGGTTAAGCCACCCAGCGGTATATACAGTTATTAACATGAGTTCATCCTTTTTGAGTTCATATAAAGTTATCAACACATTAATGCATCAATAGTTATAATTGGAGAATATACTATGCATATATTATTCTAAAATGGACTGTCTATTCAGTCATGAAAATGAAGACTGTGTGTTTATTTAGTGTGTCTAAGCACATGAAATCAGTCACTGAAGGTCTTTCTGTCCTGATTAAAATGTCTTTCTCTGACACACCCAGCAGCTCTGTTTTGTAACCACCCACACCCAGTGAAATATTTTAACCAAATACTTCAAATATAAATATGATCATGGACCAAGCGAATTTAAAGATTATCTACCATATCATAAGGTCATCAATATTATGCTTCAGCTTTTTGTTTCTCAACAGTACTGCATGTAGTGAAAGTAATATGGCTGGGAATTTATGATTTAACAGTGAAGGGACACA
This sequence comes from Lagodon rhomboides, assembly GCA_039737535.1. Taxonomy (NCBI): domain Eukaryota; kingdom Metazoa; phylum Chordata; class Actinopteri; order Spariformes; family Sparidae; genus Lagodon; species Lagodon rhomboides. The sequence goes on from CM077801.1 coordinate 114,030, forward strand.
CTATAGTATAGTATAAGAGGTGCAGGTTTTTTTTTTCTTGTTATCGTAGTAATTTCTCCTGCTGTCAGACCACACTGTCAGGTGCTTGTGGAAATCAGAGATCAAACTTTGTTTTTCCACAGTGAAACAGTTGTTCTTGTGAGTAAACACATATTAGGGCAGAATATCTCATTAGGTAAAAACATGTTGTGGATTTTGGAAATTATTACATCAATATTTTTTCCAGACGTTTCAGCTGTTGCAATTTTTCACACTATGAAGTTTCACATGAAGTTTGCAGATATGTAGTAGCCTATCTAAATCTGTCCGTGGAAAATATTTTTCTTTAGTGGGTATTTTAGTTATAACAACTACAAGCTAGCTAAGCATTTCTGTCTTTATATGTGCAGTATTTCTTCAGTTTGGGAAATCCCATGATCTCTGGAGCATTCAGGGCAGACTCAACAGGGACAGATATCATCATCGCTCACCAAAAGTTGCTCTAATGTGCCTTCAACATTTGTGGAAATACGGAGAAAATGAGCAAATGTTTTTGTCTTTGTTTTGTTTTATGTAACCCGAACATTTCTAATAATTTCAGAGCACTTAAAGTCCAAAAGTCAAAATATATTGAAAAAAGATCGATCTAATAATTTCCAAAATCCAAAACATGTTTTTACTAAACGAAAAATTCTGCTTGTTCGTGTTTAGCCTTTCAAAAATACAACTTTCATGGTGGCAAAAAACGTTTACTGCTACACCATGCTGTCAGGTGAGTGTGGAAATCCGAGAGCAATCTAACAGCATGAGAAATTATGTTTATTTGACTGCGATAACAAACAAGAAAACGACTTTTACACTTTAATAATTTCGTAGAAGATAAAGTCAGCCGCTCAGATGAGTTTTTTCCTTCCTGTTAAATCATTAATTCCCAGCCATATGATTTTCACTTTGAAAAACAAAAAGCATAATAGTGATGACCTCATGATATGGTAGCCTGATAATCATTAAATATACACTGTGTGGGAATCACACTCTCTGGGAATCATACTGTACACCTATGATACAGTAAGAACAGCTGACTTCACACTGAAGAAATGCTTCAGCCGCCATCATCACTGCCCCTCCTGGTGGATAGATAGGCCATTGCAGCTGGTTTCCATGCATGGTGCTGAGGGGCCTTACGATTCATGAGACAAGGATCTCATTCCAGTCACGAACTCTTCCAGGTCCGAGTATGGACCTGTCACAGACCTGTCATGGACCTGTCACGGACCTGTCACGGACTGATTAGGCCCCGTCATGGAGGAACGGGAAGCTTTAAGAGGTGTCATCTGTAACCTGCGGTGATTCAGCCCAGATACCAGAATATGTTGGCATTTTAAGCCTCTAAACTATGGATATGTCAAAATTTGTACTTGTCTAACGTACAATATTGAGAGAAGGGGATGGCAGCAGCATGACAACTGAGTACAGTTAAAAGTGTTTTAACATTTGTAAGTGTGAAACCACTGGATATTTTTTAGGAGAAGTTGAGATATTTTCAAGCTGTGTTAGTGGCAACGACAGAACCAGAACCAGACCAAAACCTGATCTTTTCCTAACCCTAACCTACACCTAACCAACGTTTCAATCATTGGGCTTCAGCATATCTGTGGTTTTCAGAAACATACCAACCATGCCAACATCTATTCTGGCAATTTGGTAGATGGATTTTGAGAGAAAACTACTATATTCAAATTGACTCGTTCAGCCAAGGTCTACATTTTCCCGTTTGGTATAGCACGATACAGAGTTTAAATCCACTTATACTGTATTGTGTGAATGTTTACCTTTTCTCATTTTGTCAGCTTGTTCTTTCCATTGTTTGACCTCATCCTCCTTGACGAGCCTACAGAAACAAACACACACACACCTAATGTTACCCCCACTATAGATGCAGAAAGAATTCCACCCAGAAACAATTAGATCAAGTGTTTACATGGTTGTTATCCTGTTGAATGGCTTGTCAAAGGTTTACACCACCCCCTTTCAAAGTGACTGAAAATTAATCAAGATTGGGCCGGATCTGATCATTCGCTTTCCACTGAGGTTGTAACATTTTATTCTGCTTGTGCTATTATTGTGATTATAACAGGGATATAAGGGTCCATGTAAACACAGCTATTGTGTTACAGCTTCCCTTCTTGCATTTAATCAAAATCAAAAATGTTTTTACTTCATGTCATTATTTGACTTCACTTCACCAACAGCAAAAGATAAATGGTTTAAGATAAGTCTAAGTTTAGAGTTAATTGTTCAAATAAATCAAGATTTTGAGGCATTACTATTAAAACTATAAGGATAATTACTGATCTCATCTGTCATCATTACTAAAAACTGTAGAAATTAAGCCACTAATGCTCTTGCCCCAAAGTGAGGAACCCCGCAAACTTACATGCGTACAATGTTTTTAACGTTGAAGTCCTCCAGTGGTGCCACATCTGGGTTTTCACCTTTGTCTGTCTGCAGAACCAGCTGCTGAATGATCCGGTCCAACAACACCCAGTACTGAAGAGCAGCACTCTTTTGCTTATCTGCTGACAGTTGGAGATGAGTCAACAAAACAAAGAACTGCTAATGTCCTGGATCGTTTCATGCCAATTTAAAAAAATAAACAGGTAAACTGTGGGCAAGCAGATAGAGACCCAGTCTTACATGGCATCATGAGACAGTGCTGCAGCACAGACAGGAGGTGAGGGTAAGCCTCAGTGTGGTTTAGACTCTTCTTGATCAGCTCAAACATCTGGCTGGCACTTTTAGTTTCTATATGGACCTGAGCCGAAAGACATGAATCATCAAGCTTATAACACATTACGCATCTGATCTGCATTTTTTGTATTGCAGTTGACACTAAAATAAAATGTAATGCTGAAAAGGAACAATTCTAAGTGTTTTTATGTATGGCTTACAACATTGAAGCGTTTGGACATCAGAAGCTCATCTTCGTTCCTCAACATCTCAAAGAAGTCCAGATGTCTGGAAACAACAAGATGCATGAGAACTAAACTCAGAAAGCAATTCAAAATCCAGGTATGTTAAATATTTTCCCCAATCTGTTTTGTATTTGTTGGTTCCATGACAAAATGTTCCAATATGTCCCGCATAAGGTTTACCTGTCCAGGGTGTCATTGTCATGGGAGTGTAGTTTGTCAATGACCGGCTGAATGCCCAACATCAGAAACTCATAGCGCAAATGGATACGGAACTCCAGGCTAGTCTGAACACACATGCAATACACAATTTAAACACTAAATCATTACATGACAATATTTTAAGATCATACAAGTCATGAAGATGAAGAGAGTAGTAGAGATGAACACAAACACATACAAACCTGATGTCAATTAAAGATACCGTACTAATAGTGCAGTCACACAAGATGTGTATCATCACAGCTCCACGCAACAAGGGACTGTACATGAAATATAGTAAACTGTGTGCAGAAATGGACTTCACCTTAACACAACACTGTGATTGATATGTAAAGTTCTGGAAAAATTTACTACATAGATGTTTATGTGCCCAAGATGTAACACATTATATATGCCACTGAAAGACAGTAACTCTGTTTAAGTAGTCTGTTGCTCATGTCAACCAATTAATTTCTGTCTATAAATCTCAATAAGACCAAAACATCGTACAATATATATTTAATCCTCTGTGCCATAGAGCCCCAAAAACTATTAAAAACATATCAACGAGCCACGCTGGTGCACACAACTGGTAAAAAAAATTACTATGCATCAAAAATGTTACCTTAATAATAATAATAAGTACTGAAGTATAATCAACAAAATGCACTTTAGGTAGAGGTGGCACTGTATTTTTAATACTCCAAACTGTCATTATTATATCGTCATTTAAAGATCCATATTTGGTCAACCTCTAACTGAAAGTATGACTCAATTCAGAAAAATGTAAAGATGAGTAGTACAGTCCTCAAAAAGTACAAGTACCTTAAAAATTGAACTTGAGTACAGTACTTGATTAAATGTACTTAGTTACATCCCACACCTGGTTGCTTGTGAGTTCACTTTCTGTAGGAACTAATCAGAGAGCAGACAAGGTAAGAAAGGCAGAGGTGGAGTACTGAGAGACGGACGAGCACATGGATCAACAGCTAGAAGACAGCTAACATCACAAAGGGAAGAGTTCCTCACCTCTCCTGGTCCTTTACTGAGCACAGCGTTGATGAAGGACATAATGGCAGTCTTCAGATTAACTTCATCTCTGTAGCGGCCGGTGGACCGATCCAAGTCTGACACCAGGGCCTGCTCACAGAACAGACAATGTACAACTTCTACCATTATTAAACAGTATACACCTTAAACAGCTTTTGCCTTTGTGTTTGTGAGTCATCACTGGAGTCTTGATGTAAAATAGATACATATCTTATATGTCAAGTTGATATATATCTCATTTCTACTGTATGTCCGGTACTGGTTTGTCTCATGGTTGCTTTATTATTAATTACTAATGGTATTTTTATACCATTCTTCATCATTTGGATTTACTGTGAAGACACTGGACACATTTATTTTATCCAGACTTGCATCAACATTTGCAGAAAACTGTTTTAAAAATGCTTCTTTTGTAGATTTGATCAAAATTCAAAACATTCAATGTGATGAGTTTCTCACCTATCCTGCGCCTTTACTGAGCACAGCGTTAATAAAGGACATAATGCAGTCTCCAGATTAACTTCCTCTCTGTAGCTGCCTCTACATTTGCAGAACATTAAATGAGGCACACACAAAAAAACAAAACAGACCTGAAAGCGTGTTCTCTCTGAGGCAAATTTCTGGTAGTGCTGCATGGCTTCAAGGACTTTCCTATGGCCTCCTGGCACTAGACATACTGCCCCGAGGATCTCTAACACTGCAGTCTTCGGAGAAAAAGGGTAGACAACAAGGGTAAATTTCATTTAGTTTCTCTCTGCAGTCATTTTGTGTCTTTCGTCAGCTTTTGTTGCTTAGTTTCATTTAGCGTCTCTGTAGTTGTTTTGTGTCTTTTGATTGTACTTTAGCATCTCACTATGGTCTTCTTATGTCACTTTGTGGTCATTTAAGTCTTTGTGGCCGTTTATCATCTCATTTGGGATGTTAAGCACCTGTTTGTGGTTGTTTTGTGTCTATGGTCACTTTGCATCTCTATTACCACTTTTCCACCAAAATTAGCGGGTCTACAATGGTTTTTAAACACTGGTCAACCCACTACAAATCACCTTTTGACCCCATTCCCACTTCCCGCAGGCAAGGCAGTCGTCTGTGATATATATCTGAAGTGTCACGTTGTACGCCACTGACGTCATGTTTGACGTCATGAATGTGGTGGAAACAACAACAGAGCCATTGTGAAGGAAGCGTCTGTAAAACGGTGGATAAATTATTTTGAGCATCACAACCCCAGTGATATGACTCGTTTCACTACCATAATTTGAGCCATTCGGTCCAATAACATTTGGAAAGTCTAGAAGAGCTGCATTATTAAATTAAATTATCCCCTGCTCGGCGGTCCTTCTTTATGTACGCGCCACCAATGGATGTTGATAATTGGTCCTCACAATTTAGCGCGTTAACCCACTGATCCATCCATGCAGGGTGGTACCTAATTTCATACCAACATACATTAGGTACGTTCGCTTACCAAGCCCCTCACCCACTAACACATTTGCTCCCTGAATTTATTATAAAGTTGTGCAAAGTATCCTCTAGGTTGTTTGGTTGCACCTACATACCTTGGTTTTGATGTTTTCAGTTGAGAGACTTTGTGCGATGATATTAATGCTTTCACAGTGACCCAGAACATGAGCTCTGCCCTGGGAGTTGTTCATCAGAGCTTTGATGCAGCCAATCAGTGAGGTGTGGACCTGTGATTCCGTAGTCTCATAGTCCATTGATTTTAGGAAATTCAGGATACAAGACAGGCCATCCAACTCAATGAATTGTGTCACAAACCTGGAGGAGAATTGCAGGTTAATATTATTCGTTAGGTCAGCCAGATGTTCAGAATAACATGTGCTAGCTCTGGAACTGTACCTCATTGGCTGTGTCCTCAGTGCTGTTTTCAGATCATCTATGATCCTATGTCTTCCCTGCTCCTCCTCATCCTCCAGTGTCAGCAGAGTCTTCCTCTGGGAAAGGAGGGGACAACTTTTTACAATTCCAAATTTGCAAATTTCCATTCCCTTTGGCTCTTCACTACAACTAAATATTGATGTTTACAGTGTGAGATAACTGCACTTTGGTCATAACAACTGATATTAACAAAAAACTGCAATGACCCTTAAATGAACATTCTTATTCAACAACAAATATACATTAATACAGGTTGATTTAGTGAAAAAATAATCAACCTGAAAGCTGAAATATGCTGCCGAAACAAGTTTGGTTGACAGTGTCTTTTGTCAGACAAAGTGACAACAGTCACAGTTATTCTAAATGATTTTTAAGAATCATTGACAATAATTTGACAAAGAAAAAAGGGGACAAAGCAAAATGTATCTACATAGCATCTGTGTGTGTCAAACAGAAACAGCTGGATGAAATCAGACTTCAGAGTTTTACTCACGGCAGCCATGGACCTGAGCTGGTCAATATAATAATCTGGCAAACTGGTTGCTCCTCTGTTCTCCTCTGCTTCCTGAAATACAGATGTATAGACACATGGGTCAGGCTCATTTGATATACTTATCTGATGCTGATTAGAAAAACTGTTTCTTAAGGAACTTCCGCATTGGCTCGAGCATTCAGCCATGATGGTTTCAGCTTGAAACAGCCACCACAGAGGCACATACAGTGGCTACACTGTGAGTAAGTCATTAGAAGATGAAATAATGTGTAAGTTAGATCGTTTGGTCATTTACTTCTAAAACTAAAGCAGCATTTTTACGAGGAAGGACACAATTGTATGTTCTTTAGGAAATGTGAAGACCTCAATATGCTAACTATGTTTCCGATCATCAATCAGTGTTTGAAAACCCCTTACCCCATGCCAAACAATGGCAGAAATGCATTCAACAATTTTTAGAACTTCCTGAAACTGACATCAGATGTTCACACCCACATTACACAGCAATGGCTTGAGGTGAGAAAGTAAGCAGGGTTTGAACTCTCATGCTTCATTATTTAAACCAACCACTTGTCACTTTTCACACCTGAGTAAAGAACCATGAATATCTGACTGCCTGAATGTATGAGTCATTACCACTGTTTGTATGACTTAACACTTCTCTCACATCTGTCTGAGATCAGGCATTTCAGTGTGGCCATTTAGAACAGGTATACACTGTACAGACGTAGGAGCTTTGCAGTAACTCAGGCACAGATGCAGGTAGTAGGTCTCATCACTGCAACAGAGTCAGCCATCAGAAACAACAAGTTGGCAGACACAGAGGCAGAACAGCTACGGTTGAAAGCATCAGCTACTTTTGCTAATGCAAAAGCACTCCCCTCCAACCTCACTACTGAGGAAAGGAAAGCCATGTCGTCACTCAGAAGAGACCGCAACATCACCATCTTGCCATCAGACAAAGGGAGATGACTTAGACTTCTTTATTGTCGTTCAAATTACACCTTACACTGCAGATCAGAGCAAAATTTTGTTGCAGTTGGCTCAGCATAGTACAGGATAAAACAGCAGCAAGTATTATACATAAGAATAAAATTAATAACATGTGTAAACATAAATTACTATCTGAAATATATTGCATATGTGTATTGTTATACTATATTGCACAATCCAGTGAAGCAATCCTGAGTGAGTGTGTGAGGGAGGATGGAGGGATTTTATGTTGAGTTCAACAGTCTTATGGCTTGTGGGAAGAAGCTGTTATAGAACCTGGCTGTTCTGCTCGAAGGCTGCGAAGACCTCTTCCCAGAGTCCAGCACCGAGAGCAGTCCATGGTGGGGGTGGGAGGTGTCTCTGCTGATGTTAAGAGCCCTGATCAGGCAACATTTTTTTGCAATGTCCTGGATGGGAGGAAGAGAGCTCCCGATGATTTTCTCCGCTGTCCTCACCACCCTCTGCAGGGACTTCCAGTCAAAGGCACCGCAGGTTCCTGACCAGACAGAGATGCAGCTGGTCAGTATGCTCTCGATACTGCCTCTGTAAAAGGTGATGAGAATTGGAGGGGGGAGGTGTGCTCTCTTCATCCCGCGCAGAAAGTGCATGCACTGCTGAGCTCTCTTTACCAGAGCTCCGGTGTGATGGGACCAGGTCAGAGTGTCTGTAATCTGCACCCCCAGGAACTTGGTGCTGCTGACTCTCTCCACTGCTGTGTTGTTGATGAGGAGCGGTGTGTGACTGGGCTGGCTCCTCCTGAAGTCGACGATGATCTCCTTGGTTTTGTCAATGTTCAGGGCCAGGTTGTTGGTTTTGCACCACTCCACCAGATGTTTCACCTCCACTCTTTTTCTCGCAGGAGTGGTGTTGAGTGTCTTAAACCTCCAGAAGTAGATATTGAGTTGAAGTATTTAGATGCACTGTAGTGCAAAAACACAGCAGACTACCACACCAAAGTCACTGATCTGCTTAGCGATACCAACACCTATGAGACTCTGAGGCGAGATCCTACCAGTAGCTACAAAAAGAAGGTTATAGAATATCTGCAAAAACTGGAAAAAGGACAAAGTCACTGACAGGCCATTATATTACTGACTGTATCCTGGGGAAGCAATCCCATGTATCTATTGACTCTCCAAGATACACAAGGAAGGAGCACCACTCGGATCCATCATCAGCAGCTTTAACTCTGTGGTTTCTTAGGCTGTCACATCACTCTTTACATTCCCAGACAAGAAGGAATTAAGATGGTAAAGATACGCCTGCTACAGGACAGCACGTCCACTAGACCTTATTTCACAGCAGATCACATTTGTGCCTTACTTGCCCTCTGTCTGGTACGATCACCTACTTCCAGTACAGTGAAGGTTTCTACAGACAGAAGCACAGTTGTGCCATGGGCTCACTGGTGTCCCCAATAGTGGCCAACCTCGACATGGAGGAAGTTGAGAGCAGAGCCGTGATTACCTTCACAGGAACTGCTCTTTGCCACTGGTTCAGGTGTGTTGACGAGACCAGGGTCAAAATCAGAACAAGGGAAGTGGAAGCCTTCACAGAACATATAAATGTTGTGGACAATAACATCAAGTTCACATGGGAAGATGACAGAGGAGACAGTTTGCCCTTCTTGGACTGTGCAGTACACATTGAAGAAGACAGAAGCCTCAACATTGAGGTGTACATAAATCTACACATACAGATCAATACTTGACTCTCACAGCACAAGCTGGGGGTCATGAGAACCCTAAACCATCGAGCTGAGACCGTGCCCACTAAGTCATAAGGGAAGGAGAAGAAACAGAGGCAGATCAAGGGGGGACTTAAAACCTGGGTCTTTGTCAAAACCTCTAAAAGATCCAGAGCAGACAGAGAGGAGGAGAAGAGAAAACATAAAAACATCGTCATTCCTAATGGCATGAGAGGTATAACGTCTTCAGCAAATTGAAACACGTCCAGTTGCCTACGACAGCACTTAAATTACCATGACCTTGATAACAGAGAACCTTCATCAACATGTACAGACTTAAACACTTAAACTGTGTTTGGACAATGCTTGATATGATGTAATTTGTCAGAGGCATATTTAACTCATACTGCTAGTGGTAGAATCTCGTACCAAAGAAGAGCAGCAGCCCAGGAGCTCACGGTACATATAAAGTCATAACTCAGCTGTTACGATAAAATGATAATTTCTTACCATTTTCTTACTACAGTAGATCTGCCATTTTTTCTCTGCTGGCAAAGCGAACATGGCAGCCCTGTACTCCTCTGTCAGGTCCAGTTCATCCTAGGATAGAACGAAAGAAGAAAGAAAGGATGAAGTGAATAAGGAGTTAATGACGATGATGAGGTGTTGGAAGGTGAAGTTTGGATCATTGACTCTGGTGCGATACAGTACTCACCACCAGCTCAGTGAACATAAAGTCCAGCTCTTGAAGGTGGGGCATGGGCAGAGTGGGCTCCAGTACAGCTGCAGCGTTAATGTTATCATGGCAGTAGGTGATCTCTGGTTGGTCACTTCCGTTGAAGCAGCAAGAAAATAGAGAGGACAGGCCACGCCCCTGGGGCTCCTTCGCCCGGGAGGCCATGGTTACAATGGGGACCTCACCAGAAGTCTTGACTAAAGAGGAGGACAAAAAGTATCAATCAGATGTGATGTCATTGATTCCCTACTATGGATCTTAATGCAATTCCTATGGAATGCTAAATTTGTTGATAATCTGCTCAGAAATATAAAACATTAGACCAAATTGAGGATAATGGTACAACAGCTAAAGAGACTTCTGGGAACAATTCATTAAATAAAATGAAAGAGGCCTCCTGGGGGGCTCCAACAGGAGCAGCAGAAGGCTGGGAGATAATCTAAAGAGGTTTATGTGTTTACCTGCAAAACTACTTAGCTTACTTACCACTGGTAACAGACATTACCAGAGCTACTGTGAGTTAACAGTTTGAGTATAGAGAGTGCAACCAACAAAACCAACCAATCAGAGGCGGGTTAGGATGGGTCTTGAAAGAACATGAGTGGAATCTATAGTAAAGGCACGTATTAAGCTAGTTTGTTTGAGTTGAGTTATTAACATTAACAATGTTAGGGTAGCAGTATGTTAAACATTAATCAGTAAATCTGAAACAGTTTTCGAGACAAAACTCAAACAGTGAATTTTGTACTAAAAAGGCAGTGAGTTTGGAAGATACAAGATTTGATTAAATCAGACCATTGAAGCCTAAAATGAATTCCTGATCAACTCTGGAGTATATTTTGCATGTTACAAGGTCTGTGGATTTTGCAGCATCGCTTCCAGTAGAGGCATGTTCATGACCTTTGTACAGGTGGTATGAACATGAGGAACAAGCAAAATCTGTTTCAGTGTTAATGTGAAAGCATCTTTTGACGCTGAGTTACAAAGTGTAAAAAACTGCATTAAATCATGCACATATTCATATATCAACAGCAGAAAAGAGCCAAACAGTGAAGAATGACAAGGAGATTACTCCTGCACAGCACTTTGACAGATAATGAGATTTATGATACACTGATACTAAGCAGTTAAATTGGTTGTCACGTTTGTCACTTAACTGTTGTAGCGTTAAAGCTGCTGTAAGTGATATATTTGTGTTAAGTAGCCCTGTATTCAAGCAATAATCACAGTTACAGAGTGTTTGGTCAGTAACACGTGTCCCTCCTCCTGTTCATGTAGTTAAAGAAACAAGACATTTTCTGGTATCCCTGCCCACTTTATCCGATCAGGACAGAGAACTCCATAAAGAGGTGGTACTGTCTGCTCGTGAACATGCAGAGAGCAGGATTCTCCTGTTTGCTGCTGTTTGGTGATTATGTTTATGTGGTGACGTAGAGAGGAAGGAGGGGATTGCAAACTACACAACAGACAGGAAGTCAGCTGAAACGACAATAACACTTACAGCAGCATCAAATTAATTCTGCAGCATTTACATTGTGCGACTGAGGCTCTTGACTATTACTCTAAGATTTTACTGGATGCGTGTCCCTTGCGTTCTGGCTCTGGTTCGGTTTTGCTTCGTTACTGATGGTGATTATGTAATGATGTAATTTAGAGTGAAAAAGGATGTTTGACTTTCCAGGATGTTTGGTGGCTCAGGATCTCAATCACAACACATTATAACAGCATCTATATGATAATAAACTGTCAGCGGGGTTAGATTGGCAGGAGGACACCTGGGAAACACCTTGAAAACACACCGATGTCATCATCATGACATGTACGGCGGAGGCGGAGATGCTTCATCTGTGTGAACGAACAACAGCGGAGAATTGGCGGGCTAATAAAGGAGCTATTGATTGGGTGTGAACAACTCACAACTGAACAGTTGTTGTTCAGCCAGCTGAGTCACGAGGTGTGGCTCCGTGCACTCCTAACACAGCCCTGTGTTGGATCATTTATTTAAAGTTACAGCACTTTGGAATGTCACAGCGCAGAAAGAGTTTCAGTGTAGTGAAGAGCAGGTACACACTCACATCTTACATAATCATGAAGCAAGTACTGATGGTACAACGTCAGAGTTCGAAACCAAAAGACTTTCTTATGCATTTTTTTCTTAAGTAAATGGCTTGAAATCCATTACTATACATGGAGTACATTCTGATTATTGTATTTCTTCATGTTGATACTCAAACACCTCTTCTTAGATATCTAAAATCATCAAAACCTGGACAGGAACAGAAACCCTCCCAGTCAGTCGAATTCATCGATCCCGTGCTTTGAATGAATTTGGACTTGCAGTTTGATTTCAAAAGCAGACTTGATGAGGACCCTGAGATCAGTTCATCACAGGGCTGACATATAGGAACAAACAGCCATTCACACTCACAACCACACCTATGGACAATTTTGTCAACAATGTCTTTGGATTGTGGGAGGAGGCCGGAGTACCATGGAGAGAACCCTCCAGGCATGGGGGAGAACATGCAAACTCTGCAGAAAAAGGGCCTGCCCAGTCTCAAACCCAGGTCCTTCTTATTGTGGGGCAACAGCACTAACCACTGGGCCACCTCACACCCATTTATATACAAAGATACCCAAATGATATGTGAACCTGAGAATAAACACAATAAAGCGTCTACTGGGCTCCCCTGTCACCAATTAAAAGTTCAACTCAGTTCAGAACAAGTTAGTATTGAGGCCAAACTGTGTTGATAGGCGCTTCAGGAGCGACAGGACAGTTATGTGAAGCATGCTGACTTGACCGACAACCAGGCAGAGACACAATCGAAGCAGGAAGGCTGTGATGATCAAGCCCAGTAATAAGTGACAGCTACCAGATTCATAAAAAACTGAAGATAAAATCTGAAGTTTTTTTCCTGTTTGTTTCCCTATCTATCACATAATAATGATGATAATGGAAAGGTGCAAAATAAAAAAAAAAGAAGTGATTCTCAAAATGATCCAAATCTCTACAGTAGAAGATGTGTATGCAATCATAGTTTTCAGAGGACAGATCACATTAGAAGCAAAATGGACAGAGATCTTTCAGGGGGCAACAAGTGCAAGTTGAACTCTGAAATGTCAGATGGCATACAGACACATACACACAACCTCCGAAGATGAAAAATACTGCGAGAGACAGGGCATCTTGCTTCCCAATGCAGTATGTATCAAGATGCCTCAATTGTTTTTTTTAATAAACTTTAATTTATATTTACAGCAGAATTGCTCCTGCAGGTGTTTATTGTTATGTTTTATATTATTATTACTGATACATTGATTTGTAAACAGCATTTCAATTGCAGCTGGTCAACGGAGAGCTAATTCTAGTTCGTCTGCAGAACATAGTTACCCATAATAATGTCATCGCAATCATGATTTACAAGCTTTATCTGCAGCTTCCAACTGTATGTGCAAGCTGCAAGCCCCCCCGACGTCCATTACATAATGGAGAGGTCAGGTGCACTGGCAGTCAGGAAGGTTGAGCCCCTGGGGACCAATGGATTGACTTACTTACTGACTGATCATGCCTACTAAAACCCTGCAAACGCATGAACAAAAGCACTGGAAGGGTCCATGTATGTTTAGTTGATACTCAGCAGTGTCTATTGTCAGTGTCCTTGTCCTTGTTTTTTTACATGCATGTCAGTGATTGGTGCAGGACTCTAATAATGATCAGCACTGTGTCTATGTTCATGTTGTGTATAGATTGATGTCAGGGTTATAATTCATCCTGATGCTCAGATGAACCAGTCAGCTCAGAGTCCACAGGGTTTAATCAATACATCATTGATCTCTGTGGAGTGTGTTTTAGCGCCAGGACAACAGTCCTGGAGCCGGAGGGTATTCTCTGTTTCACTCAAGGACGATTGAGTGAGTAAATGTTTGCTGGAGGTTGTTCTTTCCCAACATGAATGTATGTTGTTGATTTGGCTGCTGATCACATGTCCTCATCAAGCACAACTCTGTGTCTGTTGCTCCTCCTGATGAGAAATTATAAGTAGAACCTGACCAACAATTGATTTGATATTTGTGAACTTCATTGGGAATTTAATGTGTATAAATTACCCCAAACATCTTTTTCAGCATTTTGATCTGTAAAAAAAAGTTTCATATCGGCGCATATTGGACAACATATATGGCGATACCGATATTTCTGTGGTCAAATATATAGCGGTCGGGCTCTCAGGTATGTAATCGTATTGAAGACCGCCAGCATTTTGACTGACAACGGTGTATCTTTCTATTGTTGTACTTGCAGTAAGACAACATGACAGCAGACATGGCCGTGGTGAACACAAGTACCGACTCAGTCTGTGGTCTTCAGTTTTAAATAATAAGGCTGGTGTTGGTGTATATTTTTGTCATTGTCAACAAATCCAATGAAAACACCAGACCAGCAATGAGGACATAATGCATTAGTAGGGGACTATGTTTTATTGGCAGATGAGTCCACGTTTGGTGTTTTATTGATTATTTGTGATAGTAGGATGTCGGATTGTGTCAGAAATAATGTACAGTGTGTGGTAAGGACAGCTGATTCTGTTATTTTCCTCATATTCTTTCCCATTTCATTTCATTTGTATGATGATCCTCTAACATAGAAAGACAGGACTCCCTTGATTAGTGTAACAATCTCATAAATGTGACCACCAGTTATAATTATTTCCACTTGGATCTGAAAAATCCCCTACTTTAGCATTTTGACAGCTCAAAATACTAAAATACTCCCGACCTCAAATGAACCTCAGCTGCCATGGTTATGAAAAAGAAGAGAATCAGAGCTGTAGAGAATTGCAAATGCTTTGTTTTTGCCATTGTGAATTAAAGAAAGAGCCATTTGTTGAATCTGTCAAATATTTAAAGCAAATCTAAAAGTGCTTTAATGTTTAGTCTCCACTTATCAGTGCACACAAATGTAAAGTAAGTGACTGGGTGTTTCTCACTGAAATGCACCTTGGGAGTTGTAGTTAACATCCAACTCAGTGTCTTTTTTCGTAGTATCTTTGACTTTTTATCACAAAATCTGAAAAAAAGAAATAAAATAAAAAAGGAACCAAAAAATGCCCAAATTTGATCTATAATAAACATTACTAATAAATGAATACATGACAGCATCAGTATTGTGATGGGTTAGGGTTAGGGCCTAAGTCACAACAGACATAAATAAATAAAGGGACAGCTCCAATCACAAAGACAAAGGTTCGAGTTCCTGACAGTACAGTCCCCACATATGTATAAACACATATACATACACACATACGTATAAACACATATACATACATACACACGTATACACACAATATACACACGTATACACACAATATACACAATATACACACATATACACACAATATACACACATATACATGTACATATATACACATATACACTTATACACACATAAACACACACACACACACATATATACACATACACACATAAACACACACATACGTATAAACACATACATACACACACACATACACATATATACACATATGCACAATATACACACATATACACATAAATACACACACATATACGCATACACACATATAAACATACATGTGCACATGCATACATTTGTGGGACACAATGGAAACCCAAAACTTGTGTGAGAAACTGACCAGCCACTCAAGTGGGAGAGTTTTGTGCCAGCCCAAGCTGTAACGTGCTCCAGTGTCAGTCAGCTAACACTGTCATGGAGAACATGAATGGGACTTTTACTCACAAGACCAAGGCTGCCAAGATAGCTCAGCTTAGAACCCCATGAAACAGCTGCAAATGACTCATCTGAACGTTTTATCATCATGTAACAAGTAAGGGTGTCACGATCTCGATTTGAAATCGAAATCGACCAAAATTAAGTCACAATCTCGAACTTAGAACTTAGAATCGAAAATGTAATCGAATTTAAGATTTGGAGAATCGTGACACCCCTAGTAACGAGTGATGCGTAGTTACACATTTTGGCATCTTCACTGAATGTTTGGTGATTTGGTCCACGCTGACACAAAATACTAGAATTTCTTCTTTCTTTTTTTTTTTGCAGCTTGAATGTCAGTGGAAGTTTGATCTGCTCCAGTTGAGGATTACTGTATTCTCAGTTAAAAGTTTAACAGTGAAATGCACTTGAAATAAATTTGAAAGGATTACCTTAGTGATCCACTCCTATGTGACACAGTGAGAGGCCATGTTGAGCTCCAGCAATGTGTCTGTCACAAAGATCATTCACTCTGCTGTCACCGTAGCTCAAAGTCCCATGTCATGCCAACATTTTGACATCAGCATGCAGCACTTTCAGTTGAGCTACAGTAAAATGTTCGAACAGCATCTACATTCATAATCCACAGGAGGTTTGTTCAGTTAGAATGTTAAAGAAATATAAAATCCAAAAGAGAAAGAAAAGTCACCGAAAGCTGAATCAGGCAGAGATTTCCTCAAAGTGTGTCAAAAAATTGCAGGTGTCCTTCATTTGCTTCATCTGTACACAGCTCACTTCTTGTATTTCTGCCTCTGTGTTACTCTTTCTCCTTTTTCCATTCCGTGATTGTCAAAGTTAGTCAGTGTCTGAGCTGTCTGTCACACAGAATGTACAGAGAAACTGACTGATCAGTGACAGTGTTTGGTATGCAGTTCAAAACACACATGACTGCATTCCTGCTGGAGGCGGTCATGCCCAGACCTCACCCACTGCATTGTGTGTGTGTGTGTGTGTGTGTGTGTGTGTGTGTGTGTGTGTGTGTGTGTGTGTGTGTGTGTGTGAGAGAGAGACAGAGACAGAGACAGAGAGATGATCTCTGTGTTAATATCAGTATCTCATCATGTTTGATAATGAAGAGATGTCTGCTGCTGTACTGTCAGAACCAGTCTGACTAACTGTCCCTGGCCCATTAGCAGCCTTACTTCAGTCAGCCACAGTCACAGGATGCAGTTGTGATGTCAAGTGACTGCAACACTTGTTACAGCAGACTGCCAATGAGGAAATAGCTGCAGTAACTAGTGGGTGTGTGTTATGAAGCCAGGTGATATTCCAACACACACTTTGCTGCTGTAGATGAGTGGAAGGGTGGAGTTCTTTTGTCTCCAGTCTTAAACAGCAGACTGGTGGTTACTGAAACTGTCACATGAACTGGTTGATTCAAAGCATTCACACTCATGCAGTCACGACACTGTCCAGGGCTGATGGACAGGACATCCATCAAAATTCTCACAAGACCAAAATAGAAATCCTGACCAGATATATATCATATTTCATATACAACCAAATATATCAACTGCAGCTACTGAATTATGGGCCCAACATTCAAGCATGTGATATTAGAATAAACAATAGTATCAAATAGTTTTGCTACTGCTGAAGCAAAAAGAATGATAAAAAAGACTCCTGCTAGCTCCCCCTGCAGGCCACAATCTACATTACAGCTCACAATAGAAATGTCTTTAAGTCAGTGCACATCAACAAGCTGATATTAACCTGACAGCAGTCAAGTAACAAAGAAATGTCTCTTTTATGTGTGCATGCAGGAGCTGACAGTATAACAGGAAGCACAACTTGTAACATTTACATTAGACTCTCACTGTAACATCCAGTACTTGAATTCAGCACTGCAGTTCAATGTAAAGGGACGGATGGAGGTCACTTCTTCCACATCCGGCATGTTCAGTTTGGAGACAGAATACACTTTCAAGGGGTCAAACATCAAAATGATAAAACCATGTTAATACCGAGAGGATGTGAATGTTGCCCTCATATATAAGAGCGGCCGCGTTAATACTTTTCTACCCTATCTCTGATCTACTGTCTTTAAATAGCCATGAAAGGTGCTGATCTTCAAAGACAGGTGACCTTTAGGGTTCAGTACAGGATGTGAACTGATAGAGCAGCAGTCATTTCACAGTACAGCAGCTAGCCGGCTAAACAAAGTGCTGTCCCACAATATTGAGCGTTAATTAACATTTAAAACTGCAGATCAGTTATATTACTAGCTTGAAATGGTTATTTGGGATTTTAAGCACAATTCCCAGTAGATAGGGTTGACTGGTTCCATTTCTTCATGTGGGATGCTGCTTCTTACATGACCTAAAAACAGGTGGAAAGGGAAAGGCTGCATTATTACTGTAGGAGCCTAAATGCAGTTTTCTTGTTTATAGAATAATTTAAGTTCATTAGAAGGAATAAGAATATTTACATTATTTACAGTTTTATACATATGGTTTGTTTATAGCAATAAGTACGTGTTTGGGTAATTTCAATCTTTGTGTACAGCTAAAATGATCCTTTATAGTTTATTTGTGGTACTTTACAGTGGACGGGTGTATTCTTGATTTGTGCAGACTGCACCTTTAAGGCACCTCATTACGTGTATAGGACGCAATTTGTTTATAATTTTGTGGCCATTTATTTTTTCTATTTTTCCTGCATGTATTGAAGTAAACATTTCAAGTTCACCTACCGGTCTCTGTGGATTCTTTGGATGTGGGCTTCACCTACTATTACCTAGTCTCTTCACTTCATCCCTACAAGCTCGAGGCCTTTGGACTAAAAACTGATCTGTTCCGTCTGTCATGTAATATTTCATGTTTCAAGTTGTATGTTCTGTATATTCAGGGTTTTTTTTTTTTTTACCTTTTTTTATTTTAATAACTGAAATCAGTTAATTGAAAATGTACCAATTAATCCATGATGAGATGGCGACTACATTAAAAACATTGATTAAAGGTTGAAAATAAAAATGTAGTATCTTTATTGTTGACAGGAAAGATGAGATGAAAATGTGCACAGACAGACAGGCCAGTGTGATAAAACAAACCTCTCTCTCTGCTCAGCACATGAACCCTCTTCCCTGCAGCACCTGTGGAAAATGGAGCTATACTGCACAATTTCAGAGGGTGGAGAGGCTGGTGGTTAAAATGCAGGATGCATTCAGGTGGATGATAGTGTGAAGCATCTGGCCACAGTGGCAAGAGTCACGGATTCAGTCTCAGATGTGAACTGAGGTCACACAGTCACACACATGAATTCTATTTGGCTTTTAGTTGAAAATTATTCTAAAGCCTTTTTGGAAGCATTGATACCTCCCTTTTACACCCCCATCATCAGTCTTGGTATCATTCTTATGTGTACACAGAGATTATCTAATGTAATGAAGCACATCTTTCTTGACTTGTTTCACTAAAAACATGACATAAAACACAAATGGCAACCCTTAGTTCAGATACACAGTACCAGTGCTGTGGTTGTGGGGCTGCCCACGATGCTGGTTCATTGATATGTCTTACCTAGCACACCTGTAATCAACTGAAAAGAGCCATTATCAGTGTTGTTCTTTACAGGATTGGTATTTTCACTGTATATCCAACAAATGTAACTCAAAATTTGCTTTCAAGTTTATGAAGAACACAATATTTCCACCTTTCAAATGCTGTACTAATGTTTTAGAAAAGCCAAGTAGAGGGTTAGGGTTAGGGTTATAACCTAACCCTAACCATTATTATAGAGTATATGAAAAAAATAATATTTTAAACTGAATCATTGTCACTCACCAAATCAGCTCTTACCACTGGTGCTTCATGCCAGCTTCTCACTTCACTTAGTACTGTAGCTGTTTACAGTTGTTTTCTGGTTAAACCTAACTGAAAGTCAGCAAACTCTATGATTGGAATATGATGGTAGAGCTCTGCTGAGCCATTAAACTTAACAGTGTTTAATGACTGCTGACCTGCTGAAGTGAACAAAACAGTTTGAACCAGCAAATAACTCAACTGACTTTTAATCCAAGACCAAACTAAAAAAACATGACAAGCAGCACTGTAACATCACTTTGTAATTAAGGACACATTTGCTTCGTAATGAGCGAACAAATGGATTGGAAAGTCGATGCTGTAATTTATCTTTAAAAAACAAAACAAACAAAACACGTACAATGAAAATGCAGTTACATACGTGAACAACAAAACAATCCATGTCTGTCACGAGGGCGTGGTCGCCACAGTTACATGTTGGCACGTCACGTTTCAGCAAACCAAACCGTTCAGATTTGTACATGTCATACATATCATGTTAATTATTTCTACAATATCATATCAAATTAACACTGCATGTTTATGAGCTGACATTCAAATTGGTGTCTTTGTGGCAACACATCCAGGTATTTCAAGGCAAAACATGATCTTTCCCTAACCTTAACCAAGTGGTTTTGTGCCTAACCCTTACCAGACCATTAACCCAGTGTTTTAACATCATACAATTTAAAGCTGAACCTAAAGAAACGTAAAGTTGGAACATAAAGAAATGTAAGGTATCAGCACTTTCAAAGATTGCTGGAGTGTACATTGCTAAGCTTTTATAAAAAGGATTCATATGCACAGTTTCTGATCAGTAATCCCAAAGGTTAAGGTTTGACTAAATTTAGGGAACTGGCTGGTTTGGTTAAGAATATCAGTGGATCTGATCACATGGGCTGGAATATCTGTGCAGTTAATCTGTAATTCATCCATGCATTTGTGAATTTTGGCTCACATATTTGCACTGCTACACTACTACAACAGGTGGCTATTACAGCCTGTTAGCTGTGTTGCACCATCCACTCTATGATAACCCTGCTTTGCCAGAATATAAACTGCTTCACAAAAGATGACTGATTTACAGTTACAGTAAGATATTACTTTGCTTAAAGAAATGGTATTAAACTGGGCTGTCAATATAACACGTTAATTTAGATTAAATACAGAAAAAATAGCACATTAGGAAACATAACACAGATTAATCAAGTTCTATGTGGCCCTGTGAGCTTACATCACTGAGCACATTCCCTTCACATTCCACAGTAGCTTTGCAAACTTGATGGAGGCAGATGACTAAACTGCTGAGCATAAGCCTTATGAGAGGAAAAGTCCTGCCACAGCCAGAGTTTCTTCCCGACAGATGGTTCACATTCTTTCTAAAATCGACAATGGGCTGTGGTTAACAGTTGGACGTTAGACCATTGCTACCAGACTCCACTTTCAGCATGACTAATGTCATTATCACGGTGACAAATAGCATGGATGTTAGCCGTGATACCGATTACTGTCACACTGCTAGCACAGCGGCTTTGGACGGGGACAGACTTGGGCGAGCTGGTTAGCATGTTAGCATGAATTTACTTTTATTTATTGATTCACTCATCTACCTAAATTTGCACTGGCATATTTTTAAATGCTAATGGCAAATGTTGGTGTACAATTAATATTGTGGATGGTGGTGGAGTTACAGGCTAGAAAGAGGAAGAAGGAGAACCTGGGACAAATTGTAGCCTAGTTTGTAAGGTCTGACAAGACCTCTGGACACCTCCAGCTATGTTTGCCAAAACATGTATTTTAAGCAAAAAAATGATCTTTTCCTAATGCTAGCCAAGGGTTTTTTGTGCCCAACCTTAACCAGGCCATAATAGGCACATCACTGTCACAAGATTACATTTAAAACAACGTCAAGCATGTGGAGTTGCAACATAAAGAAGTTAAAAATGTTTCAGCATATCTGTGGTTTGCAGAAATGTACAGTGCCAACACTTCTTCTGGCATTTAGGTCGGCCACCCTCCGTGTGACCTGGCCATCAGAGGTTCCATCAAAATTTGTCTTGATTCTGAGGAGAACAGTCTAGTCATTATTCACATGGTAAGAAAAGGTAAATGGAATGTCAGGTTGTTTTAAGAATTTAAATACAACCAATGATGCCATTTTCTGGTGAGGGCTCTTTGAAAAGGACATGTGAAAGACCTTTATGGGAGGTTTAGGATTAAGGAAATGCTGGATCCAGAATCAGTTTCTCATATCCACATGCTGCATTTACATATGAAATGGCATTTTACACAAGCACAAACTTGGTTTGTGTACCTGTTTTTTTACAGAAATGTTGTGCATTTCTTTCAATGTTAAATCACTCAAGCGGTCCTTCAGGTGGTCCCATGGATCCTTGAGGACTTCACAGCGCCCTCCAAAATCAGGAAGGAATTTTATTTAACTGTGATTAGCTGTTGTGCAACAGCTGCTTGAATAGAGGATTTCACTGTCATAACTTTTGTCTTCCAACAGTGTATACAGTTCTGAAATTTCGCAGAAGTATATGAACAACCTTAATCTTTCGATTCTCGGAACAAAATTCTTGAGTGGTGGTTTGACTGGAGTCTATGATCAGCTATTTCCAAAAATGTCACTGGTAAAAGTGATAGTCTCTAGATCCACAAGAACAATACAGAGAAGATGAAAACAACTGTTAGATGGTTAAGGATCTGTCCACAATATCACAGGCTGGTGTCAGCTGTCTTCATCTTTGGAGCACTGACAGAGTTGGGTAGTGTTGCAGTATCAGGCTGGCCGTCCCTGCAGAAGAACACAGCAGGGTTTTTGCAAGCCCACATTGCCACCTCACCCCCTCCGCCTCCTTTTCCAGGACTTGAGCTTGACAGCCGGCTGTTATTATTCACCCCGACACGACTCACATAGCGGTCCCTTATCCTCTCCGCCGGGTTAAGTCGAATTTCCCGGTTCTGGGTGTGGCTTGAGAGGTATGCGGCGATATTTCTGGTCCGATAGCCCTCCTCTCTGCTCCGCCCCAATAACATGGATATATTAGGGTTCCTCAGGGCATAGATCAGAGGGTTGATAGCTCCATTTGCCCAGGCTAGCCAGATGGCCACTGTGTCCATTGCAGGGTTAAATGTGTAGTCCCCCATCGCTGCAACCAGTCCCATTAAACAATATGGCCCCCAGCAAAAAATTATGAAAACAATCATAATTAGAACTGTGGTGGCTGTTCGCATTTCACTGTAAAATCGCAGTAAGTAAGCGTATGTTGTCACTGGCCTGACTCGGATTTCAGAGAGTCGAACTGTCTTACAGATGTTATAATGACAAAAACACATGAGGGAGAAGGGCAGTAAATAACATACAACAATGAGGCAGATGCTATAAGCTGTCCCCACGCGCGAGGTCCCAGAGTGGAACACATACATACAGTGGTAGAAACCTCGCTTATGGATCTCTGTAGGCGTTCGGACCAACAGGTACCAAGGTAGAGAGAAGATGACGGCAGTTAGCCACACAGCTATCAACAACTGAGTTGCTTTCTGACGCCCTATTTTAGCCTGTGGCTGTCTGACTATAGCATAGTATCTGTCAAAGGAGATCAGAGTCATAGTCAGTGTAGAGATGATACCAAAGCAGGTGTTGAAAAAGCCGTTGGCCACACAGAAACGATCCCCGAACATCCACATCCCATCCTTACTGAAGAGCATGACGAAGGAGAACGGCAGACAAAGAACAGCTGTCAGGAAGTCGGACAACGACAGCGACATGATGAAAGCATTGGTCACCGTTCGAAGCTGTCTGTGTTTGATGATGACGATGACGACAGCAGAGTTCCCAAGGCTGGAGAGGAGGAAGATGGAAAGGAGTACCAGGGCCTGAGCTGCCACCATGATGCCCTGCAGGACAGAGTTACTCTCAGCAGCGCTCAGCACCGATGGGGTCGACGCCTGGTGGATCTGACTGAGCCCGCTCCCTCTTTGGTCCCTGAATGCTGATAGGTTTCCTGTGGTTCCCACAGTGGCCTCGGTGGTGGTCACTAAACTGGTCACTATGGAAACAACCCTAAAAGGAACAAAAAAAGAGAAATCATGATACAATCAGTGAAGTCTGAATACAATCTATTGTCACAGCCACAACAGAGCTACAGCATTTTCATTAAAGCTGGGAATTCTATACTCGTGACTGAATATCTGCATGTCATCTGTACTCCAGCGTATTCCAAGTGTCCACAGCTCCCAACATCTAAAATTCATTTGAAATGATGTTAACACATAGACGTGCAGGCAAGTTAGTGCACCCACTTCAGCTGAAGGGTGTGGCTGAAGCATTCAGGCTTAGCAT
The DNA here is from genome assembly GCA_039737535.1 of Lagodon rhomboides. Taxonomy (NCBI): domain Eukaryota; kingdom Metazoa; phylum Chordata; class Actinopteri; order Spariformes; family Sparidae; genus Lagodon; species Lagodon rhomboides. The sequence continues at coordinate 137,994 of CM077801.1, forward strand.
TTCACATTTACACCTATCATTTTTTTTACACCTATCGATGGGCAACCGATCGCAATCGGCTGATAGTACCCCTATCAGTTTTGATCGGAGTTCTAAAAATAGATCAAAGCAGGCCGATCAGATGACGTTTCAATATACATATATATACAAGGGGTGGAACGGTTCATCCAAAAAATCAGTCCCGTTCGGTGCGCATGTCACGGTTCGGGGCGCGTGTGTACCCTCGGTTTATCACGCGCAACGTCCGTAATTTCCACCGGGGACGTAATGGCTGCTCCGCGGTCACCGGAGCTGATCGCTGCCACTCTAATCAATGAGACCATCCCCACCGTGCACGCCACGTAACGTCTCAGCAGCGTCCCAGCAGCGGCTCTCCGCTCTGCAGCGTTATCAATCTGTAGCACTTCTATTTTTTGATGGAGCTGTTGCTAAACCGTGTGAAGCTCAACAGAGCAAATTGCATCAGACAGGAAATCCGACACAGAATCAACGTAATACACTTCCGCCCCCTTTCAAAATACAATATGCAGTTCATGTAGCCTATCACAACTTCACATCAACATTACATCATGAGGTACGTGTTGATGTTGATGCCCTGTGCCTGTAATGTGGCCATAAAAATAGGAAAGTTAAATTATTTTGTTTGCACTAATTCAAGAGTCAGAGCTTTAAGAGCTATTTTTCTCTTTTTACTTTATAGGATACAATGTTTGTCAGAGATAAATGGATCCTATTTCAGTCAGTTCAGTGATTGCTGTTGTATTTTAGTGATTTAGTGCATTTTCATTGCAGAAGAAGGCAAACAATTGTTAATCTTTTTGCCAAATAAATATATAAAAGTGTAAATATTCAGCAGCAATGTCTTTCCTCTTGCTGTTTCACATGTTGTGTGTTGTGTTGTACACATAATTATTGCCACAAGAAAACTTAAGCTAGTAAGCTACAATTATGTAAGCTGAGTCCAAGCTGTCTCTAAGAGAGTCTCTAGAGTGTGAAATATTGCACATTGCCTCAGCCTGTAATAAAACAGTGGTCAATTCATGATACTTTCTCAACTCCTAATTTTTATACTTAATAATACAATGTCAATGTTGTGTAAGAAGAATCATTAATTAAATATATGAAAGTTACATGAGACAACAATATTGAAGAATTTATGGATTTGACGCTGTGATCGGTGATCGGCAATATCGGGATCGGCAGATATTGCTTTTGGTGATCGGTGATCAGCCCCAAAATTCCTGATAGGTGCATCTCTAGTGGTGGCTGCCATGCAAGGTGCCGACCAGCACATCAGGAGCAGTTTGGGGTTCAGCGTCTTGCCCAAGGACACTTCGACATGCAGACCAGGGGAATCAAACCAGCGACCTTTCCGATAACAAGACGCTGGCTCTACCCCTGAGCCACAGCCACCCTAGCAGTAGCTTAGCAGCCACAGTGAAGTTTTCATCTTGAATAAGGGCGTAGATATAACATGTTTTGCTTTTGGAGACTTCGATCATGATGGACAAACTGTTTTCAGTTCTAAAGTCCGAGGCTACTTGAGTTGTTTCAGAGAATCCTGCAAAGCTGTTTCACTGTGAGGCTCCAGAAGGGTTTTGTGGACTACCAAACTTTACCTGACTTTCCATTGGCAGAGAGCAGATAATTAATGTTTCTGGTGAATTTATCCTTTAAAAAAAAGAAAGTGATTAAAAATACAAAGGAATTATGAAAGAAATTAGGGATTTCCCACTTACTGACTACATAAAGAGCAGCTTAATTGAGACAGAAACTTTGCTCTCTGCGATCACAAGAGTAAAACCTATAGTCCCTGTCGTCCTCCATGTTATAAAGGGACAGTCCACCACACAATCCAAAACCAATCACAAGGCTGACACCTGGTTTTCTTTTTAAAGCCCATCAGTTAACTCTACATTTGAGATATGAATTACATTCTGTTTACTAACTGTGTCTCTGCTGAAATGAGCTCTGACTGCTGAGAGTGTTTAGCTGTAGGACAGGGTGTATGGATGGTGCAGGTGCCCCATTGTTAGCTTCCTTTAATAATTCAACTAGCTGCTATATTCTGGAGGCCCTCAAATGTAATTGTTCACAGTGCTTTACTTCCAACGCTGGAAGGACAGATGGAGAGGCGGATGGACAGAGTGTCTTACCTTGGCACAACAGGTGAAGCAGTGCCCAGCTGGTCGGTGAAGCTCAGACCGGAGGCGTCAGCTGTGTAGTTGCTGCCACTGCTGCCCCGCAGGGCTGTGCTAACAGCTGAATCCATCGATGGAGCACAAAAACAGCACAACGAAACTCATTCCTCTTTTCCCACACATCCATTCAGATTAGTCAGTGTGTGTTCGATTCAAAGGGTTTCAAGCTGCTGATAACTCATCCATGATCCAGATCCAGATCCATCAACACAAGAATGGAAAACACAGGTCAGATCCGTCTTCACAGGCCGGCTCGACAACACTGTCATAATGCAATATTCCACTGTTGTTTTGTTAATAAAGGCAGAGTAACACAAATGTTAAAGATTATTTTTTTATGTAGATTAATGCCTGACCCCTTTTTAATATATAAAGGGCAGGTCTCAGTGGTTTACAGTATAACACTGTTTATAACAGGCGGACAGCTCCTGGCCATTCATTGTGTGCTCTGAAGCTCCACAGTGACCTTCTTCTGATGGCCCCTGCTGTCAGGATGAAGAGGTCACTGACTGATGCCATGGTCATCCACAGGAGCCGTCATACAAACTGTTGTAGCTTTGTGCTGGTTACATTTGATTCTCCAGATGGAAACATAGCCTATATCTATTATTTACACACAATGCTATCCAGTTTCCACAGCATACAAATGCTTCATTTTGTCTGATGAAGTATATCTGACGTGTTGCCATATTATGATAAAGCAGTTATCCAGTCATTTGAAAATGACTCACCATTTACATCATTCAGCCTGTTGTAGTGTGAAATACAGTTCAGAGGGTTCAATCTGGAGATTACAAAGACAACACACCTTTATCCTGGCCTATATTGAAATATTGTTTTAGCCAGTTGTTGGCACAAAAAGAGGCCCAGAAGCTGTTAACCCATCCTCCATCCTGACTGAGGCTGGCTGGACATGGCCTTCACATCTCAGCAGTCCAGTAACTTCAGAAGTTGTCTGTCGTTCCAGTGAGTCTGAACACTGAGTCACAACATGTTGTTCAACCAGCATTCATGACATGGTCTAAATAATAATCCCTTTCTTCCTCGTGTCACCTCAAACTTTGGCGCTTTGGTTCCAATCCAGCCACACAACATGTCGGCTCTCTGCGTCCTTCGGTCCAAACGCTCGTGTTCCTCCGGAGCAGAGCAGAGCGCACAGCAGGCGGCTCACAGCGACAGGGTCCGGTCACAGGTCCATGTCGCTGCTGTCAGCACCGCACGTGAGCTCTTCTGAGATGCTTCTGAAGGATCGAAGATAAAGTCCGTCCGTCCTGTTCCTCAGCTGTATTCAGCAGACAAAAAGCATCGCAGCCGCGGCGCCCACCCTGTTGATTCTGTCAGCGGGCTCCGACACCACACCAGCCCGCCTCTGCTCTTCTATATCTCCATCAATCACTGCTCTGTGATCAGCTCTAAACCAATAAGGGTCTGAATGACACATTCTGCACGAGCTCCTGCACGAGCATCTCTCAGGGTCTGTGCACCTGCCAACACTCCCTTCCTCGCTCCCTCTCTCAAACCACGCCCTCAGCTTCAACGTACACACGGCATCGTGTGACGTTTCATACAGTTGCCATGGTAACTGGTGATGGATTTGGATCTACTTATGTGTCCGTAAAATGACATTATAAGGTGTGTGATATGTCAGCCCCCAACTCATCCAAACAGACTGTTACAGTTTGATGAGTTATAGAGAGTCACGTGGTCACTGCTGCAGCTGAACAGCTGATCTCTCAATGCACACTGAACTGGTCACAGCAGCAGCTGCAGCAGCAGCAGCAGCAGCATCAGCAGCAGCAGCAGTAGCATTAGCAGCAGCAGCTGCTGCATTAGGTTAGGGCTTGAGTACAGTATGAGTAAACTGGCTGTTTGGGGCAGATAAAGTCTTTAAAGTAACACAAATGAACTAAATGTTCCTGCCGTCAAACTCACTTCACTGTTGCTGTACACACCATTAAACAACCACTGCTGCTACTGAAAATCTATCTGATATGACTCAGGCACAAATGAGATGAGATGATCACAGATGAACTCATGTTTTAAAGTTTTATTCACCTTAAATTTAGTCTCATTCACAGACTTCCCTATCCCAGATGTAGCGGCACCAACCTAATGAAACTCATGGCTACTGTGAGTGAACTTGTGAATTTCTCTGGTTTGAACATTGTTGGAAACATTTGGTATAATTTGAGGACACAACTCAACAGCCTATATAACAAAGATCTAGATGTGAGATGTTGACACAATGTTACAACCTTGTGGTGCTTTTAGCCTCAGAAACCATTTAACTGAGCCACTTCATGTGGGTCAAGGTAGATCGAGGTGGCTCAGTGGTAGCACTGGTGGTGATGGGAGCTGAAGTCACATTGTTTAGGATAAGTGGCTCCAGCACTGTCGACATATATGGTCCCAATGTGTTGTCGTGTTTATCTGATCTCTAATACATGCAAGCACTGCAGTGAAAGTAGAGGTTCAGTCTGGACTTTGGGAACATATGAGTGATAAAATATTATAAACTCAAGATTCATTTTCTATCATTTTGCAGAGATTTCGACAGTATCTCATGATGTTCTACAGGGATTGGATGAAGAGGATTGTATTGGAAGTGATCATCACTTACAATCACATGTTAAAAGTTATGTTCTTAAGTTACATGATGACACCTGAAAAAATGCCCCTCACTAAAACAGAAGGAGGCATTAGCCAAAAGCCCTGTAGAACTACAGACCACCTTGGAATGGCACCACAGCAGCCGCCAACATACTGACGGTCTGACTCATGACTGCTCAGTCGTCATTATACTGTTAGTTAATGAGGAGTCAGTACTCACTGATAAATGTATTGTAATTTGGAAAGCTTGACTCTCAGTTAGTTCTCTCTAATTAGTTTTTTTGGGTGGCAGTGCACAAACATAGAGCCACATTTATGGGAAATCCACCAGGTAAAACTAATTGGATTTATTTGAAGTCCAACTGATCTATGTTGGAATTAAATGAAGTCGCCAAACTTCATGAACCAAGGAGATTATAAAGGTGTAACGCAAAACAGATAGGAGGGTCATGTAAGAACGTGTGCACAGCCACACTGTCTCTGCAGCCAAATGCAGTGCGCTAGCTTGTTCAGGTGGACCATTAGTGTGCAGCGCATTTAAGAGTAGATCGGATTCAACTTTATTGTCATTGTGCACAGTACAAGTACAGAGACAACGAGAGTACAACACATTAATCTGAACAACACACATGGAAGCAACTGTTTGTGGAAAAGGTCATAACTGAGCGGGGAGAAAAGGGTTAGAGAACAAAGAAAAATGCACATTGGGATCCAGAGGGACCATTGTCTCTATCAGGAAAGAACATGTAGTCCCAAATATCTCCAGCAGATGGCAGTCAAGTGGCATGAAAGATGCAGGTGGCTGCAGTACTTCTAAACATTAAAATTCATTTGCAGGTACAGTTTTGCATTTTGTTGTTTTATATATCTCTGCAAGGAATGCAGATACATTTTAAAACTTTTTTAAATTTCTTCTACAAAAGTGTATTTTTAATTCATTTTACATTCACCCTGATAACTTCAGCACAGAGCCCGATGGGGACATTGGCCAAAAACAGAGTTATGGTGAGTTCAGACACTTGATTCTTCTCATGTCTGTAGCTGTGGATATAATGCAGCATGCTATCTCCAAAGTAGAAGGAAACTGAAGTTATCAAATAATTACAAGGGGTAAAAAGTACAGCCCCTAAATAAAGTAGTAGAAAATTTAAATACTAGTAAAGTACAATTAACTCAAAAAGCAGTATTGAGTATTGAAGTACTTGAGTAAATGTACTTAGTTACGCTCCATCACTAAATAAATCAAATGACTTGCCACACAGTGACCCTGGTGTCTTCAGGTCCAGGATCCCTGCAGCAGATGGTTTTAGCTCCAGTATGTACCCTCTGTGAAGTGAACAGACTTCAGCCTGAGGTCCAGCCAACAACTCAACAGTTTTGTAATGTCAAACCCTTATTAGTCAGAGCCCAACCTGCAAGGGATTCCACGTGAGCGCTAAGCCTCTGTTGTGCAGCCCTGCTGCCCATGTAACATACAGACTGCCTCCTGCTAATCAGGGGCAGGGGGGCAGGGGGGCAGGGGTATGTATTAATGCCCTTCACCCCACCCCTCCACACTTTCACCAACCTCTCCACAACAACACCCAGCATATTTTTTGCTCTCTCGACATCCCTTTTGATAAGATTCTGTATATTCTTTTTATTACCGCTTTGTTCACAGGAAGACTGTTTACTCCAGGCGAGCGTCTTTTATTAGTAACGTCTCAGAAAATGGGGATCGACTCTGGAGTCAATATTTCAGATGATTTTGTACCTTATGGGGGAAAAAGTGCCTTTACCCAACTGGAGCACAACATAGTGGCAGGATATCTCATTACTGCAGGTAAGAAAGAGAAGAACAAGATCAATAGATAACTGATTATATTCAGACTGTGGGAGCATTGTGTTGCGTCAGCATAGGCTAATGTATCTGCTTGATGTTCTCCTGTAGAACCTTGTGAAGTCAGAGACAGATTGTTTCTGTTAGCCGTTTACTTCTGAAAATGGTGAAAACATGGAACAGGCGTTAAGGAAACACGACTCTGTGTAGTAAGGTGGGCTTAGACCCCAAAGGCCATTTATGGTGAAAGAAAATCAGTCCATTGTTTTCCTTTGAAAAGCTGTTCTGATAGCATTATGTAACTTATTCAGGTCTTGGCACTGTAATTCCTGTTTCTGAGTGGCTAATAGGAAATGTGTTAAATGTTAAATTACCTAGGACCTGAAGACTAACAGCCAGTGTGTTTAAAATTGTTTCTGCATCCTTCATTTATTTTTTTTTTCTCTTTTATCACAACTTTATTGGGAAGGTAAAACATCAATCAACATTAGAAAAGATGTCAGCGCTGGGCTTCACTTTGCTTTGTTTTCTCTGACTACACCTGCAGGTGCTGCAGGTTTTGACTTTTACCTCCCACACTGTAACACTACTGCACACTCCTTTTTTTCCCAGGTGTGGTGAGTTTGGCAAGCAACATAGTGGTGCTGCTTATGTTTGTGAAGTTTAGGGAGCTCCGCACTGCCACCAACTTCATTATAATCAACTTGGCTTTTACTGACATCGGAGTGGCTGGTATTGGCTATCCCATGTCAGCTGCCTCAGACATCCACGGCAGCTGGAAATTTGGCTACACTGGTTGTCAGGTGGGTGGAATGTAAACGCTTTCATATCTACATTATTTCATTGATGAGCAACACATTGAAAACTCACATAAATGGCATCACATGTAATGTTAAGATGAGGCACTGCCATCTCTGTCAGTTGTTCTGGATTTGACATGCCTTGAAATGTATTGAAGCACTCTTGAAAATCCTCTGGATGAATATTGTATTGTCAGAATTGTCTTCCATCCTATATGGTCTCATCATGCACATTCAAAGTGTAACACCCAGTTAATAGTGTTGTAATAGATCACATAAGTCACAAGGTTTACTGTATACACATTGAACAGGTTCTATTTATCCCTCCCAGTATTCATCGTAATGGTGTTTTTGATACTAACATTTCTGAAATTAAAGCAAAACAATGAGAAATAACTTTTTTCTTTTGTTCCTTTCAAAATGCAAAAAAACCCAAACTTGTTGATGAAATATACAGTTCACAGTGAGGTTATAGAAGGTGAGAACCTTGTACAAACCTTGTTCCAAAAAAGTTTGGATACTGTTTAATATACTAATAAAAACAGAATGAAATCATTTGCAAACTCATTAACAACAGTTTAACAAAGTGTTCCAGAGCCTGTGTAGTAATCTCCTTCATGCATCATGTGGTGAACCTCACCTCATACCTGCTTGTGATCGACTGAGCCTTTCGAGGACGCTCTTTTCATACCTATCATGATCCTGTCACCTGGTAGCAGTGAACCTGTTCACCTGTGGAAAGGTCCAAACAGGTGTTTCTGGAGCGTTACACAACAATCAGTCTTCTGTTGAGTAAATGTAAAAAGGAATTTATTTGTGTCATGTAATCCTACAAAGTAGTATTTAGTCCCCCCCCCCCCTTGCTCTCCAGAATGTGTGTAAATATTTTAGTTTTAATTATTCATCAGATCCAGTCAGTCTGTAGCTCTAAAACCTTTGAAAAGCTCACACTCACAAATGTGACTGAGCTGCCATGAGACTAAACCTGTGAGCGGGCTTGTTCACTTGCTGCACAGCAGCAGGTCGCGTGTTTGACTCTCATGGCAGATTATGGGGGGGTTCTCAGTCCTTGTTACTGCACAGTTATATAGAGCCATGTGATGCTGGTCTACAGTGAAATGCAGAGCAAATGATTAAGCTGGGCAGCGAAGATTTCCTATAAAGTACCTGTTGTGTACATTTGCCACAAAATTTGCAGTCAAAATATAATCATATAATAACGATATGGGGCACTGAATTTGAACAATTTACTGCTATCAAACCACCTATGAGACAGAAATTAGCAAACAGGAGTTGAACACAAGGGATGTAAAGGGAAGGTAGCCCTTTCTTCATACAGAAGTGGGCTGTAAAATCAGGAGATGCTGGGAGGCCTGCTGTACCTCCTTTTAGCTCCTTGCTGCTATAGAAAAGTACAGATTAAACTGTGTCCACAATATAACTTCAAGGCAACATAACGGTCCAGAATCAGTCCAGTAATAGGGCCATTACCATGACGTATCTGTTAAAAAGGTAACGTCTCTTTGTTTTTGTCTCCAGATCTATGCAGCTCTCAACATCTTCTTTGGCATGGCCAGTATCGGCCTGCTGACTGTGGTGGCCATTGACCGCTACCTCACCATCTGCAGACCAGATATAGGTATCTGCTGGCTCTCCATGCAAAGTATACTACTACTAGCATACTACTGTATTTTCATGGGGGACAGGGAGGACCTCTTAGTGTCCAGCTAGCGTTTGTATGGCTCGCACTGTTTTTCTTGCAAAATCTGCCCTGCCTCTGCCTCTGATTGAGCGCCTTCTTTAGTTGGGTTAGTCAGTTATAGAGGCAGTTATTTGTGTAGTTGTGGTTATGATTGTGATCTTGTGGTTGGTTTGTACAACACACAGCCAGCGGTGGTGCTGATACAACAGGTTGTGAGCTGTAGTTTCAACGGTACACACGCCAACCTGTTCAGCTGTGTTGTCCCTCCCTTGTCTGCTCCTCTCAGGGTGTGTCCTCCTCCATACTCGCTCTTTGCTGTTCGATGTCTGAGGCCGCCTGGCAGTGACACTCTATGCAGAGCTGATTAGCGTTAGTTCTGGTTGTGTTATCAGTTTTCCATGCTCAGTGTGTTTGTAGGGGCAGCTGGAAGATGTATGAGTAGCTAGCTACTTCACTGCATTCAGCACGCTCTCTTAGCCTTTTAGCCTTTATGCTAACATTGGCCACCATTGCTCCCTCAGCAGCTCTTTTATTGGGCTCAGGGGCTCTGTGCTTTGTGCTACTCAGTTAGCGGCTGAATGACAGTCTGTCACTGCCACTGCTGCTCAATCCTTATTTGGCTTAGGGGCTACATGCTTAATGCTACTGAGTTAGCAAGTTACTGAAGAGCAGGGTCAGTGAGTCTGTCAAAGCATTTGATTTATTGACTGCTGTCAGGATGTTCAAAGACTTCCTACAAATATGAATATGCTATACAAATATTCTAGGATAACTCATTAACCCTAGCTTTATTGAATCATCGTTTAACAGTAATGTTAAATACATGGAGGTTTCATCTAAACTGGGTTAGCATGAGAATATGAGGGTACACCAATCAGAGGCAGAGAAGAGCACGTCTTTTTGAGAAAAGCAATGGGATCCATAATAACATGTCCAGCCAACATGCATATTCCACATAACACATGAGATGTAAGAAATGTCAAAACTGTAGTCTACACTTATGTTTATAGTGAATATTATCCAAAAAAGATCCTCACATTCAGCATCGGTCAAGATAAGATTGTAAGATCTTAACAGTACAGACACAACATGACGGGTCAGGGTTACACCTCATAACCTCACCTCATCGTCTATGTCATCTTTTGGAAGCTTCAGAACATGTCATCAACCTGACAGGAATAACTAGCTATGAAACCAGCATCTCCACAGTGTGCTAACAGTTCACTGACTTTCCTAACCTTCAGTATTAATGTACTTGTCATTTTTCTCTCCAGGGCAGAAAATGACGATGCGATCTTACAACCTTCTTATTCTGGCAGCATGGCTGAATGCTGTGTTCTGGTCCTCCATGCCCATAGTGGGCTGGGCTGGTTATGCTCCTGACCCCACTGGAGCTACGTGCACCATCAACTGGAGACAGAATGATGCGTAAGTTATTAATGGACTGCAGATGTTACTGCATATTTGACAGTAACTATAACATTTTGTTTTGAGAAGTACTCACAAATTCTCACAAAATAAATACTACAAAATAAATACTACAGCTGTTGCATCTCAACATCTCAACTCTCTGTAGGTTCAGAGTTTCATGAATCTTTAGAAATTTGGAAATGACAGTACTGACATCTAATCAACCTAATCATCAAAATGCAGGAAAAATATACCCACAAAATAAAGATAAAAAAATCATAAAATGATGTCGCATGATAAATGTGTTAAAATATATTAAAAGTGTCCAAACCTTCCACATGCAGCGGGTCTCCTAATCCTTGCCTGTCAGTATGCTTTTTTTTTTTTTTTTTTTTTTACTAAATGAAAAAGATTGCAGTGATGAAATGTAAAGAATGTCTTATCTTAAGCACCTAATCAGTTCATCTGATTACTCAGGCCTTCACTCGTAGAGCAGTTAATATAACAAGTCACATCAACATCATAAGCTACAACAGGACGCACAGAAACATCTGTTGCCATCCAAACAAACTCATCTGTGTCTCAGTCTCTTTACATCCACAAGACATGACGTGGAATAGTTTAGCTATGAACTAAAAAGGCCGAGCCAAAATAATCTGTTAACTAAATACAGAAACAAAAAAAAGCAAATACTTGTGAGGAGCCACAGCTCAAAGCACAGATGAAATGTCTGCTTCATAGCTTATTGATTCTTGAGAGTCGGGACAAAACATGTCCTACATAGAAGAGTCCAATTTATATCAAAAATGAAGAAATTCATCATGATTGACATACATACAAAGTTAAATCTAAAGGAACTGTATATACCTATGTGATTTTTAGAATATACTTTTTTATCTTTTTGGGGGAAATCTGTTTAAATGTATGGTCTGTGGTTAGAAGGTCCATGTTATTGCACCTGTCCTCAGCAAGCGGTCACAATATTGACCATCCCAAAAAACTTTAAAAAAGCTCTACAATTGTGAAAACATATATATCAAATAAAAAAGAAGGGGTATAACTATACAAAACAATGCATGAAGTGAACGTCAAACAATATTTTCCATAAAATCTGCCTATCAAAGTTGTGTCCTCAGTTTCAGTCAACTCCGTCAGATTTTTGCATAAACCTCATTAAATCAGGAAATAGCATGGTCAGCTATATCCCTGAGGACCCCTTTTCATCTCCCTGCCTGTGGTGAATGCAACACTACCACACAATACCATCTTTCTGTTAAGATAATTGTTTTAAACCATTGTGGATTGAATTTAAGCATTTTAGTGAGGTTATTGGGACAGCAAGCAACTGCTGCAGTGTACAATACATATTTTGGCACAAAATACATGCCCTTACGTCAACTCCGTCAGGTTCTATGTCTGACGGAGATGACCTGTAAGCTGACAGAGTTGACAAATCCGCCAATAACCTCCTAATGTGCTAATATAATATTATTTGTGCATATAGTAAGGTATTATAGTAAATAGTAAACCATACACATCTGACTTGAATGGGCAGGCAGTGGTCTGCTTATTATTGTAACGTGTAACTTTCCCAGACAGAAAAGATCCAATGAAGATGCAGTGCTGGAGGCACACACTCCTCCAGATAGTCCGCAAGATCAGAATATTCAAGAATACCATGTCAGACACAGCAGACAGTCTTCTCAGACAGGAAAGGGAGAGAATCCTAATCTTACGTAATATAACTGAACCTGATTCTAAGCTACAGATTTTGTGTTGCGGTATTGTTGTTAAGGAATGTCAATTTAAGATCACACCCAGTATGAAGTAGGCAGTTCACAGCAATCACACACCCAACCACACACACACACACACACGTACACGCGCGCATACACACACACACGCACACACACACACGTATGCACACACACACACACACACACCACTTTATAAAAGAAAATCATGATGGGGACCAAGTAAATGACTACTGACAAAGGAGGAAAGGAAGAAAAGAGGTGGATGAGAAAGAGGAGAGCAGGAAGTGGTGTAGGGGAGGTAGATGAAAACAGAGGGGGAGGAGGGCCCCTGGTTTCCCTTATTACTTCCCATATTGTTTTTTTGGTAGTTGGAAATGGTGTAATTTATAATAGTTGGAAACGCTCTATGTGCAATATGTTTATTATTATTTGCTTTACAGTAAGTTTAATACTCTAATAACAAGGAGTAGTTTTAGTAGTAGTGTTTAAAAAGCACATTTGTTCAATAATCAGCAAAGCACACATATTTTTTGTCAACACCGTCAGATCTTCGTCAGCACTGTCAGATGTATGTTTTTGTTAATTTTTTAGGGAAAAAAATTCTTCCTTCAGTTTATGTTGTTTTTGTAATAAAGGACCATCTGATCCACATCCTCTTATGTCTTATTTATTTAAGGAATTTGTTTGTACAATATTGAAATTAAAAACAAAGTTTGAAAATGCAAATATTTCGAAATCTGGGTTTTCAGAATAGTGTGAAATCACAACTTTATAACTTTATAAGTTTATATATTGTATTTTATTACATATCAGAGTAACTAAACAGTATTACAACATACACTCTCAGAAAATAAGGTACAGAATTGTACCTTTAGGGGTACAATGGCTTGTCACTGGGGCAGTACCCTCTGAAGGTACAATTTTGTACCCTTGACACTGGGTACTTGTTTGTACCCTTGTGGTTTGTACCTTATAAAGACCAATCTTGTACCTCTGGTGGCAATTTTGTACCCTTATTTTTAAGTACAAAAATTGATTTTTTTTTTTTTTTTTTTGTATCTGGATTATACAAAAGACAAATACATTTTAAATTTATCAGAATGTATTTTTTATTTTCACATTTCAATTTCATTTAACTTTAAACAATGTAAAATTGTCCATTGCAGGCAAGTCCATTCTCCACCAACCTTAAAACTGCATACATGAAAATAACACTCATGACAGAAGATCTTCACATGTCAGTTTTGTACATCTTTAAATACTATGTCGAAGTGTGACATATAAGTTGACTGGTGGAGTCAGTAGTGGTTTACTTGCCTAGTGACAGTTATTGGCAGAGGCGTATCACGTATCACCAAGGATCTAAATAGGTACTTTCTCGCATAAAAAAATATTAAAACTTAAGAAAGTGATGTATTAACAGCGCTAAAGCGAGAATTAAAACAGCTTTTAGCAGCTCTACCGCTGCCGGTTGCCGCGAAATGCATTCTGGGAAACTTGCATACTGTATACTGCGGTGTGGATGGGCTCTTTGTCTGCCAGGCTGTAGGTAGCTGATTTTACTGTGCATCCATGGTTGGCCATTTGTGAATATCATAACATACAATATTGACTGGATGATTATTAATTTTTCATACCTGCAAATCTGCTAAAAAAAAAAAAATATTTCAAGGCTTCTCAAAAATGGCTTAGAAGTTAAAATCTTCATTGAATACTTAAGGAAACAGTGAAACCTTCACATTTAAAAAGTATAACTACTACTGAAGAAAGACTAAATAATGATTTAAACATATTAATATTTAGGCTACTGCCATTTGTAGAGCCTAATACAATTGTACCCCAGCATGTAGAAGAAAAGGTACATATATGTACCTTTTACCACTGGGGTACATATATGTACCTTTTGGGCCCTCAAAAGGGTACAAATAGTTACCTTAAGGTCCAATAATGAGCCCTAGGGGGTACATTAGTGTAGCTTGTACCTAGGGGTACAAAAAAGGACTCGTACTCTACCCCTATTTCTGAGAGTGTACTTCAGAACTTTAGATTCTTGTTGGATTAGAAGAATTCAAATTGTATACTTTTTAGTGTGTCTGATGGAGTTGAAACAAATCCAGTTCTGAAGGGAAACATTTTTATTTGTTAAAAATGTGTTTTTTATTTAGAGCCTGTTCCTTTACATGGTTAAATAGCTAAGACCTTTCTCTGCAGAAACATATAACTCTAATTAATATAGTGTGCATTTTAAAAAAAAAGTTTTTTAAAACGTGTTTTGTCCCGACTCTCAAGGATCTGTAACCTGACACTGAACTGCAATTTAAGGAAGCCAGCTAGCTACTGCTAACGTTATTACAAAAAACAGGGTGAAGCACAATGCAGTAGTGCCATTGCAAAAAAAAGTGGAACAAACTTTTTAATTTAGTTTTGCTGGACTGCTAAGGTGAAATAGGTGAAAATGTACTTACCAGATATACTGTAACTGTATGAACAGATGCTATAACAGACTCTGCTTTCACTCCACAGCTCCTTCATCTCTTACACTATGGCAGTGATTGCTGTGAACTTCGTGGTGCCTCTGTCTTTTATGCTTTACTGCTACTACAATGTGTCGGTCACTGTGAGGAGATATAAAGCCAGCAACTGCTTGGACAGTATCAACATCGACTGGTCTGATCAGATGGATGTCACCAAGGTGAATACTGAGCCACGCTCAACCATTTTTGGACTCATTCTTCTTTATTTTACTCTGCTGTCAATGAGTCAGTGTGCCAGGTACGCTTTCGTGTACCAAAAATAACCTGACTTGATTTGTATAGTATAGTATAGAATAGTATAGTGAGTGTAGTGTAGTGTAGTGTAGTATAGTATAGTGTAGTGTAGTATAGTATAATGTAGTCTAGCATAGTGCAGTGCAGTATAGTATAGTGTTGTCTAGCATAGTGTAGTGTAGTATTGTATAGTGTAGTATAGTATGGTATAGTGTAGTCTAGCATAATGTAGTATAGTATAGTATAGTATAGTATAGTGTAGTGTAGTGTAGTATAGTATAGTGTAGTCTAGCATAGTGTCGTACAGTATAGTATAGTGTGGTATAGTATAGTGCAGTGTCGTGTAGTATAGTGTGGTGTAGTATAGTATAGTATAGTGCAGTGTAGTATAGTGTGGTGTATTATAGCGAAGTATAATATAATGTAGTATAGTGTGGTGTGGTATAGTATAGTGCAGTATAGTGTAGTGTCGTGTATTATAGTGTAGTATAGTATAGTATAGTATAGTGAAGTATAATAAAGTGTAGTATAGTGTAGTTTAGTGTAGTATAGTATAGTATAGTATAGTGAAGTATAATATAGTTTAATATATTATAGTGTAGTATAGTATAGTATAGTGAAGTATAATATAGTTTAATATATTATAGTGTAGTGTAGTGTGGTTTAGTGCAGTATAGTATAGTGTAGTATAGTGTAGTGTAGTGTAGTGTAGTATAGTATAGTGAAGTATAATATAGTGTAGTATATTATAGTGTAGTGTAGTATAGTATAGTGAAGTATAATATAGTGTAGTATATTATAGTGTAGTGCAGTGTAGTATAGTGTAGTATAGTGTAGTGTAGTATAGTATAGTGAAGCATAATATAGTGTAATATATGATAGTATAGTGTAGTATAGTATAGTGAAGTATAATATAGTGTAGTATATTATAGTGTAGTGTAGTATAGTATAGTGAAGTATAATATAGTTTAGTATATTATAGTGTAGTGTAGTGTAGTATAGTGTAGTATATTATAGTGTAGTGTAGTATAGTATAGTGAAGTATAATATAGTTTAGTATATTATAGTGTAGTGTAGTGTAGTATAGTGTAGTGCAGTATAGTATAGTTTAGTATATTATAGTGTAGTGTAGTGTAGTATAGTATAGTGAAGTATAATATAGTTTAGTATATTATAGTGTAGTGTAGTGTGGTGTAGTATAAAATAGTGAAGTATAGTGTAGTGTAGTATATTATAGTGTAGTATAGTGAAGAATAATATAGTGTAGTATATTATAGTGTAGTGTAGTGTAGTATAGTATAGTGAAGTATAATATAGTTTAGTATATTATAGTGTAGTGTAGTGTGGTGTAGTATAGAATAGTGAAGTATAGTGTAGTGTAGTATATTATAGTGTAGTATAGTGAAGAATAATATAGTGTAGTATATTATAGTGTAGTATAGTATAGTGTAGTATATTATTGTATAGTGTAGTGTTGTATAGTATAGTGTAGTGTAGTGTAGTGTAGTATAGTATAGTGAAGTATAATATAGTGAAGTATGGTTTTTGGCAGCTATAGTTTGCACTTGTCTGTCTTGTATACTATTTACAATATTCTATATGAAAGCTGTGATGCTGTGTTTGTGGCTGGCAGATGTCCATAGTGATGATTGTCATGTTCCTGGTGGCCTGGTCCCCTTACTCCATGGTGTGCCTCTGGGCATCGTTTGGTGACCCCAAGACTATCCCTGCTCCCATGGCTATCATCGCTCCACTTTTTGCAAAGTCCTCCACCTTTTACAACCCCTGCATTTATGTTATTGCAAACAAAAAGTGAGTGTTTTCTTTTCATTATGCTGACATAGTAGTCAATGTGCACATACTTGTTTGTAATGCACTTGTGGGGTAGAGATGGGTTTGTGTCAATGT
Source organism: Lagodon rhomboides (assembly GCA_039737535.1). NCBI lineage: Eukaryota > Metazoa > Chordata > Actinopteri > Spariformes > Sparidae > Lagodon > Lagodon rhomboides. The sequence continues at coordinate 154,969 of CM077801.1, forward strand.
GATGTTTTAATAATGTACAGAATTTGTAGAGTAGACTAACACACACACATAAATGATTTATTCCTGCAGGTTCAGAAGGGCCATCATAGGGATGATCCGATGTCAAACCAGGCAGCGAATCACCATCAATACCCAGGTTCCCATGACAACTTCCCAACAACCTCTGACCCAGTGAGGTGAAATTGCATCAGTATCACTTTATATTAGTATACCCTGGCTTTAGAACAGTGTATAGAAAATTGCTAGGATGAAATGAATCTCTGTCAGTGTTTTTACCGTAGCTCCTGTTCTGCTGTATAATCTAAAGCTGTGGTGTTTACTGTGTAAATTCCACTTGCTTTCCCATCGTAGACTTTATTTGTGTTCCAGTTACTTCAATAACAAACTGACGAAGAAAATCTCTCTGTACATGGACTGCATTCTTCAACTGTGCGACAGAATCAAATTAGATTGTGGAGGCAGAAAGGCCCCTGATGTTGTCTAACTTTGCATATTCACAGCAATTTAACATGGGCTGTTGCTTTACTTATATTGTTTAGAGTATAGCTGTGCATATGTGCAAGTAAGCTGAATTTGATCATTTAAAAAAAAAATGCACATAATCAATATACAGTATCATGGAGACAAGTGTATATCCCTGAAGAAGTAGTGTTAGAAAAAGTTAAACTTAGCATATTCATGTCACACATTATGCTGCAGAATGTTAAGTGTCTTAATGTTATGTCATATAATTTATTTGATATTGTTATAGCATAAACATAGCAACATTTTAATGTTGTAGATGACTAACATGGGGCATGGAATTAGTTTAAACTATACTAAGTGATAGTGGTACCATCTAGTGAAGTAACACAAACTGGAAGTACTCAAATGAAATACCATGAAAGTACTTTGTACTAAATCCTTGAGTAAATTTAGTTATGTTATGGAATTCTTATTCTTATTATTATCTGGTCATTGTTCATGTGCAAAGTGTTAATATTCAAAGTAACTAGGAGAAATAGTACTGATCAAAAGTACAAATATCGTAAAATTTTATTGAAGTAAACTTGAGTAAATGTTCTACCCAGTAGTTGATTTGTTCATTTTTAACGGGGATGGCCCAATGGGAGCACCACCCTGCCCCGACACACCTATGTACACCTCCCAGGACATTGTTGCAGGACGCCTTAACCATAACTGTGACATTTCTAATTCTACAATTCCATTTTATCCAGTTTACCTTTAAATTGTATGCAGTGGACTGAGTTTATTTAGGCAGGGTTTTCTCATGTTTCTCACAATACACTACAAACAGGGTAATCTTAAGTTACATGACGCCTTGGAATTTTTTACCATCTAAATTCCTTGAAGGACACACAATGAACATTGTGCAAAACAGTAGAGCCCGACCGATTTATCGGTAGGCTGATTTTATTGGCCGATATAAGCCTATCACAGATACATCAGTATCGGCGTATATATTGTCCGATATGCACCAAAATGAAAACCTTACATTTAAAATGAAAACCTTACATTTAAAAACTATAATTCAGAAAAAACATGCTTGGGGTAATTTAAAATTGGTGTAATGACATAGTTTGTCCAGCAGAGTGCGCTTCAACAGGGGATAAAACAGCTGGTGTCAGGATTTGTAACAGCTACCTCACTAATGGTTAAACGATAAACCAGCACAAAACACAACATAAGCCACCATGTTCTGAACAGACACAGTAAAAACACTTACAAAACATTTTCATTTTAGAACATAAATTGCAAACTTTTGTTGATCTGGTCATTTTTCGTTTTTATACAATCGGGAGTCTGCACAGGGTGTTTTATTTTGAAAATTGACCGGATGCTCTGTGCCGTTCCTGTGTCTTTGACTTCCTGTCGGTGCGATCTACTCTGTGCAGCTTGTTGCGGCTCCCGTCAAAAACCGAGCAGGCAGCCGGAAGGCAAAGCAGCCATGCCCGGCTTGACTTCACTGTGCACCAGAGCTGATCGCGGCCGATTGTGATTTGTAAAGGCCCCCACACACCGCCCAAGGTCGACTTTCTTATCCGACCACTCTGTCGGATCCGTTCAGTAGAAAAGTTGCATTGAAACACACCGCCCCGGCTACACAGTAGCGTATACGTTCTGCGCCTGCGTGAAATGCAATAAGTCTCCTAAACATCGGGTGGCGCTAGTCTAGTGCCAGTAACCCAAAACATAAAAACAGGAAATGACGGAACGGAGTGCGGACCGTAGCTTATCAAAACAAAGCACACACAGTGTTAGCTCAGCATTACTTGCGTTATGTTGTATTACGGTGGTCTCTCTTCCACCAGGGCAGCCAGCTGCTCCTCAAAGTCCTCGGTCCACACAGCCATGGCTTCCAAACATACGTTGGTTTATCCCCATAATAACGAACGGCGAAGTGTTGTTTGTAACTCTGCGCCGTCTCTGTTTATGTGGTTTGTTTATCATCGTCACTTCCGCCACCCCTCCCACACGCGCTGATTCGCTGGCACACCGCCAATCAGAATGGTCACTGAACAGCTAGCTAGCAACCAATCAGAGTATCCGACGGCGTCCAACCTCAGACGTCCAACTTCGCATGTTCAGTCGGATCAGACGCCGTCCTCGTGCTTCCGCGCGGCTCTGACACAGCTGAACACACCAAACAGAATAGCTCCCGAACTCGTCCGACTCTCTCCTAACGCTTCAGACGTCCAACGTCTGAGCTGGTGTGTGCCGGCCTTAACACACTATCTGCTATTAGGGGATGGAGAGTAATGGCAGGTTAACAAGGAGGATGCTATTTGGTAATTTTGTTAACAAGGGGGATGACATCCAGCCTCATCCCCCATCAAATCGCCTCCTGGTTCGACCGCTGTTGACTGATACTGCTGCTGAAAGCCTTGTTGCTGCCAGGGTCCAGATGACATAAGTAAAGGTATTGATGCCCACAATGTCTTTTTATTAAAAATGTATTCATTCATCTCCAACAAACATTACACTTATATCATTGCTTACAAATAGAAATAAACATGTGTGTATTTATTTTGTGTGCTGCACACCAAGAGCATGTTAGCGATAGCATTATGGGACTGTGACAATATACCAGCCTGTCATGTGGCTATTTTGCTCGTAGGGATCTTACAAGAGAAAGCGGTATGAATGCATTCTGCCATCTGTCCTTGTCATTGTATTGTTCTGTTTGAACAGCAGAGGGCGCAGTCATACTGCTCACGAAGACAGAGTTCTCACAAGACCTGCCCTACTCAGCCTCTGATTGGTTTGCTTCGTTGGTTTCATTTTTCAATGCTTGACTCAAACTGTTAGCCTACTCACAAGTTCCAGTAATGTCTGTTTTCAGTGGTGTTTGATCTGCAGTAACATATCGACCTCTTCACTCATTCTGCAGAGCCGCTTTTCGCTGCAAGAGTGTCTCTAGACTCTTTAGGTGGAGCAAGCAGGTTGTCTGTCCACTGGGCTGTCCTGCTGCTGCTCCGCCACTTGTCCTGTCTGCTTCACCTAGCAAGCCCAGAGACACTGCAGCTGCGAAAGTCCAGGCAATACAATTATATACAGTTGTATTGTTTTGCATTTGTACATAGTCCAATAGCTACTTTTCACACAGGCTTAGGTCATGGCCGGCTAATTGTATTACACTACAGAAGGACAGCAGAAGTTACCTCTAGTAAAAACAAATTGTATACAAATAATAAATGCTGTACATTCATTATTAATGGACATTGTTCAGGTCATCTTCTCTTTTCTTGTTTTTTAATATTGTGATAAATATCATATCGTGGACTATATATCATGATGATATTGTACCATGAGTTTTTGGTATCATTACATCCCTAATATTTGTATTTGTGACTTGATGAAAACAAAATAATTCAGATTTCTTTCATAAGTTAAAAATTCACAAAAATATGTTGAAGAACTGGTCATAAAAATGTATATACAGTGTGTCTGTATCCCTGCAGTGTTTTGCAGAAGTGCTGCTGTTTCAGGCGACGTTGTTCTCCAGCCACGCGCTGATCTCGTTCTCATTCCTCCTGATCCATTCAATGTTGTTCCTCACTCTCTCCAGAGCCTGCTGCCGGGGCATCTCCCCGGCTCCAGCATTTGGTGTTTGACGGAAGAAATGCTCCATCTACAATACCAGCATGGAGAAATTTGTTACCAGAAGCCTGAACACAAATCGTGAATCTCTGCCTACTTTGACTCAAACAACATCACAAAATCAGACATTTTATGTCATTTTCAGCCATCATTAAGGAATGCTCCCTCCAAAACAATGTGAGGCTTTAATTCATGACTCTAATGGTGACAAGTTTTAACATGTGTCCATTTAAACTTCTCATACCTCCAAGTTTGATCCATCGTCTTGGAAATATTTGGAAAAAACACAGTTTCTGACCGAACTTTGAAGCTTTAAGACTGTAAAGCAGTGTATTCAACCATGTTTTGTGTTTGGATAATACCAAGCATATGGAACTGCAGAGAATTGGGTTAGGTTTCATGAGGGGTTTGAGAGATTATGTGGATCTCTTGGTTTATTTTCCAAGCAGTGATGTAAACAAAATGGAGAGTTGCGTGGTGCAACAACTTGCTGTAATAACGCATTACAGTGAGAAAAAAACAAAAGCAGAGGGTTAAACCAGACTGGATGAGTAGGGAAACACGGGAAACACAGGTTTTCTATTCCGTCGCCAGAACTGGAGGTGAGATTTTAAATTTCTGTCACCAGTAGTATGCTAGCTAACATTAGCCTCAAGGGCTACAATGTTTACTGTTGCTTATCAGCTCCAGGATGCCTCTCTCATTGGTTGTGGGGATCCGGCTTGGTAATGTAACCGTCCGTAAATATCAGACATGTTTGCGATTATTGGGGAAGCCCTGATGAGTCTGTGAGTAGCTCGGGAGGCTTCAGATTGGATCTGTAAACCCCTCATATTACCACGTTATCCGGTGCAATGGTTACTCAAAAGAAAAAAATGCTAAGACTAATAAACTAAAAAGAAATCTGTTTGTTTTAATAATTAAAACAAGTAAGTTGCAAAAGGACCAGTGCTAACCTTCCATAGCTGGAGCTCTGTGTTGTAGGTGGTGGTGATTTGACCCGGGAGGCGACCAAGATTCCTGTCATTGATGGTGTACCTGTTTAGAAAGAAAACTCATTATATGGTCAACAAAATAGAACAGACAGGTGCACTCGACTGTAGGTGTAAAAAAGGTTCAACACATGGTGTCAGAAAAAACATTCTTGATTTCCACAAACTGAAAGCATGTCGTTATACTCACATGTTTTCGCTTTTGAAATGTCATGTAGTGTGTAAGGTGACAACTTTACATAACACAGTTTATAAGACACTCTGCTCTGCCTTTTGTCCTTCCTTATCAACAATGACTCCCTCGTGTGGTTTATCTTTAAAGAGTTGTCATTTTATCACCTGAACAACCTTGATCTTTATCAAGGGATTCAGTATCACATGGTGCTGTGGTATACATGTTACTGTTCAACCAACCAGACAGTAAAGACATTTTTGTGGTTGTTTTATGGCTAAAAGCAAAGTGAATGTTAGACTTACATTCATCAGGTGGACACAAACATGACTCGAGAGTTAAGGCTGATGCCCACCTCCCAGCCAAATGGGGCTTAAGATATAACTTCATATTACAATCATCTGCAGTGATGTTGTGATCTATATCTTCAAATAAACCCTGACTGAGTGTTTCCCTCACTCCAGGACTTGTGAGTACACAAGAAAGTTAGATTTTATTCTATGTAACACAAGTCAAATTTCCTTTAGTTGCTGTAACATGTGGGGAAACAAAGGTAGCAGCAGATATGTCAGAGAGTCAGCAAGGAGGATGGTGGACTGGCTAGCTAGCTTCTGTTGTTGTTATGCTTACACATGAAGGAGCATCAATATTCATTTTCATCAGAAGTGGTGGTTGTTTAACAATGAACACATGATCCCACACTACTTCATGATGTCATCAAACTTCTTTTGTTCTCACTGTTTGATTGAGAGACCCCTAGTGGCAGAAATAACATGCTTTGCATTTAAGATACTTTGCAGGCCACTATTGTGATCATACGTAAATGTTAATATCTTGTTATGTTGACCAAAAGTGATGAAAAGAATCATTAGAATGGTAGTCAGTAGAGCGTATACCTCCGCCAGAGCCTAACAGTCACCTTAATTCAATCAAGCCTAGATTTAAACCTGTCAGATCCAGATTTGAATTATGATGATGATGATCTGCATTAAATTGTACTGATTCATAAATACCAGCCATCTCAATACACCTGATTGTTTTTTTCTTCCAGATCCATACATTGTTCCTTGAGAATTTGTTCCGCCATTGAGAAAAGACACCTTATCTGGCAATGTAAAGAAAGTGATAAAAAGAAATCCCTTGATCCGTCCCTTTTTCTGGATCTGCACCAAAAGTTAATGGGGTCTATTCTGGGCTGAGACCCATCCTCCATCTACTGTAAGTTTTTTGGAAATCCGTTCTGTAGTGTTTGTGTGACCCTGCAGACAAACCAACCAACCAGCAGACGGAGACAGGTATAAACCAACCTCCTTGTTGGAGCTAATAAATGCAGCTTAAAATTCTATTTTTTTCTGGGGTCTCATTGCTTTCTTGCTAAATGTCTCAGCTTGTTTCTGTTGCCACCTCTGTCTGTCAGGTAATGGACCTTGTTTTACTCACCTGTTGACAAGGTAGTCCCAGTTGAGTGTGGTCCAGTCCCAGGCCATGCTCTGCCCCAGTGGGTTGTAGGACACGTATCGCACCACAGTGAACAGATCCTGACTCCTCACCACACTCTCATCTTTTGTAGCCTCCAGGAGCCTGTAGCACAGATTAAAGGTTATTCTCTGCAAATGTACTCTTCAAAATGACTTTAAAGCTGCACTAGGTTGAGATTGTTTTGTCATATTATAAGATCGAAACAAAAACAGGTGCTACAACCCTAACTGAAAAGTTGTTGTCACACCCACAAATTCTCTCTATTTCTAATAAAACATTAAAATTAAAAGTTTAATACATACGGCTGAAATATCACAAATGTGTTCCAAGAACGAACATCCACAATTCTATATTTTAATGCATGAGAAATCAGTGTCTTCTCTCTCTATTACACTGAACAGATTTTCTTGTCTAACTGGGGAAGATATAGCTAATAACTGTACTTTCCAACATATGCGTGTCTGATTAGAAAAGCAAAGTGTCATCCAGGCAGCAGTTTTGGAAAAGTCACATGTTGGAATCAAACCTCCAGGTTAGATAAACTTATCTGAAGACATAACAAAGATGCACTTTTATCACCTGAACAACCTTGATCTTTATCAAGGGATTCAGTATCACATGGTGCTGTGGTGTACATGTTACTGTTCAACCAACCAGACAGTAAAGACATTTTTGTGGTTGTTTTATGGCTAAAAGCAAAGTGAATGTTAGACTTACATTCATCAGGTGGACACAAACATGACTCGAGAGTTAAGGCTGATGCCCACCTCCCAGCCAAATGGGGCTTAAGATATACCTTCATATAACAATCATCTGCAGTGATGTTGTGATCTATATCTTCAAATAAACCCTGACTGAGTGTTTCCCTCACTCCAGGACTTGTGAGTACACAAGAAAGTTAGATTTTATTCTATGTAACACAAGTCAAATTTCTTTTAGTTGCTGTAACGTGGGGAAACAAAGGTAGCAGCAGATATGTCAGAGAGTCAGGAAGGAGGATGGTGGACTAGCTAGCTAGCTTCTGTTGTTGTTATGCTTACACATGAAGGAGCATCAATATTCATTTTCATCAGCAGTGATGGTTGTTTAACAATGAACACATGATCCCACACTACTTCATGATGTCATCAAACTTCACTGATTAGGTGTCACCAATCCCGCTGATGGATTAACTGGTGATATCCACCTGCGAGAGGTGACCAGGTTGATGCCTGTTCAAAACACTGCAATGGTCGATGAATGGTTTACTAAATGTCCTCTCAGGTGTGTCTTAAGTAAGTAAGTTAGGGACTGTTTATACGTTCATACAGCCTGTTAGTCAAACAGAGAGTGTTCACACCCAGCTTGAACACAGCTAGGAGATAGCTGTTAGATCTTAGCTATGGTAAAGTGTGACACACCCAGACTTACCTGTTATACAACATTGGTACTTACAACTGATCCTGTTTTATATTAAAGGCTCCACACATTATTCTCTCTCATCAGAAGAGATGGTTTTAGACAGGGATATTTTGATTTGGTGTTGACTGTGCCTGAGCGTTTGTCCTTTAAGTGATAGTGGGTAAATGATTGAGGTATTTAATAGAGCCTGGTGTTGTGCAGTGTCTGACTGTCTCACTGTCTAATTTGGTGTGTATCTGTCTCTGGCAGTGTGGTTTGTGTGTATTTCTTCTATTGCGTGTATGGGTTTGTTGTTTTATGTGTTTATCTGTGTGTGAAGAGGTGTAGGCTTGCAAGTAGAGTAGGACTGGATGTCAGTCACTACCTGTAGCCACCCTCTCTCACTCCCAACCACCACCTCTTCCTCTCTGCCCCTGTCTCCATCCCCTCCTTACTTCTCCCAGGCCCATGTACTGTCCTTTCTGTCCCCAGACATGCCATCCTTGAGCTGTCCACCAGATGGCCTTGGTCAACTCACATACCCTCCCACATACACCTGTTCTCACTTCATTCATCAGAAAATGCAACTCTTATACCAGTTTTGGAGTTCTTTTGTTGCCATGTGATTTTGCTTTTGAGCCCCCTGTACCTACCTGTGTACCTTCACACGTTTTGTTAGTCTATCAGGCCAACCATTCTGTTAAGAAGTTGTGTGTTAATTACTTGTATAGGAGCGTCACGTCCTCCACAGATGCCAGTCCGTACAGCAGCTTGTCCTTTTCTTGAGCCAAAGACGTATTTTTGTAACTTTGGAACATTGTGTTCCACTTTTCTTCCGTCCCTGAGTTGCTCATGCCGTAGCGATAGACCAGCAGCCTCAGGTTCACCGCTACACTGCTGCAGGTCCAAAAGACAAGACATTTTGATGGCAGGTTACCAGAAATGAAAAAACTTATTCTAAAACAATAGCTGTGTTAAAATATGTTAACTTGGCATACATTCACCAGAGGTGGATCAACAATATTCTAATTTTTCTTATCATCACTGATGAGTGAATATTATTTTAATTGTAATTTTAAGTGAGCCGAGTTGGCATTCTGTTGCAGGGCAATTAACAAAATAGTCTTGAATAGTCTACGTACAAAATAAGTGAATGTGAATTTGTATTTTCAGACTTTTCTTTACAGGGTTACTTTGTAGTTTTGGAGAAGAAATTCAAACTCAGAATTTTAATATTTACAATATTAATGAGGTGATAATACAAACTCAGAAATATTTACTAACTTAATAAACAAGATGTTCTCAGAGGAAAATAAGGTCCCAGAACACTGTTTGAAACTAGAAAGGTGGCAGGGTCTGCCACAAATAAACAAAGTACAACAGTATGAATTGTGTTGTCCTTGAAGTTCGGTTTGTTTCTTCAGCTTGTTCAGGCACTGAGGATGTTTTCCATCTGATTAAAATGTATTCTCCAATACTACATAGTGCACCTTTAATGTAACTGGTGTTTAATGTGAAAAGATTAAATGCAGTTTTTGATTGTGCAAACTAGGTCGTAGGTAGCTAGCTAGGTGGCCATCCACATGAGGTACCGTCATCGGTAACTGGGGGCCACTGTTTACTATCTTTAATACAAGTACCCATGCTGCTGTCACTGTCAGCAGGCAGCAGCAGACACTGAGTCACTACAACTTGCCAACACAATTATGGGGCTGACACTAGATGGCAGAACACCTTGTGGTTCCCAATTCCTCTATATCCTAATGTATACTCTGCTGATTATACACATGGATGATGAAAATACACTTAAATTACCGTTTGTTACTTTATAATAATTCATTGAATGGCTGCAAGAAAAATTGACCACAAATAATCCACATGATTGATACCTGATTTGTCCATTAATCCACTGGTCAAAGATCTGAGAGGCTTGATTCAGAGACTCCTGATTTCCCATCTGACAGGCAATGCCGAGCACAGTCTCCCTCAGTAACCTGCCAGACACATTCAATAGTCACATGACAGGATCACCATTCATCTATCTTAGGTATCTTATGGACGTGAGTCTAGTATAATGTACACTGTTCCTGCTGTACCTCTCTGTCTGTGTCCCTTCATCGTTCCATCCAAGCTTTGTTGCGATTGAATGAACATGGTCACGAAACAGTTTCTAGAGAAAAGAAAAATCAAAAACGGTTCTTAATAATCACCAGGGAACTATACAAACCCTTACTTACCCAGTATGTCTCTTCCTACATGATGTAACTTTCTGACCTTAAAAATCCTGTTGATGGTACACTGTCTTGTAAAAGGGTGATTCAAGTTTTCAACACCTAACAAGGACCCCCATTAGTTATTGTAAATGAAAGGAAAATTAGCAGAGACTCAAGACCTTTGGGGACAGGGCCTTCTCTGCATCCGCCCCCACTCTGTGGAATCAGCTCCCCCTCCATATCCGCTGTGCCACTTCAGTGGAGTCCTTCAAAAAGCTGCTGAAGGCGCACCTCTTCTCAGAGGCCTATGGCCCTCCTGTGTACTCACCCATTGCCCTACTCTTTACTTCCCCTTTCTTTTTTCTTTTTGTGAAGCGACCTTGGGTTTCTTGAAAGGCGCTATATAAATTAAATTTATTATTATTATTATTACAGTGTGTTTCTGGGAACATTTTTCTTTTAAGTTGGCTCAGTATATCTGCCATGAGGCTTGTTTTCACCCATATCCCCTTGTTGGTTGGTTGGTTGCTTTGTTGGCTGGTTGGTTTGTCAGCAGTTACACTAAAATTAGTGTCTTGCCCCTGAATAGACCCCATTCACTTTGGTGTTGATCCAGATAAAGACAAAGATCCAGGATAATTTTCTCACTTTCTGTAATATTGTGAGATAGGACATTTTGAGATGTTTCGGTCATTTCTTAGGGAATAATGCATCTTGAATGATGGATCTTGATTTATAAAAATCTGGTGTATTTAGGTGGCTGATATATATGAGTGAGTAGGCTGCAATTTGATGCAGATTCTAAAAAATAATTCTAATTCTTCCACAACAGAATGGAGACAGTGATTCCATCTGTTTTGTTGTCATAGTGGTTGGCTGTCACAGACCTGCTGAGCTCAGATTCTGGTTAAGCAGTTATGGGTGGTTTAAATTTTAGAGTGATGCAGGTGATATGATATAAGAGTGATGTAAGATTAGGCTTGATTGAAGTAAAGGCGACTGTTGGGCCTTGGCAGAGTTATGCACTCTACTGTGCCATTCTAGTTTGGATATAAATATCTTGTTATTTCTTCTGTCTCTAAGCTTTATGCAAATGTTCTGCCTGGAGTGACTACAATCAAAATAGACCTCCAGAAATGCTCCAGAAACTCACCTGTATATTTACCAGGTCATACTGCAACTATTACTGAGTGTTTAAGACAGATGTTTCCTCTTAAACTATTCAAATCAAAACGTTTGCACAGACTTTTGCACATCAACCACATCATTATACCATTGACTTCATTCATGAGTTATGTTGAACTGTAACATTTGTTTTGATTTTGTGGTTAGTTTAAAGTTTAGGCTACAGATTAACTCAATGAACTAAGATGAAGTTCTTTAAGATCAAAGTTTGACAGCTCTACACATGGAAGAAGAATCAGCAGGCCTTTTACGTACCTGAAACTTCGGGTAGAGTGCCTTGCCCAAGAGCATGTCCCTAACATAGGTGATAGAGGAGTCCACACGTTCCCAGACTATGTAGTCAGTCTCACTTGTCAGGTACTTGGTGAGGTTGAAGGCATTACCATAATCTATAATGTCGGCCCTGAACAGGGAAATTAAAAAGTATTTACAATCTCTGTATACGATTGGCGACATGAATGTTCCTATTCAAGGTGAGCTCTTACCTTGCAAGAGCGAAAACATCATCAATGTAGCTTGTTCGATCAGCTGCATCAAACTCCTGTTTAAAAATGAAGAAGAAGGTAATAGAAGATTAATCTTCAAATAGAAGATTGACATAACAGTAAGAGGTCATTCAGACCTAGTATTACCAGCCGTCCTGGGTGGACAGCTCTCAGTTTGTCACCTCACACCTGACATTAACATGCATCTTTAGTGACCACTTGTGACGAGATCTCCCTTCTTGCTTAATATGAAGATAAACTTGTGATCACTCGGGACCCATGCTAATACCGGGTCTTAACAGCCTGTAAGGTTGGTTCTTTGAAAATTACGGTTTTGGTAACCCCACCCATAAAATGACAGGGCAAAACAATTATGGGTCATGAAGAGTCCATTTTGGTCCTGTATTCTGAGAGCAACTCTGGCCAGATGATGACATTCATTCTGTTCATTGTTCACATTATCTGCCATCCAGCCACTCCCTCTTGCACTGCACTGACCAGCTTTCTGCCATTTCACATATTTACTACTACTCTGCCATTTGTCTAGTTTGCATCTGCCCCTCCATCCTTCATTGATTCCAGCTTCGGATCTTGCCAGCTTGAACCTTTGCCTGTTTCCTGATTCAATAATTCTCGCCTGTCCCTTAAGTTTGGCCTCTCTGATTGATCTTCTGGTTTTGACTATTGCCTGGCTTTTGAGTAATACTTCTATGAATGTTTATGTCTCTGACCAGCTCAGTGTTGCACTTTGGGGTTCAAGTCTGTTCTTTTTCACACGAGTTTCAATGTGTATGTTTTAGCAACTTCCTCTCTAATGATTCAGATTTCAACAGTAATGTTGTGACTTCATCTCAAAATTACTTTTGTTTCATAATTGCACCTTTTCTCTCTGAATACTTCAGATCAGTTAGACATATTGACACATGTGTGTACTTATGTACGGTGTGAGTGTAGATCACTGAGGACAACTGTACCGTATGGTTGTCTTGAAGCTGTTTACTGATGGTGTTCCACATGTTGCTGTCATGGTTGACTCTGTAGAATCCAATGTGATCATTGTTAACCTTCAGCAGCCCGTCCACTGAGGGTGAGTAGTCACTGATGACATGCTCTGAAAACAATACAGTCATTGTGACAGCATTAGGCTGAAAGTGAGTGAAAAATAACATTTTAGCTGGATGGTCTGGACCACCTTATCCATATGTGTAAATACAATTATATTCTCTCTTTCAAATTTATCTGAAAGCTGTCTTGTCATTGGCTGGCTTAAAGGCTTTGTGCTGATCACATGTTTTTGATTATTTTGAATGTCTTTTCATGAGAAGATTCTTCTCATGGCTGAGCATAATACCTGCGCTGGTCTTGTTAAACATCGCCAACATATTTTTGTCGCTTTTCACAGAGTGCCATTTGATTGGAATTGTCCACTTGTACCTGGAACAGAAACACATTCATAGTCATTAATGCACTATGACGCAAAACCTACCAATATATATATATATATATATATATATATATATATATATATATATATATATATATAAATATATATATACACACACATACAATCTTTTGGCCTTCTTTTAAAAAATACATTTTAATTGATTCCTTAAAGCTCACATCTTTATATATTTTCTTTTTAGCCCCTACTCTCCCTCCTACTCAAGAATCTTTGCCTTTGGCCAGGCCACCATTGTAAACATAATGAAATAATTGCTCTTTATGACTGGCCTGATTAAATAAAGATAAAATTAATCATTCATGTAAAAATATCGATTAGTGTAGCTTAAATTGATCCATTTTGATACGTGCATAAAAATATGTTTACTTTGGTACATCAGAATTATAACATGAGCACATGTTGACTATGGAAAGTCTACAACCACATTATCATTCAATAATGCCTGGTTCTCAAACAGTATTTAGGTTTTAAGCCTGTTATCACGAACTACCAATGTAATTCTTATACAATACATTTTCATGTTGCGCCAGTGTTTCCCCTATAGGCCCTGGACGTAACACTAAGACATATCAAATTAACCTTTAGTGTCTTACTAACTCTACAGAGTTGAGGTACCAGGGGAAAATTTGAAAACAGAGCAAAAATCATGAAGGAAGTGGGTCTAAAGCCAATATTAGACTTTTGAGCACCATATCTTTAAATAGTATATCAGATTATAATTAGTAAGAGCTTTGTTCATAATAGAAACACAGCCAAATCTGACTTTTGTACCTTTTGCATTGTTTGGTGGGTAATGATATAACATATAATAGGATGCTGCCATCTTTATCCAGTTTAAACAGCTCGCAGGTTTTTACTTTTTATCTTCTTTGTATCACTGACCCGAGAGGTGTAGAAGGCTGGCTGGCATCTGCATTAGGATCCAAGAGGAAACGCTTCTGATTCAGCTTGGCATTAGTGTCTGAGACAGACAAGTCCAACACAGGATAACCCATCTGTTTGGTCCATGTATCCATTACCTCTGCAACTGGCAACCCACTCACCTGAGACCAGAGGGGAGAAATTGGCTATTCTTCAGAGATGTTCACAGACAAAGCTTAAAACATTATTTCAACATTTTTCATTTGTGTTCTTTCTGAGAGTGAGACGTTTAGGAGTCAGGATGTGGTTAGCCTAGCTTAGCATAAAGCCTGGAAGCAGAGGAGTTAGCCTGTGTCTGTCCAAAGTTAAAATATATCTACTGTCACCTCTAAAGCTCACTAATTAGCACACTTCACCATTTGTGGTTGCATTCCAGAGATGTAAAAATGGCAATTTGTAGTTTATGGTGGTGTGTGCCAGAGCTGTGTTGTGACTGTATGCAGCTTCCAGGCATGGGAAGTTTATGAAGCGACTATCCCCTGGGTACAGACACAAAGACAGTGAAGGGAAGTACTGGGCAGATAGACACTGTTTATCAAGAGTCCGATCCAGTTCTGTCTCTGTTTCTGTAAAGATTGAAGCAGCAGGATACAACACGTTAATCAGTGAACTTTAATGTGTATTTTTGAACTTTGAGCTAGGCTAGCAGTTTTTCACCTGCTCCTGGTCTTTATGCTAAGCTTGGCTAACCACATTCTGAAACTAGCTCCGTACTTAACACACAGACATGCGATTGATAGCCACATTCTTCTATTTTCCCAAGTTATTGAGCTTTTAATAACTGGGTAGTAATCTACCCTTAGAGTTACAAAAATCATGTATACAACTGATAATCGTAGAACATACATCAGCAAGAGATGCCCAGAAGTTGGCTGTTTTAGCATTCTTGAATGTGAAGTCTTTCAAATATTTCTGTGAAAAGAAGAAAAAGGAAAAATAAAAGCTGGCTTTTATCAGTGAGCTGCTGGAGAACCTGCATTGACATTAATCAAAAGCATTACATCCATTGGTAAATATCAGTCATGAAGCTGCAATGGTCTTTCACTTACTCGACAGCCATCTCTGAATTGGTCTTTACCCATCCAGTCCTCCAGCATCCGGAGAATGGAAGCTCCCTGGATACAGTTGGATTATTTTCATTACACATAGTATTTTGTTTCTTGGTAAATTGTCATTACCATGTTGGTAATGTTATGCATACAGTATTTTTCTGAATCTTCTATTGAAGCTTTACTGTGTGAGGTTTTCCAGTAATTGTACCTTGCTGTATGAGATGGTGTCAAACACAGACGTGATTTCTGCAGGGCTCGAGACATTCACAATTATTGGATGAGAGGAGAGGAGGGCGTCATCCACCATGACAGGAAGCACATCACTAATGATCATAATGTCTCGCTGTATACCACAGGAGGACAAATGGCAGGTTTCAGGTTACTGGAGATCTCAAAATTACTAGTCTAATGTCAATGGGACTAATAGCCAGTTGCATCTTTAAAGGAGAACTCACCATGCCCCAGTCTGGTTCAGCTCTCTCCACACCGATGTACTCAAAGAAACTGGCAAAGCCCTCATTAAGCCAGAGGTCATCCCACCAATCCATAGTCACAATGTTCCCAAACCACTGAAAAAACAGGAAAGACATGAGTTCTGAGGATCCACATAAAGGAGATTACACACAGAATCTGCAGGGACTGCTTAACCTGTTCCCTGCAGAGAGAATTAAGCCTTCATTTGATACAGGCTCACTATGCATTAGAGAGAGGCCTTCATTTCTAATTTCTGCTGTTTTGCACACATGTTACCAAAGAGGGGGTTGAGGGTCTCTGGACAGCTACCCTCAATGAA
This sequence comes from Lagodon rhomboides, assembly GCA_039737535.1. NCBI lineage: Eukaryota > Metazoa > Chordata > Actinopteri > Spariformes > Sparidae > Lagodon > Lagodon rhomboides. Next base: position 171,204 of record CM077801.1, read on the forward strand.
ACTCAACACTTGCTGCTAACATTAGCACAATCCATGTTTCAGTGATACAAGCAGTATATTGTAAACATAACAATATCATCATCATCTTTTTACAATACATTTACTCCAAGTGGATAAAGAAATGTTAACCACACATATAACAACCAACGTTTCAAAGTACTCTTGACCAAGTATGGTTTTAGTGACTTGTAACTGGAAAAACCTGATATAGCCAAGAATGTGATTAAAGCAAAGTGCCCTGGAGAAGGCTTTGGATGTGAAATACATGCAGAACATGTTGAGCTCTATTGATGCCAACTCAACCATACTTAAATATCTGAGTAGAAGTAATGAAAATAGTGTTTGTAAAAAGTACGAAAAGCAGAGTGGTGAGTATGATGGGACTACTGACGGATTTCAGTTACATACATGATCCATTTTCACCCAATCTAAGTGGGACAAGCCTTTCAGTGTTAATGCATCTATTATTTGTGACTCTGCATAAATTTGAATATAGATCAGTTATAACTGTATTACAACTAGATTTTGACACATATAATCAAACAAGCTACATCCCCTGCTCTGCTCTGGATGGATGAAATTAATTTGACTGAATTGAAATGAATCAGACTACCACAAACCAGACGGGACAAACATTGGGCCAATATGGTGTCTGAAGGACTTGAAACAACGGTAATCCACCTTATGTGTGTATACAGCATTTTCTCAATATTGTAAAGGTCTAAGGTTTATTGTTCCATACACGTGAGAAGAGGGCCCCATAAAAACCTGCCAACCAAAGAACTATTTGTACATCATCATATTCAAAATAAACCACTGCTGATTCCTTATTCTGCAACTTTGAAAAGTTCATAAAACTTTATTGACTCCCTCAAAGCTTCTTATCTCCCAATAAAGTAAATCAGCTGATATCATGGAAAGAAATGACTCTGGATTATGTATCATCAAAAGCTTAACAATACCCCATAAAGGATTTTAAACATTTACAATTCTGAACTCAAATGACATTTCATGTCCAATCTTGTCCATGTGACAAATAAAGATAAAAGCTTTTTAATTGTTAAACACTGTTGGCAGTGGAGAAGATTTAAGCAATATTACCCTCGAGGGTGTGCTTTAACGTCATTTGAGCATGACAGTGATGCGGTCAGGACCGAGGCGCTTGCGCCGAGGTCTGCAAGAAGCACTTTTGGAAAGATGGCATATATTCCACATATCTCTAATATTTAAATAAATGTCTTGATGAGTTGTTTGTCATCACCATCAGATATGTCTGGATTCATTTTGAAAGAATCGATTAGAAGTTCCCATCAGAAGGCCTTTGCTAGTGGACTAAATTCCCCAATTTAAAACTTAATTTCTGAGGAGGATGAAAAGGACAAAAGTCCAGTCCTTGAGTAAATTAAGTACATTTATTTCCACCACTGAACTCCAGTTCCAGATACACCAATTAGCCAAAACATTAAAACCACTGACAGTACTTTGAGGTCTTTGTCATGGTCCTCGAGCGATTCCTGAATGTTTTTTGTGGTGTGGCAGGGTGCATTGTCCTGCTAGGGGGGGCACTGCCATCATCTAATGCAGAGCCTTGAGGGGGTGAATTTGTTCAGGGGTTTTAAGCACCACAGCAAAGTGAACAAACATCCTGCATTTCAGTAAATAACAAGCAGATAGTGTTACCTGATGAACCAGCTCATGAGCAATAACACTGGCCACCCGCTGCTTGTTGTAGGAGGATGACTGGTTCTCATCATACAGCAGGTTGGTCTCCCGGTAGGTAATGAGGCCCCAGTTCTCCATGGCACCAGTACCAAAGTCAGGAATGGCTATCTTATCTGGATCAAAACCACACATGAGCCCACTGAAGTCAGCACCTGTCACTTCTCCACACTTCAATCATGTTTTAAAGTATTATTGCCTTCTTCATTCTTGTTAGACAGTTAGACTGTCAACAACAACTACTTACAACGTTGCCATCAAAGTTGGATTAGGCATCCTTCATTCCTAAATAAATTCCTCATTGAATTATTTAAAACTGGTTTTAGACAACTATCGGATCTTTCCTGGAGCACCACCATTGGGCTAACCCCTAGATGAACGTCTTCTGGGCCGCATCGATTTCTCTGTCTGGGTTCCTCGGGCTGTGAGACTCTTCAATTCATCCTCAACACAAATGTTAATTTCATGACTCATCAAACCTGGATAACACTAGAATTCCACTGGATGCATGTCCATTGCAGAACGGCTCCAGGACTTCTTGTCTGCTCTGTGCTAAATTTGACTGAATTGTTGTGCCATGTTCTGGCATCCGGCAGATTGAATTGAATAGTAGGCAGACCCCTCACTCTTTGTAAATGTAACAGTGTTGTGCTGTAAATACTATCTAGTCACTGGTCAGAGCGGTTCTAGGGTGCTGTTCTGACCACCTCTGGTTGCCTTGACTGTAGCAGCTAGAGGCATAGTACAGAAATCCTGTGTGTAGGAGGAGGGTGGATGTATCAACAAATAACAGAAAGACAAACGTTCACTAGGGAAATCCTTCCAAGGGAATAAACTGCAGGATCATATGGTGGGAACTTCTAGATTAGTTTTACTTATTTGGAAAACACTGTGACCCTTATAGTATGTGCCTCACTGTAGCAGTGGAACATCGGTACAAGTAGTATATACATAGTATATAACAGTATAATAGAATGTAAATCACAGGCTTTGGTTAGTATGCCAGTCAGTTTCCTGCTTAATGTAGAGTGACAAGAGTGCATCATGGTTATTTAAGAGTTTGTCTAAACATACCAAGTTTTGAGATGGAGTATGACATGTTGAAATATTCCTCAAAGTAGTCAAAGATGACCTTGGTTGTGTTGGCAGCGTATTCTGCAGTTCCTATCTGACTTGGCTGAGCGTAGATTCTCAACTGTGAAGCAAAAAACACAGTGTGGATGGATGTATACGATATATCATTGACAGTACAAACCTAATAGTATAAGTTATTATCAAATCTTTTCATCAATTCTTTTTGTAAAGAGATGGCATTGATAGTACACATAATGGTAAACTCACCGGAATTCCTTTGGCGGAAGTTCTTTCCACATATGTAAATTGGTGCACAGCAAAACATACCAAATAGGTACTCATTGGAACAGACTTCTCAAAGGAGGTCCTCTTTTTACTGCCAGACAGTTGTTGGGTGCTCTGGAGAGGCAGAGGGAAAGGCTAATGGGTTAATGTGGATGTCACTCAGACAATGGAGCTGGGTGGATCCCCTGACCCAAAAAAAAAGAGACACAAGATGAATTACTCTGCTATTAGTATTCACAGTGTTCACTCCAAGCCTGGCTTCCTCTGTCTTTGTTTTTTCCCTCAACCATGGTAAAGTTTGAGAAATTAGGCTCCTTTTTTGGGAAAAGTGATTCTGTACATACAGTGAATCTGTAATTATTAGTCGTCATGAGTGAGGCTTATTAAATTCAACATTTTCAGGCTGAGGATTGTGTTGCATATTAATCTGGGCCTACAGCAACACATAGGGTAGCCAATAGTGCATACATTAACAAGTCAGCGCTGATATTGTCACGGTGCTGCTGTGGCAGCCTGGTTGTCTTTCTGTTTTCTGTCTTCTGCCTTTCCCCCCTCCTTTCTCCCTCACCTGCTCCTTCCCTGTGTGTGTGTCTGTGGGCGTGGCAGCAGCAGAGTGGCACACCTGAGGAGGATCAACTAGTCACCCACCAGCTTTATCTACCTGGTCTCTCCACCCCTTCAGCACTAGATTATTACGTCCCAGACGGTGACTACACAGTGCCGCTATTTAGTGTTTTCTACACACTCTGAGTATTTCATGTTTTTTGTGTTTTCTGCCTTTAAGCTTATGCCCTCATCTTCGTTGGCTCATACAGAAATCTCCAGCACCGTTCTGCTTTGTTTCCCGCTTGCCTGCTCTCGTGACTCCCTCCACCTGGCTCCAGTCAAGCCCACCTACCCACCTGCAACCCCGGTCATCTCATCCACATTACCCTCACACCGTGAGAGCACCGTTTGTAGAATAAATCCTTAACTCACTGCTTCCTGTCTCCATTCTCTGCATTTGGGTCCTAAGAAAACCCCCCACTGTAACAGATATGTTTCAATAATATGTAGTTGCATGACTAGTTTGCACTTTTGAATTGATGCCATTCAGTGATTTAGTATATGGTTAGGTTAGCTTTAGTTGTAAAGATTAAATGTGGAGCTTTACTAATGTGTTGAATTCATGTCAGTGTGATATTTCAGACACATTTCTTTCAGACATAAACACTTAATATCAAACAGTCATTTGGTGCCCCCCCAGCAGTAATTCTGAGGACCCCTTTGGGGTCATGCACCCCTGCTGAAGACCCAGGTTCTGGAATGAAGGGCTTTGATAATGAAGACAGTCCAAATCGCTTGATTTACTCAACAGATGGCTAAAATAAAAACAGAAGGCAAATATTTTTGATGTTTTTTGGCAAAATAAACTGTCACTAGCTGATTTGGCTATAGCGCTGTTAGCGTTAGTGTTAGTGTTATGTCATAAGTAGGCTAAGTAAGATGTAATTAAAATGTTGTGTTGTGAACATAACTCTCCATGCACAGGGCTTCACAGACCTGATAGTAGCAGTAGCAGATAGTAACAATGGCTAAGCACTAAGTGGACAATCACTGTCAAGAAAAGGGGTTTAGTGAACAGTCACTTTGCCACAGGTGGCAGAAATTGATCAATGACACATCCATACAAGTTGATGAAGTTTCAAAAAAGGGTGCTTTATGACTTTACTTTATGAAGTATTAAGTACACTGGAGGAACCTTTTTTTAAAAATGGAGCACAGCCAGCCTTTGTCTGGACTTTGGCTGTGTGGGGCAAATAACATGACAGCAAAAATATTCCAGCAATCAAAGTTTGTGCTATTAAGGCAAATTAAAAGTGTGCTTTGTTTTTGGTGTGAGTGCTCCGTTTCAGTTTCAGAGCCCACGTCTTAAGCATGCTAGCTCACTGAGTCTAAATGGAACAGAGCCTTCAGCAATTCTATCACTTACTCTACATCTGTGCCTCTCAAGCTATGACGAGTCAGAATAAGGATAGACTTTGACTGGCATGTCGAGCACCACCAGCTGTTTCACTTAGTGTTACTTTTTCTTTTTCATCCCTGCTTCAGCTCTTTTTGTGAGCATGCCCAATATATCTAACCCTTAATGTAGTTTTAACATACTGAGTGGATACTTTCTTGACGGTTTAGCACTATGAAATGAAACAGCATCAATGTATTTAAAATGCTGATGTTTGATATTGCAGACTTGATACCTACCTCTTGTGGCATGTTGGACAGAGCTTCATAGTTATCATCATGAGTAATGGAGATGTTGTAGGTGGCCTTCTTATTGGGTTCATCAAAGCAGGGAAAGGATTTACGAGCGTCTGTTGGCTCATGATCAGTGGCAGCAATCTTCCTGTGGATGAAAAAAAGAAGATATTTTTGAAGTGTTTTAGACATGGTACTTCACATATTTCGCTATAGTTTGTATAGCCCCAAATGGTTAAGAGTTATACTCTATGACTTAATAATAGTTTCAGACCAAGTTTGTCATCTCTGACAGGGACCACATCAGATATTCTGCATCAGACAGGCCTACTTCCCCTGAAAATAATCCCTTTGGGAATTCTACCTTCTTATGAAGATGAAGCACCCTTTTGTTATTTGGTACCAAACACTGTGGACCAAAGAGATACAACCAGGGCAGTGTGTCCTATGACAGTAAGGACCCTTACCAGACCTAAACTAGATAGTGATGCTTTATGTCAAGTTCAGATATTTAGTATTCAGGTAGCAAAAAGACTCCAAAGGTCTACAGAACTGTATGCTTCACTTCCTCAGTGTAATCTACATCTCTGCTGTCCATCAACATGCTCAGTATGAATGAGGTAGTGTATTTAGCCAATGAAACAACTGTTTGGAACATATGGGAATGAAGTGGATTATGTCTGTGAAGTGGGTTGGAAAGCTTTATATACATGTTTTGGTCATTCTTTCCTGCAGTCTAAACATGTGTCATCCCTGGAATCCATTGTTACTAGCATGTATCCAAGTCGAACCCAGCTGCTCTCCATGAAGAAGCCAACTGCAAACCTTTTGCAACTATGTACAGCAGTGTACAGTAGAACAGTGTCTCAAGATAGATTAGAGATGGCATATCACTTCAGCTACAAGGAGAAGATTCTTCATTCTCACATACAGTACATCATATTGGTGTCACCCTATCAGAGAATCACGGACTGGCTTCCAAAGATTCCTCCAATCAGTGCAACTTCAGCCTGATTTTAACATCTGATAATCACTGAACTTTGCAGAGGTTTTATTTTATCCTTACTTCAATCACTTGTACCGGAGAAAGAGACTGAGGACAGACAGAGAGGGAGCATGTGGAGAGAATAGGACTCCACCTTCGGACGCAAAACAAGACTGAAGCTCTGTTCTGTCTGCATGCCAATTTCTTTCCTATTCCATTTTCAGTAAACAAGTATTGTATGTGTGTGTGTTTATAACTGAATCAAATCAGAACTTACTTGGTGACCCCGTCCTCGGTGTAGATGACCCTGTAGAATCCCACCACAGAGCCATTGAGCCAGCCCTGAAAGTCCAGACTGAGCACGTACACCTCTCCTGGGCCTGTGACGGGCAGTTGTTCTGTGGCCTCCACCACTACATACTGATGAGTGTTGTATTCAAAACAGCTCTTCACTGGCACCTCCTTTTCGCCCCCCTGGCTGTTCAACATCTTCAGCCTGGGCATCGCGCTGACAAACGTCTCCCTAATGTGAAGCCACAAGTGGTGAGTAGGTTTGTTGACTTCCACGTGGACATTCACGGTCCCAACATAGGTGTCTTCTTCCATGTCTGGCTCCAGGTGCAGGTCATAGTGGACTGGTTTCACGTAGTCTGGCAGACGGAAATTCTTCCAGTCCCCACTGGAGTCGGTGGAAGGCTTGCAGGGGCCCCTGCCAGGCAAAGGGGACTGGGTAGGCTCTGCTGTCGGCGCCGATGTGGGAGTGGTGGTGATAGCGTCCGACCTGGAGAGGCCCACCCCGAGGCCCACCGCCACAGAACACAGCACTACCACCACACAGATGATGACTACATGCTTAGTGCGGATGCAGTAACGCTTCTGTTGTTTCTCAAAGTCCATGCTTTCAACCATGACCTACAAACACATAAACCTCACCGGACTGAACACAACTTTCTGCAGGGAAACTGCTCTAAAGCTGACCTGAAGTCAAAGCTGCCGGCGTTCTCTCCTACAGTGTTTAGATTGTGTGAGCTAATCCAAAGCTTGCCTCTGAGGTGCTGAGGGGTGGAGAGAAGAAAGAGGAGGAGAAGCAAGCAAGGGAAATCTGTCAGACCCAAAGAGAATCTCACACATTGAGTGGGAGATTTATTCTGTCCTCAGTGCTGTTAACACGCCCCCTCCTGTTAAACATCTACGATCTGCCCGTAAATCTACAACTAAAGTCTAACCTGTACGTGCGTTGTCTTTCAAAAACTTTCCAAGTTGTTATTTGTGTAATAACATGTTTATAGCACATGGAGTGCCTGCAATAAGTAAACCACAGTGTGTGTGTGTGTGTGTGTGTGTGTGTGTGTGTGTGTGTGTGTGTGTGTGTTGCTTGTGTGTGAGTTGGTTTCAGTGGAATCTGACCTGCCGACAGCAGATACATACAGTCGGGGGGAGTCTATTGTTTGAAAATGACTGCCCAGCTGTTACATTTGCTCTTTCTGCATAACAGTGATTGCAACAGAGTGACTTGGGAGTAGACCAGCTAAACAATGTCTGTATTATGTTGAGCAACAGTAGTAGGATTAACTATGTTGAACTCATGTCAAATACTTTTTCTTCCCGTTTCCGTGGCAGCAGGGCCTGAAAATGATCCTGCAGGTGGTGAGTTCGTCCAAAATGTTGATCCAAACCAAGACATTTCAAGATGCCCATAACATTTATGCTGCATTACAACCAATATCTGACATCCAAGCACTCCAAAACAACAAAACACTTGTTCACGGAGGATGGAGGAGAGCCACTGCTGGAATGTTACCGGTTGTCTAGAAGGGCTGCAATCAGCTCCAGCGGTCACTTCATCGCCATAACGCAACACAGGTGGGCCTGATGGAGTCTGGGGGTGAGTGAGACTAGGTCAGCTGTCAGCATCTCCCAGACAGATATCACTGCTCTCGAAAACATTACCATTGCATTGTAACAGTGAACCACATACCAGACATTTGCAGACGGTTGCTATTTGGTTAGGTTTCAGCAAGAAAACTACTTGGTCAGGTTCAGCAGAACATCGTGGGTCAGGGTTAAAATCACTACATTATTTCTGAAAGCTCTGTTAGTACCTACGTAACATGAGTAACTGACATTACGTTATATACGTAGCCTTACTTCACTACGTTAGTAAGTTATATGACTCACTGTTGATTTCGGGTTTTGAACTGGACATGAAAAGCAGTCTCCTGAATGAAAGTCCTGTGCTTGTTCAATTTGCCATCCAACCACAACCTTCACCCTACACAGACTTTTCACTCTTGTACACACACATACATAAGCTGAAAATCTTTTCAGCATAACGTTCTTCCAAGTTGACAGGTTTGGTGTTTAATTGCCTCTGCTTGAACATTTACTGGAGGTTCTGTGGTACTTGCAGGACGCTTCCTCCTCTTGGACTCAATAATAGTTGGCCTTTTTTGTTGCTTTCCCTCAAAATGTACTTACAAGTAGCTGGAGAGTTTAAGGTCCACACACATTCCAGTTATCCCTCCATAATTTGCAATCATGATTTTATTACAGTCAAATTATGGTGTCACAGCTGATGCTGTTCTAAATATATCATCATTGTCCTGAGTCCAAGAGGAGGAATGGCCCCGCAGTTAGAAGTACCATAGTACCTCCAGTGCAGAATTCAGCCTTAGTGTGACGCTAGTTATTACTTGGTCTTCACTACTTGACCTTGTGTTGTGTCAGTGAGGTCAAAGAGACACAGGTTCTATCCAACACTTGACCATTGCAGCAACTGGGGAGTGCTAAAAGGACTTTTAATGTATTGCTTTCTTTCTACAGAAGCGAAGAGTCAGAGGAGTTTTGGCAGACTGAATTATGCAACCAGCCTGACCCTGAGCTTTGTCCTCAGATTGTATCTTTATTGTCTTGCAAGTTTCATAGAGATAAGAAGCTGATAAATTTTGTGGCTCCTCATCATTGACCTTCGCTAAACATCTGCGTGAGCGAGAGACACAAACACCTACTCTCATACTCTCATTTAGGCAATTCTGTCTTGAGTAAAGAAAAACAGGAACAGGATATTCTGATGAAACATATCTCGACCTTGTATCTGGCCCCTTCATGGGTTTTAAGACCAAGATATACTTGAACTAAACAGGTTTTCATAAATGTTCAGAACAGCCACAACAAATAGTGGAGTGAAGTTGCGATGATGGCCACCATGTCTACAGGACAGTTTATGTTCATTTATGATACTTCCCTCCGGGAAACAATAACAATGGCTAACTTATTGATTTTGCTTATCAATTATAAAGCTTGACTGTAATCATCATCATCATCAGTTCCCGTATAGAAAGACAGGTTATTCATTAGTTTGTTGACTCTCAGACAGCTTTGATACTTGATATTTATTTCTGTCCTCAAATTGACAGAGTATGATCATATAGAACCGTCACTGACCCTCAGTGCACCTGCTGCACTGCTACCTCCACTGCTTCCTTCACTGCCTCCACCCGACCTTTCAGTGTTGTTGACGTTTCACAGTAGTTTGTGTTTTTTGGATCCATCTACATTTAACACTTTAGATCCATCTGCAAAAGTTGAACGAGCCAAAGTGACCACTTAATCCTGCTGTCATTGTCATCTGTCATCCTGATTAGCTGTCTCCTACTTTAGGTAACACTTCCAGCAATGTCTTCAAGCTCCTTCTGTTGGATCCGGACATTCCTGAATCAGATGAAATATATGACTGCAGCATGTTCTGGGTCTGCCACAGGGTCTCTCCATGTGTCATCTGTGTGTTTAACCGTCACTAGGAGCTGAGGGGACATCGTTATCAGATGCTCAGTCCACCTCAGTTTACTCGTTTTAGCACAAAGAAGCAGCAGTTCTCTGATCTGAGTTAAACACCCTGTGCCTATGGGTGAGCCCAGCCGGCTGGAGCTCTACCAGTCCAGCTGCAGACCACATTCCCTTTTACCTCACTTGCGTGAAGGTGTGTTATGTAACATGTGTCTTCTGTAAAGCTATTCCAGTGCATCTCTCCTCTGTCTCACTCTGTGCAGCTCCGCTTCCCTCACTCAAGTTCTCCTGCAACACTGAGGCAGACACAGCGCTGCTACTCTATCCTAGCAGTCAAACCTACATGGCAATATCGTGTTGAATTTGTGTGTAAAAAGTCTCTGAAGTCAATGGTTTCTTAGAGAGAGTTCTTTCACTGATTAATCATTCTCATTACTTTTTACTTACAATACTGTTTGGGCCAAGTTTCAGTTTATCCTGAGAGGAAAATACTGGAAATAGGTGTCGCAAATGTCATGGCAATCCATCCAATATAGTAGCTGAGAATCAAAACCACAAACTCATTAGAGGTCATCAGTCAAAGGCCACTGTGTACTTGTAAAATAAATGTTTGGCCACTCCACACTTATATGATAACTTATATGATAACCTGAGAACATTTTACATGAATGTCTTATAGGATAAAAATTATGAAGTGGATTGTATATCCAAAAGGTCAAAGGTCAGCTTTACTGTGGCATCATAATATTCTGCCATTGTTATTATTAAACTTAGCAACCTAAATACATTCTGATGTTTTCAGGTGCATCTCTTTGTTCAGAAAGATTCAACTTTCCTGCAAATTGTTTTTATTATCATTTGTAATGATAAAATAATATTACATTGAAAACAAATGTAAAGAAGTAGTCTCAGACGTTTTGACCCTGCTGTATGTACAGTGCACCTGTTACAAAGCCCAGTGGCAGTGTTGAGGTGAGTTAACATATTGTATCTACTGGTGCCACCCACTGGTCATGTTACAAACATACGTGATGTAAACTTGTGATGAATACTAGAATATCATCTTTGACATAAAGGCTATCTCTTGCTCCTTCACAGGATTTAGAGTGAGGATATGGGAAACACATTGACCAACATTTGCACTTTGTGGCTCAAGTAATGGTGGTAAGCCACAGGTCTCATTCATATCACCTGAGGGCCATTGGCCAAGCTGTACCCTTCTACAGGGCCTGCTGATATACGTCTAACAAAGATTCAAGCTCAAGTTATATACATTTCACGTCTGAGCATTAATCTTTATCTGTCTCTGTTGTACTAACTGTTCCACTCTTTATGTCTGTACCTAGAGAACAGCTATTTGTCCCTGCACACTTGTGAAATATGTGACCCAAGGCTTTAACTTTCACACCATAGTGAGAGAATACATTTGGACAACACTCATGAAAACACAATCATGATTATAACATTCCCATTGAATACTGTCTACTACACATGCCTTCGTCTCCCATGTGTGAAAGTTTGACTTACTTGGCTACTAAACACAACCAAACCAAACCTTCCGCATGTGAGCTAATGATATCATTCTCTGAGGATAACCTGATGAACAGTGTAACTTGTGTACTACACACCTTCATAGACAGTACTTATGCCCAGCATCTGCTATTAGGTGAGGTTTCACATAAATCAAAAACATCCTCCATGGCTTTTTCTGACGTTCCGTCCATCTTTTTTTTTTCTCTGTTAAAAGTTTTTTTTTTTTTTTTCTCAACATGGCGACTTTGTGACTTGGGCAACATGAATAAAACTGATTTGATTGGATTACATGCATGCAGTATGTATATAGGTACTGAACATACAGTATAGCTGAATACAGTGTATATAGATAAAGTTAAAGTAGTCTTTATTTATCCCATAGAGAAAGTTGTTCCCTGCATTCAACCAATTGGAGTCCGTTTGTGGCTGTCCAAGGCCCACACTACAGGAGTACTGACCCTGTGACAGGCTTCAGGACTGGGCTCAGTAACAGTCCCTATGAGTCCTGCAGTCCCTTTTCTTTACTCGGGTAGTCAGACTACCATGCTACGATGACAGCTCTAAAATAAATGGGGAAAAATCCCAATGGATGATTGATCAAGTTGTAAACATGTGGTAGCCTTGTACTGCGGGCTTGATCTGACCCACCAGTGGTCATTTGAGACCTCTGCTGTAAACCTGAACACCAGGTTTCAGAACATCCTTTTAGAAAACTAGTTTACTCCACATGACAGACACTACACCCAAGTTTCTGTTTCACACATTTTATTTTTGACAAGCAAGTTAAATTGGGGGGATAACTCATCAATGACATTTTATATGCAACTCCTTCCCATTGTTGAGGTAAGGAACAGATCCTGACTGACTTCAGTGTACCTCATACAAATGTTTCTGACAGCAAAGCAGTTGTAGACTTTTCTGGGGGCTCAGGTGTAGACTTGATGGATGTCTGGGTCTTTTTCTTTACATCTGATGAGTTTATTTTGCGCCTTTTATCTACAGGGAACAATTTAGACACAACAATAGAAGAAGTTTGGGTCTTGTTGAAGGAAGGTGGTGTGATGTTCTGGAGTCTCTGATTCTCCTTAATAGAGGCGGTGTTGGTAGTAGTTGTAGTCTGGTTTGGCTTCCTGTGTTTTGATAATGATTTGGTTAAAGTCTTTTGGGACTTCCTCTTTGGAAGACGAGATAGTCTTGTGACTCCCACCACCTTCAGTTTGATTGGGGCTTCAGATATTCCTGCCATGTTCCGTGCCTGGCAGCGATATTCACCGGCATCCTTGTATGATAACCCATTCAGCGTGATTATTGACCAGCGAACCCCAACTCGAGGAGACTCCTGCACAACTGAAACATAATATTTTTTTAAAAAAAAGGATTGATTAGGTGCTATTTTTTAAATGGTTTGTACTTTCCATTAAAGAGAAAAGTATGATGGATTTCTAACATGTATTAATGAACCACCAAGTGAATTTATATATATATATATATATATATATATATATATATATATATATATATATATATATATATATATATTCATAATAGGCCAACCATGTTTCTCATTCAAAGCAGCTCAGATGTATTGCAAATATCCTAATGTGTAATAATATGAGGCCAGTGCCGAGACATTTGTGTTTGTCTACAAGAAAAACAAGACAGCATCACTTACAACTCTCCAGATTCCTGGGTAGCTGGCCAGAGTTCTCAAGGATGTTATCTTGGCAACAATCTGTAAGGAGAACCAAATAAGAATAGCCACATTATTAACTTTGTCATTGTATAAAAGAATACAATGAAAATGTGTTTGCAGCAATCAGCAGCGTTATAAAATCTGGTCAATATATAAATATAAAAATATATGGATAGCTAAGTACTTATAGAAATATTTATCCTACATTGATTAAGTGGAGAAATAGTTTCTAGACAATAGACAGGCCTAAATAAAACATTGTTGTGTAGTGAATGAATAAGTTATTGCACAACAGATTTTAAACATTTAGCAGCAGCTTTGGAGAGGAAGCTGTTTCTGAGTCTGTTTGACCGTGTAAGTCGTTCTGAGCATGCCTGATAGGAGGGTGGTGAACGTGTTTCTGAGCATGCCTGATAGGAGGGTGGTGAACGTGTGATGTCCCGGATGTGATGTGATTCTGATGGATGAGGCCCATTTGTAACAACATAACTCAACTGATGTTCAGATGTTAATATGACTTTGTCAGCAGAGAGGGACCCTGGATTGCTTACCAGCGTAGGCTGAGGTTTTGATCCAGGTCAGGGTTGGTGTAGGGTAGCCAGTGGCATCACAGCGAAGGATTACATTGCTGCCCAATGGAGAGATGACTCTGGTGGCTGCAGGCTGGACTGAAGGCCTCATACAGCGGGACAGCTCAGCCTGGGTCAGCAGTACCCCGGACTGCCCCAGAGCCCTGCTGCATATCAGCAGCTGGTCCATGAGGATGACCGGACTCCCCAGGGACATGGACAAGGACATCACCATGGAGATCTGGCAGTCACACAACCAAGGGTTGTCATGGAGACCTGGGTATTCAGGACAGTTTGGCTTGTTTACATCATCGTCCTGGTTGACATGTGTCATGACACTTCCCTGAAGACAATCCGATGGTTGTAATGGCAGGTTATACATTTTACAATGATTTAATTCATAACCATTATCATTGTTGTTCAGTGCGTTCCTTTAAATGAGTTATAAGACATTTTATAACTGAAACTGATAACAGTGATGTCTGCTCCCTGTCTGTGTGGGGAATCGAAATGTTTAGCCATATAGCCACTCTACCATGTTGAGCCTTAAAAAAGATGAAGATTTGGTTTTAACAAGAGTTTTCTCTAAATTTGGAGGTTTGGAAGATTATTCATGCAATAATTTGTAATCATTGAATCATCTACCAGCTCCCAGGAAAGAGAATAAATCTTTGGTTTGGTGAAGTGTATGAACTATACTGCAGGCTGAAGTCTCTTATCAGTGACAAACAGACTGACCAACACTTGGCCTAAAGCTTTAACCTTTGACTCTTAACCTACCACTTTGGTGCCAGTTTTGGACTTTTTGATCAAGTTAGAATCAACACGTGATGTACAATGTCAGTTAGACTTTCAAAAGGACACGTGCTGAAGGACTGTGCAGATCAGCTGGCTGGAATCTTCACAAAGATCTTCAACCAGTCCCTGGCACAGTCCACTGTCCCACCCTGCCTGAAATCCTCATCTATAGTCCCCCTGCCCAAGAAACCCCACATCTCTAGCCTCAATGACCAACCAGTGGCACTGGTGATAAAGTGCTTTGAAAAACTGGTCCGTGGTCACATCACAGCAGCCCTGCCCCGCAGCCTTGACGCCCACCAGTTTGCCTACAGAGCAAACCGATCCACAGAGGATGCCATAGCCATAGCACTCCATACTGCACTATCACACCTGGAGCAGCCGAGGAGCTATGTGCGCATTCAGCACCATCCTCCCTCACAAGCTAGTGGTCAAACTGGGGGACCTGGGGCTTCCACACACCACCTGCATGTGGATGAATAGCTTCCTCTATGATGGCAGACAGAGGGTCAGAGTGGGCCACCACACATCCACGGCCCTAAGCCTCAGTACCGGCTCTCCCCAGGGCTGTGTGCTGATTCCCTTGCTCTATTCCCTCTACACACATGACTGCTCCCCTGTCCATCACAACAACACCATTGTGAAGTTTGAGGACGAAACCACAGTGGTGGTGGGGGGCTAGTCTGCCTACAGAGATGAGGTGGAGCGGCTGCCAACATGGTGCAGGGTCAACAACCTGCTCCTCAACACCTCAAAGACCAAAGAACTTATCATAGACTACAGAAGAAAGAAAACAGAGACCCCACCACTAATCATCAGCAGGGACTGTGTGGTGAGGGTGGCAGACTTCCGCTTCCTGGGAGTCCACATCGAGGAGAGCAATCCTGGAGCGTGAACACCTCTGAGCTGCTGAAAAAGGCCCAGTATAGACTGTACTTCCTAAGAATACTCAAGAGGAATAACATCACACAAAGACTGCTGGTGTCCTTTTACCGTGCCTCCATTGAGAGCATACTAACATACTGCATGTGCGTATGGTACACTAGCTGCATAGTGGCTCAGAGGAAAGCGTTCCAGAGGGTCATCACCACCGCTCAAAAGATTGTCGGCTGCCCTCTCCCCACACTGGAAGAACTACACAGTTCCCGTCATCTCGAAAGAGCCCAGAACATTATAAAGGACACCCACCATCCCGGTCACTCCTTGTTTGAACTGTTGCCTTCAGGCAGACGGTACAGATCAATGAACACAAGGACAAATAGACTCAAACACAGTTTTTATCCAACTGCAATAACCACCCTCAATGCTGCAAAAAATAATGTGCAATGGATCTGAATGTGAAATAGACCAATGCAATGACAGAAATATGCATGTCTGTAGATGTATGTTCATACTGTTTTTATGCAATGACTGGGTGTCTATGACTGTGTGTGTTTATGTATGCTGCTATATGTTTCTATTAAACACTAGCACATAAATTATATTTTTATATTTATAGACTCATGAATGATGCACTGACTGGAGAGCACTTTACATTTCGTTGTACCTGTGACAGTGACAATAAAGACCTATTCTATTCTATTCTATTCTATTCTATTCTATTCTATTCTATTCTATTCTAAAATAAAGCTTGCTGACCAAGACTTCACATATTATTACATATCATGACTTTTTTTTCTTATGTGAAATTGTCACATTTTGGTTAGGTTTAGGCACCAAATCAACTTGGTTGTGTTTAGGAAAAGATCATATTTGCGTTAAAATAACTATGGTAACATAAGTCACGTCATTTAGGTACATTATCTCAACGGAACATGACTCAAAATCAAATCACTCTTGACTCGTGTTCCCAAATGAGACACAAACCCTGGATAGAGAAGGAAAGTCCACCATATGACCCATCCAACAACTGGATACTGCTGCACCAGAGAGGCGTTTCAGCAGGGGACACTACAGTGGACACTTAAGTGCCAAACCTAGATGTGTAGAGCCACTGACCAGCGGCTGTATTTGAAGACAGTCTCATATTAACACACCATAAATGTGTAAAATGATGTCATTATATAGACTAAATTTCTTTCAATGTCCCCATCCCTGACCAATGATCCACAGTTGGGAACCCTAACCAGAGTTGACTGTTGAGTCTTATTCACAGTTTGTCAAATACTGATTCTGGGCAGCCCGACCCACCAACTATATGAGCAACTCTTTAACATGGATGTCCACTCGGTCTTACTTGACTAAAGCTTTATTTGTCTGACAGATTCGACACGTTGCAAGTGTGGCTGCTTCAGACAGCAACATGATATAATGTGTCTCTTCTGCTCCAAACATACTGTACCCAAAACTCTTCTTTGAACTGGTCCGTCCTGTTGTCCTGGGAGAGGAAACCAAAGGTCCAGCAGATCAGCGGGTAATATAGTCAGCCTGAGAGGAGGAGAGGAGGACAGGAGGGACGAGGAGGAGAGGGGAGGAGAGAGGAGGAGAGGAGGAGAGGAGGAGAGAGGAGGAGATGAGGACAGGAGGAGAGGAGGAGAGAGGAGGAGAGGGGAGGAGAGGAGGAGAGGCGAGGAGAGGAGAGGAGAGGAGAGGAGGAGAGAGGAGGAAGAGAGGAGAGGAGAGGAGGAGAGGAGATGAGGAGAGAGGAAGAGAGGAGGAGAGGAGAGGAGGAGAGAGGAGGAGAGTAGAGGAGAGAGGAGGAGAGGAGAGGAGGAGAGAGGAAGAGAGGAGGAGAGGAGAGGAGAAAACATAAACGAAACATATCAGTAGAAACACCACAGCTCTGTAGCACATCATGTCTCTGCCTACATCAGTAAGCAGAATGATTGTGTGATATCTGGACACACCTGTTGCTGGACAGGTCGAGGTAGGTGATGTTGGGGAGAAACAGAGAGGCGTGGGCAGGGAGGATGGACAGACGGTTGTTGTGGAGACCCAGAGTCTGGAGGCGGGGCATGTCCCTGAGTCCCTCCCAGGGGAAGGATGTCAGGAAGTTTCCATCCAGACGCAACTCTCGTAGGGTCTTCAGGTTGACAAAGCTGCTGGGGTGGATGGATGTGATGGAATTGTAGGTCAGCCACAAGAACCGCAGCTCTGACAGGTTGTAGAAGGCTGCACGGGGTACCCTGGAGATCAAGGTCTTCTCTAGACGCAGCTTGACTGTCTCAGCTGGGACATTAATGGGAACAGCTGAGATTCCAGGGTCACTGCACTGGACCATCACAAACCTGTAAGGCCTGAAGTTTGGATGAATAGACATACTACATGTTTATTTTCTGGGTGCAGTCATTCACTGAAATTCATTGTGTTCTAGCTTTATATTCTGAAAGATGACACTCATATCACCAGTGTTAATACAAACACAATTGATTGTATGGAGGCTTGAATGTGCCACAGAAATATATTTTTATTTTTTCAGTATTGGATAATAATACATTAATTTAATATTATGAGGAGTATTCTTGGTAAACAAACTGAGATCTGTCACATTTTTAATTATCTTACCAAATGCATGCCTCTGTTTTCTAAAAAGCTGTATGCTTTCTGTAGCGACTTCCAAGGTTGTGTCTGATGGTCTGACGCGCTTCACAAAAGAAGTCACTGAGAGTTTGTTTTATTAACGAAAAAAGACAATCAACTCATAATAAAGCCCACAAACTCACAATCAAAGTAATCACAATGATCAAAGAAAAATAGCAATCAACAAAAAAAAAAATCTCTCTCTGGTGACTATCTTAACTAATATCCCCGCCCACATCCACGTGACCCACTATCCCCCCACTGAAGATCACCACATAATAAAATATCATAAC
This sequence comes from Lagodon rhomboides, assembly GCA_039737535.1. Taxonomy (NCBI): domain Eukaryota; kingdom Metazoa; phylum Chordata; class Actinopteri; order Spariformes; family Sparidae; genus Lagodon; species Lagodon rhomboides. Next base: position 189,693 of record CM077801.1, read on the forward strand.
CAAAACAAACAACACCAAAAGATAACAATATCCCTTCACCGTATTACTAATAGAAAAAACCTACTAATTCATTCACTTTCCATCTACTCCACTCTTACTCTTCTATTTTACTGAATGCCACAGAATAGTCGTACAAGCTGCTGCTCTGTGGGTTGGACTTTTAGGGAGTACACTGATAATAACAGTGTTTCCATCAAATAAATCAAATGAGAACTACAAACATTCAATTATTCTTGTGATTCTATTTTTGCTTTTGCATTTTTGCTTTGTTTGTGATAGTGACAGCTGGAGAGAGACGGGAAAGGCAGGGGATGACATGCAACAGATGGTCTTTGGCCCCGATCGAACCCAGGCTGCTCAAATGATTTGCTTTTTATATGACAATTAAGGCGTATATTTTAAAAGGGAAAAGATACATTTAAATGTATACAATAAACACAATGAATACATTGATTAAATGCTTCCTTTTCGTTAAATATCCCTTAAGAGACAATCAAAATAATTCACTATCCATAACTGCTGATGCTTTACATTGAATTAATCACTTTCTGTGTTTCTTAACCTGAAGAATTATTATTGTATTACAATCACTAAAGAAAGTGATGTTACAATATTTCTGGTGACACCACTCTGCCTCAGCATCAGCGTGTAAATGTGCAGTCATTCATTCTGCATTAACTTTCATTCAAAATCAACTGTATATGAAGTTGTATGATAACACTGTCTCAACATGTTAGAATGATTGTTGTCAGCCTGTATTACTACAGTCCTGTCCATGTTGATGTGGTGCACTATCATGTAGACACTGTAAACCAGTATGTACACAGCAGACAGTATATTACACCTTTCCTTAGCAATATGACATAGCATCTAGTGACACATTATTTAGTTATAAGCAAATGTGTGAATGATGAGATCACCTAATATTTACTGTACTGGTTCCAATGCCTCGATAATTAGCTAATTCCCTAATCATAACGAGCTGTAATGAGTTATGCTCATGTAGAAACAAATGACACACAGATGAGAATGAAGTGGCCTCACTCAACCTGAGCTCTGCTATTCCACTGTTCCCATACGAGCAGGCACATGAAGATGGACAGGAGCGGACCGCCAACAGACCGGACTGCAAGATTTGAACGAGCAGCAGTAGAAACATCCTTCAAAAGACAAACCCTGTACTCAGAAAGTCCATTTGTTTCTCCATATTCCCAGTCCTCTCCAGTCTGAGGTTGTGTCTACAGAGCAGAGTGAAACTGAATCCCAGATTAGCTGGGATTACACTGCTTACAAGCAGCATGTAATCCCATGCCTCACTGTCAGAATAACAAATCACAACATCAGGGCCATGCAGCCCAATCCTTTTTGGACTTTGACAATGAACTCAAGTTCCATGAGTTCACAGTATTTTCACTTCAAATCATGATAGACCTGCAAGAGATGTACCCCATCACTTCCATGTACCTGATTCAAATCATCCAACAATAACAATCAGTTAACTGTGAGGGAGACACAGAAATTCTTATTTAGAGGTGAACAAATAAAAGATGAATCATAAAAGGTTGTCTTTGTACAATTTTAATGAAGTGGTAAAATAGAAGTGAAGAGTAAACAGAGTCAACCAATTTCAGCTGAAAGGCCAGCCCGACACCAGGGGCGTCCTGGGTGAGACTGACCATCAGTCTTAGAGACAGTCACAGTTTATAGTGTTAAGTTAACAGTTAGACTTAATGTCAACAAAGATGAGACGGAGGACAAGCCTGTACTTTGCAAGCATGTTTACTTCAGAAACAGGAAGTGCATAGCATACAACAAGGTCCGGGGGAAACCCACATAGAGCACAGCTATATTTAGTTTTACAGAACACCTCTTTAGTAAAAAACCCCTCTAATACCCAAATAAATCAAATCACATCTTATCAAACCCCCTTAGAGGTAACTCAGATTGACCTGTATCATATTACTGAATAGAACATATCACAGAACATTTATAGACTGCATTTTCTTCTTCTTCTTCTTTTTTTCTTCTTCTTCAGAACAGTCTCTTTTTCCTTTTCTCTGAACAGTCTGTTTTTACAAATTCAGATGCTATGGAGGGCGTGACACACTGCCTGAAGAGGTCACATATGGCTTGCTGGTTGTGTCAGTGTGTTTTTGGGTATTTGTCTCTCTGGTGATGTGAGTGTGTGTTTCAGTGTTATCTGGTTCTGGGGTTGCTACAGGTGTCTCTGGAGTTGTCTGACGTTGTGGCTGGTGTAGTGTGCACATGTGTGTGTGGTTTCTCCTTAATTGTCCTTCCTCAGTGTGTATAATGTAGGACCTGGGTGTCGTGGCCTGTTGAATGACAGTCCTTTGTTTCTCCTCTCTTGGGAGCCACACATTTTGACCAGACTGCACTGATGGTAAGGGGCGGGCTCTGTATCTCAGGTTGTATTTGAGTTGCTGGTTCTCTTTAGCCCTCTTCAGACTTCCTGAATCCTCTAATGTTCGGCCATCTAGGGAGCAGGGTTATCGGGATCTGCGGTATGGTTGTTCGCAGCTGTCTCCCCATGAGGAGTTGCGCAAGGGAGAAACCACCTTCCAGTGGTGTGGCTCGATATATCATCAAAGCCTTTAGTTTCTCACCTCCTCCTTTCCACAGTCCTTTTACTGTAGCCACGGCACGCTCTGCTTCTCCGTTCGCCTGCGGGTAGCTGGGCTGCTGGTAACATGTGTGAACCCGTACTCTGGGGCAAAATCTTTGAAGAGTTCACAGCTGTATTGCAGGCTGTTATCCGACATGACTGTCTCAGGTATTCCGTGGCGGCTGAATACATCTTTCAGAGCTGCAATGACAGTGTTGGCAGAGGCTATGTTGAGATGGGCTACTTCAATGTAGCGTGAGAAATAGTCCACTATGAGAAGGTAAGTCTTTTTCTCCCAGAAGAATAAGTCAGTGCCCACTCTTTGCCAGGGCCTCTCTTGTACTGGAGTGGTCAGCAAAGGCTCTCTATGCTCTGCCCTGTGCTGTGAACATGTGTTACAGTTCTCCACGAGCTGACTGATCTGAACTGACAGTCCTGGCCACCAAACGGACTGGCGTGCCCTTGCTCTGCACTTAACAATACCTTGGTGGCCATTGTGGAGGTTGTGAAGGATTTCTTGTCTCATGCAGTGGGGAATCACGATTCTCTGGCCTCTGAGAAGCTGTTCACCTGCCACAGTCAGGGTTTCTCTTTCTGGCCAGTACCGGGCCAGATCTGGCGGCAGTGCATGTCTCTCCGGCCACTCGGTTTGACAGTATTTGATGAGCTTTGCGCAGACAGGGTCAGCTTTTTGCTTTTCTTGAATTACTTTCAATCTTGCTTTAGTAGCAGGGAGGCTTTGAATGACTGCGTCCACAAACACTTTGACCTCTGCCTCATTATCTTTTTCCTCCTGTGTAAATATGTGTTTCACAGGGGCTCTTGATAATGTGTCCACTGTTATCAGTTGTTTTCCAGGCATGTGCACAATGTCAAATGTGAACTTCATCAGCCTTGATCGGAACCTTAGTACTCTCGGAGGGAGCTCATCCAGTGCTTTGTGCTCAGCAATGGCACCGGAGGCTTGTGATCAGTCTCTAACCTGAACTTCAGTCCCAGCAGATATGGTGACAGGCGTTTGTAACACGTTTCTCCAGGTGAGTGTGACTTATAACTAATTCAAGTGGCTACACTCTCAGAAAATAAGGTACAGAATTGTACCTTTAAGGGTACAATGGCTTGTCACTGGGGCAGTACCCTCTGAAGGTACAATTTTGTACCCTTGACACTGGGTACTTATTTGTACCCTTGTGGTTTGTACCTTATAAAGACCAATCTTGTACCTCTGGTGGCAATTTTGTACCCTTGTACCCAGAATGTATTTTTTATTTTCACATTTCAATTTCATTTAACTTTAAACAATGTAAAATTGTCCATTGCAGGCAAGTCCATTCTCCACCAACCTTAAAACTGCATACATGAAAATAACACTCGTGACAGAAGATCTTCACATGTCAGTTTTGTACATCTTTAAATACTATGTCGAAGTGTGACATATAAGTTGACTGGTGGAGTCAATAGTGGTTTACTTGCCTAGTGACAGTTATTGGCAGAGGCGTATCACGTATCACCAAGGATCTAAATAGGAACTTTCTTGCATAAAAAAATATTAAAACTTAAGAAAGTGATGTATTAACAGCGCTAAAGTGAGAATTAAAACAGCTTTTAGCAGCTCTACTGCTGCCGGTTGCCGCAAAATGCATTCTGGGAAACTTGCATACTGTATACTGCGGTGTGGACGGGCTCTTTGTCTGCCAGGCTGTAGGTAGCTGATTTTACTGTGCATCCATGGTTGGCCGTTTGTGAATATCATAACATACAATATTGACTGGATGATTAGTAATTTTTCATACCTGCAAATCTGCTAAAAAAAATATATTTCAAGGCTACTCAAAAATGGCTTAGAAGTTAAAATCTTCATTGAATACTTAAGGAAACAGTGAAACCTTCACATTTAAAAAGTATAACTACTACTGAAGAAAGACTAAATAATTATTTAAACATATTAATATTTAGGCTACTGCCATTTGTAGAGCCTAATACAATTGTACCCCAGCATGTAGAAGAAAAGGTACATATATGTACCTTTTACCACTGGGGTACATATATGTACCTTTTGGGCCCTCAAAAGGGTACAAATAGTTACCTTAAGGTCCAATAATGAGCCCTAGGGGGGACATTAGTGTAGATTGTACCTAGGGGTACAAAAAAGGACTCGTACTGTACCCCTATTTCTGAGAGTGTATGAACTAAGGCTGGGTCGACTTCAGAAAACTCTAGGCACGACTACGGAGCCTGAAATAGTAAAAGGTCAGCAGAGAACACACGACACAAACAGGTAAGTTCAAGAAATGTATTATATAAAATAATATAGACAGTAATTGACAATCCCTGCCTACCTAAACCGGCTTCCTGTGTGCACAGGCGCACAATAATGGGCCCAAAATAAATAAATTCAAAGCGTCCCTTTGTGAGATTCCTCACCAGAAATAAAGAAAATAAAAGACAGCTCCTGTGGGGTCCATGAAAGTTCTTGGTGTGTGTGTATGTGTGTGTTCCTTGAGATATGTTCTTTTACTACCTGGGTAGGTTTTTGTGTAATCTTATCTGTATCTTGAATGAAGGAGCAGGATGATACTGTTTCCGAAGATGCCACGGCTGGCCACACCAGACTCTCGGTCCATTCAGTCGACTTCTATGGTTGGCTCGCCACTGACCGCCAGGGTCAGACTTCAGATGACCTCTCCCTCACTTAAAACGAAAAAATTCCCAGGGGTGTTTGCGCCACCCTCTGGCGGAGTAGAGGATCGCACTCAAGTAATCCTGTGCAGGTTACACGTTCAAAGCCTCTTTCTCGATCTGTGCGTAAGATTTTTCTGCCTCGGACATGCCTCTGGAGATGAACACTATCAGCCTCCATTTTCCATCTGTTTGTTGTTGGCTCAGGACGCCTCCTAGGCCATAAGATGAGGCATCAGCCAATACGCATGTTTCAGCTGTTGGTGAGTATGGGGCCAGCACTCGTGGTGAGCTCAGTTCAGCTTTCAGTCTCTGAAATACCTCTTTCTGTGGCGCTTCCCTGCACCACTCTGTCTTTTCACTGAGCCGATCTTTGATCGGGCGGGTTTATGAGGCAAGGTGGGGTCAAAACAAAAAAATTTGTTGGCCATCCCCGTCACTCTCCTCACCCCTTCAACTCCGGTCGGCTCAGGCATTTCCATGATTGCTTTGACCTTGCCTGGATTCGATGTCACACCATCTGCTGTGACCCGGTGCCCCACGAACATGACCTGAACAATGCAGACCTGAACAATACAGACCTGAACAATGCAGACCTGAACAATGTAGACCTGAATACTGCAGACCTGAACAATGCAGACCTGAATACTGCAGACCTGAACAATACAGACCTGAACAATGCAGACCTGAACAATGCAGACCTGAACAATACAGACCTGAACAATGCAGACCTGAACAATGTAGACCTGAATACTGCAGACCTGAACAATGCAGACCTGAATACTGCAGACCTGAACAATGCAGACCTGAACAATACAGACCTGAATACTGCAGACCTGAACAATACAGACCTGAACAATGCAGACCTGAACAATGCAGACCTGAACACTACAGAGCTGAACACTGCAGACCTGAACAATGCAGACCTGAGCACCGCAGGCCTGAACAATGCAGACCTGAACAATACAGATCTGAACAATGTAGACCTGAATACTACAGACCTGAACAATGCAGACCTGAACAATGCAGACCTGAATACTGCAGACCTGAATACTGCAGATCTGCGCGCTGCAGACCTGAACAATGCAGACCTGAATACTGCAGACCTGAACAATACAGACCTGAACAATGCAGACCTGAACAATGCAGACCTGAACAATGCAGACCTGAACACTACAGAGCTGAACACTGCAGACCTGAACAATGCAGACCTGAATACTGCAGACCTGAACAATGCAGACCTGAATACTGCAGACCTGAGTGCTGCAGATCTGAACAATACAGACCTGAACAATGCAGACCTGAACAATACAGACCTGAACAATGCAGACCTGAATACTGCAGACCTGAGTGCTGCAGATCTGAACAATACAGACCTGAACAATGCAGACCTGAACAATACAGACCTGAACAATGCAGACCTGAACAATGCAGACCTGAATACTGCAGACCTGAGCGCTGCAGACCTGAACAATACAGACCTGAATACTGCAGACCTGAACAATACAGACCTGAACAATGCAGACCTGAACACTACAGAGCTGAACACTGCAGACCTGAACAATGCAGACCTGAACACTGCAGACCTGAACAATGCAGACCTGAACAATGCAGACCTGAATACTGCAGACCTGAACAATGCAGACCTGAATACTGCAGACCTGAACAATGCAGACCTGAACAATGCAGACCTGAACAATGCAGACCTGAATACTGCAGACCTGAACAATACAGACCTGAATACTGCAGACCTGAACAATGCAGACCTGAACACTGCAGACCTGAACAATGCAGACCTGAACAATACAGACCTGAACAATGCAGACCTGAACAATGCAGACCTGAACAATGCAGACCTGAACAATGCAGACCTGAACAATGCAGACCTGAATACTGCAGACCTGAACACTGCAGACCTGAACAATACAGACCTGAATACTGCAGACCTGAACAATACAGACCTGAACAATGCAGACCTGAACAATGCAGACCTGAACAATGCAGACCTGAACACTACAGAGCTGAACACTGCAGACCTGAACAATGCAGACCTGAACAATACAGATCTGAAAAATGCAGACCTGAATACTGCAGACCTGAACAATGCAGACCTGAATACTGCAGACCTGAGTGCTGCAGATCTGAACAATACAGACCTGAACAATGCAGACCTGAACAATACAGACCTGAACAATGCAGACCTGAATACTGCAGACCTGAGTGCTGCAGATCTGAACAATACAGACCTGAACAATGCAGACCTGAACAATACAGACCTGAACAATGCAGACCTGAACAATGCAGACCTGAATACTGCAGACCTGAGCGCTGCAGACCTGAACAATACAGACCTGAATACTGCAGACCTGAACAATACAGACCTGAACAATGCAGACCTGAACACTACAGAGCTGAACACTGCAGACCTGAACAATGCAGACCTGAGCACCGCAGGCCTGAACAATGCAGACCTGAAAAATGCAGACCTGAATACTGCAGACCTGAACAATGTAGACCTGAATACTGCAGACCTGAACAATGCAGACCTAAATAATGCAGACCTGAACAATGCGGACCTGAATACTGCACCCCTGAACAATACAGACCTGAATACTGCACCCCTGAACAATACAGACCTGAACAATGCAGACCTGAACAATGCAGACCTGAACAATACAGACCTGAACAATGCAGACCTGAACAATACAGACCTGAACAATGCAGACCTGAACAATACAGACCTGAACAATGCAGACCTGAATACTGCAGACCTGAACAATGCAGACCTGAACAATACAGACCTGAATACTGCAGACCTGAACAATACAGACCTGAACAATGCAGACCTGAACAATGCAGACCTGAACAATGCAGACCTGAACACTACAGAGCTGAACACTGCAGACCTGAACAATGCAGACCTGAACACTGCAGACCTGAACACTGCAGACCTGAACAATGCAGACCTGAACAATGCAGACCTGAATACTGCAGACCTGAACACTGCAGACCTGAACAATACAGACCTGAACAATGCAGACCTGAACAATACAGACCTGAACAATGCAGACCTGAATACTGCAGACCTGAACAATGTAGACCTGAACAATGCAGACCTGAACAATGCAGACCTGAATACTGCAGACCTGAATACTGCAGACCTGAACAATACAGACCTGAACAATGTAGACCTGAACAATGCAGACCTGAACAATGCAGACCTGAACACTACAGAGCTGAACACTGCAGACCTGAACAATGCAGACCTGAACACTGCAGACCTGAACACTACAGAGCTGAACACTGCAGACCTGAACAATGCAGACCTGAACACTGCAGACCTGAACACTGCAGACCTGAACAATGCAGACCTGAACAATGCAGACCTGAATACTGCAGACCTGAACACTGCAGACCTGAACAATACAGACCTGAACAATGCAGACCTGAACAATACAGACCTGAACAATGCAGACCTGAATACTGCAGACCTGAACAATACAGACCTGAACAATGCAGACCTGATCGCTGCAGACCTGAATACTGTAGACCTGAATACTGCAGACCTGAACAATACAGACCTGAACAATGCAGACCTGAACAATGCAGACCTGAACAATGCAGACCTGAACACTGCAGACCTGAATACTGCAGACCTGAACAATGCAGACCTGAACAATGCAGACCTGAACACTACAGAGCTGAACACTGCAGACCTGAACAATGCAGACCTGAACAATGCAGACCTGAACAATACAGACCTGAAAAATGCAGACCTGAACAATGCAGACCTGAATACTGCAGACCTGAATACTGCAGACCTGAATAATGCAGACCTGAACAATACAGACCTGAATACTGCAGACCTGAACAATGTAGACCTGAATACTGCAGACCTGAATACTGCAGACCTGAATAATGCAGACCTGAACATTCCAGACCTGAACAATACAGACATGAACACTGCAGACCTGAACACTGCAGACCTGAACAATGTAGACCTGAATTCTGCAGACCTGAATACTGCAGACCTGAATAATCCAGACCTGAACAATACAGACCTGAACAATGCAGACCTGAACAATGCAGACCTGAACAATACAGATCTGAAAAATGCAGACCTGAATACTGCAGACCTGAACAATGTAGACCTGAATACTGCAGACCTGAACAATGCAGACCTAAACAATGCAGACCTGAACACTGCAGACCTGAACACTGCAGACCTGAACAATGCAGACCTGAATACTGCAGACCTGAACAATGCAGACCTGAACAATGCAGACCTGAACACTGCAGACCTGAACACTGCAGACCTGAACAATACAGACCTGAACAATGCAGACCTGAACAATGCAGACCTGAACAATACAGACCTGAACAATGCAGACCTGAACACTGCAGACCTGAATACTGCAGACCTGAACAATACAGACCTGAACAATGCAGACCTGAACAATGCAGACCTGAACAATACAGACCTGAACAATGCAGACCTGAACAATACAGACCTGAACAATGCAGACCTGAACACTGCAGACCTGAATACTGCAGACCTGAACACTGCAGACCTGAACAATGCAGACCTGAACAATACAGACCTGAACAATGCAGACCTGAACACTGCAGACCTGAACAATGCAGACCTGAACAATACAGACCTGAACAATGCAGACCTGAACAATACAGACCTGAACAATGCAGACCTGAACAATGCATGCTGGGATGAGCAGTTGTCCTAAATGCAGCAAGTTCAATACACAGACATTGGTAAGCTGCGGAAGTTCCCAGTTTCCCTGAACGCAGCAGTGTTATTGCGTGATGACGGTTGTTGAGCTCACGCAATTCTGTAGGACCGCGCGTGCGCCTGCAGGGCGGGGATTGGGACGGCATCAGTCAGTCCGGTCGCATGTTTGAATCCCTGAAAGTTACCGTCAGCGGACCAGCTGTAAAATGTCTTCTGGGACGCCGCTTTTCAATGAGCAGCAGGTTTATCGTCGACGTGATTTAGAAGAGCTGCCGTCAGAAAACCAGAGGAGATGGTCTGCTGCCCAGCCGGTCCACGGTCCAAGGTATACCGGACTCCAGCAGCAGCCACACAGGGTGAGCACAAGTACAGTGAGGAGCTAGCTGTAGCCTTTCATTAGATATCAGGCAGAGTGAAGCCGCAGGGACACTCATGGTAGCACTGGTTTCACTGTGTCCCTGGTCTCTGACGACCAGAGCCCAGACCCTCAGACCCTGGTAGTCAGAGACCAGGGACACAGTCGGTCTGTTGAACAACTCTGAAGTCTTCAGTTAGCAGCTGTCCCGAGTAACAAATACTAGAAACAGCAGCCGAGAGCTCAACTCAACTCTGTAATACTGCGAAGTTTATTTTCAAAGCAAATGATGACTTAAAGCTGAAGATCACCTGAGAGGATCTGTCAGGCCAGATCAGCCCATATATATATATATATATATATATATATATATATATATATATATATATATATATATATATATATATATATATATATATATATATATATATATATCATAATCCAGTGAGGTCAGCATGTATACAGCTGTCATCTCTCCTTCTATCTTCATGTGTATACGTACATGTACATGTACATGTACATGTACATACATGTACATATACATGCTACTACTAGCTACTTTAAAAGTGACACTTTTGGTTGCTGGTCTGTTCACAAGAGAGAATGTCAGGTGACAGGGCCGGGCCCTAATCTTGACTTCAGTCATAGTTTGACTTTTAACACAGTACAGTTTGTAATATGATACACGACTAGTAGGATTGAATGATTATTTTGCATCACAGTTATTTTCATTTTTACTTAAAAACAATTCAAATCATGATTATGTGACATTTTCTTTGGGTCTGTGCCAAACAGTGATGTTTTCTTCTATCTGGAGAAAACACGCAGGTCAGGACATCTCTGCAGCACCACAGTGCTTCTTCAGACCTTTGACCTTTATCAGAAGATTGCAGCTCCATTTGGATATTACCCTCGGCCATATAGTGGTTTTGATATTTTAATTGTGCAGCCCTAGTGGGAAGATAAGCAGTCGTGACGATGAATATCAAACTGAGTTTGAGTAAAGTTGGTAAATACTGACAGTTCTTACCACACCTGAAGGGCTTTGACTCCTATTCAGAGGTAATTCTGCCCTCAGTCTAACCACAGTGTGACTTCAGACAATGTCAGTCACTGCACATGGCAGGGAAACAGGCACTCTGGTTTTTACAGTGCATTCTGGGAATTGTCTCAGGAGATAATACTTTAATGAGGAAGTCACTGTAATTACCGTTGTCTGACTTGTGCTGCTCACGTCGGCATCGGGAGCTGAGTAAGGTTGTGTTTCTCTGAAAGCTTTGTGTTAGTAGACATGACAGGTCATGAAGGTTATAGAAAGAGACTGTACTGGAGATGACAGTAGATTTGAATAAGGCTTGACAACACAACATAGGCTGATCATATAGTTAACCACGTGTAAGACAGTGAGCGGCTTTGTAAGGATTTAACTAATAAATGTTTTTTGAGACCGGGACTAATTCTGATTTAGAGAGAGAGAAAACAGCTGTTGGGCCCAATGTTTGAGCTGAAATGAAAGTAGACCTTTTCTATGTGTATCATGTACTGATTATAAAAAATGCAAAGAGTTAATTTTAAATGAAATCGTATGTATAAACCATTGATCTGAAAAGCAACTAGCAACTATAATCTCATGTGGCAGCTTTGTTCCACTTCTGAACTGGTTTTTCAATGAATGTAACTCAATCAGAAGAAGAAGGAGCTGTTAGATAAATCTGCAGGTGACCCGCTGCACACATCCCAGTGAAGTGACCAACTTCCTTTACCTTATTCGCGTTATCAGGTTCTCTATTTGCATTGGCTTTAAATCCCAACATTATCAAACAGGCGCTGTGTTTTTTGCTTTGACGACAAAACCTGCAGCTCCGTCTCGTCAGTCAGCTGTCCCTACTGTCGCCACGTGATGAAGTGAGAGGGAAATGTGACTGTGAAATGGCCCAGCTTCTGCTGCTGCTTGCGGCAGGCTTTAATTGTCCTTCATCCAACTAAGTCTTGATTTTTCAAAAAGGTAAAACAGCGGTGAGCAAGTACACAGACTACATGACAAGCCTTTAGTAAGGAGAGGAGGTTCTTCACCCACACATGATCTTTGGTCAAATACAGACGCTAACCCTGCAAGGCTTTTTTGTATAGTTTGTCCTTGTATGCTACTGCTACAGCACAGGAGGGAGGGGCACACAATAAACACCTGAAACACATAATAATTAGGATTTCCACATTTCTATAGGAGACATGGGTAAGAAAAAAGTAGGGGGAAAAATCTGCACCATCAACTTTAAATCAAAGCAAAATGGAGCATGATTATTTGACAAGGAACATGAATGGTATTGATGCAGCTCTGCGCATTACTGATGGAGATTTTGTGCTCGTGTGGAATGGTCTTCATTCTCGAACTTTGCCTCCACAGGTCGATGGCAGCCGGACCCGACCTCGACCTCCCGCTGGCCCCAGCACCACATGGCCCCATGTGGACGACCCCACCACCAGAGAGCCTCGGCTGGACGACTGTGAGCGGATGGGGACTCTGTTTGGGATGCTCAACAAGTGTCTGCGGGGGTTGGGCTTCAGCCAGATGTACTTTGGGGACAAGATAGTGGAGCCAGTAGTGATTGTCTTCTTCTGGCTGCTCCTCTGGTTCCTGGGGATCCAGGCGCTGGGACTGGTGGGAACTCTGTGTATCATCATCATCTACATCCAGAAGTAATGAGAGCTGACGATCTGAGTGGAGCCTGCTGTTTTCTTTGGCTAATGCTTACACATGCAGGACTCATGCTAATGGATGTTTGGATTGGAGTCTGCAGTGGGTCTGCACTTTTTGTAGAGAGGGCTGTACTACTCATAGTGATGGCGGCTTAGTGGGTTTCTAGAAAAGATTTGAAGCTTGTTCAGTCAGAAAGTCCAAAGCTGGATCCATTCTACAGGCTTGTTTGGACTGGATGTCCTCCTGGAGCAGTTACAGAAGTGCTGCTGTCTCTGCTGATCTCATCATGACTTCATGGTGTTGATCAGAGAACAGGAAGACAATGAGGGGAAATGGTTTCTTTCTTTTTAAGTCAAAGGCTACAGAGTGAAGGCCAGGAGTCCCAGCACTCGCAAGACACAACTGCACACATCTGTGTGTCGAGTGTTTGACTTAAAAAGAAACTAACATGCAGTATGCTAATGTGATGTGCAAGACTCCAGTAATCAATCATCAGAAACAGTGTCTGGCGCTGACATGCAGTACATACGACGCTCTTGTGGAACCTTTCTGTAAAGTGTTTGCTTTGTGATATATACTAGGAATGCACACGATGGTGGCTGATCAATGAGGGAATGTAATGTAATTGAATTTCAGCTGCTGATGTAGGACCTTTCAGTGGAGGGGATGCCATCTGTAACACCTGGTTCTGACTGGGGACCAGACATGAGACACCTGAACCCTCCATGTTTCTCTCCTCTGTTCTCTGAGTCTGAGCGGTGCCTGTGCCTGTCTGACGAACTTGCTTCCTCTTTCTTAAAAAAACCCCCCAGATGATCACCGATTACTGTTACCAGCCATGAAGTGGCACTTCAGTGCCTTTCTAATGAATGTGGAAGGCTTCTTCATTTGCAGGGAACTGAAAGGAATCTGAAGCACTTGTGATTTCTCACATTCATGGAAAGATAACAAAATAATAAATTGGGATTAAAGTTTTTAGTTCTGGAAACAGTCGTGTTGTTGTGCCAGTTCTAAACTTTTACACTGGAGACAAACAGTTTCCAGTTTGTATCTGCTAATGTGGCAGAGCTGCAGTGACACATCACAGGTTATACCGACACACTGAACCTTCAGATGAACCTCTGTCGTGACTGTTGTAGTTGAGTATAATTAATAGAAAATGTCTCTTTTTAATCATCATATCCAATTGTCATCATAATCATATTTGCAGACACTGTCTGCAAACATGATCACCACTGACATATCTTAAACATTTGTTCCATCCACAATGCTGATGGAAATAGTTGCATATGAATGTAGATTAATATTGAAGAGAAATGTTGGATCAGGCAGTTGGAAAAAAACGAATCAACAACAACAAAGAAAGAAAACTGAATATCTAAGAGTGTGGGAGGATCTAAAGGTGTCTGTTTGATTGGATTTGTTCTGGTAGCTCTCTTTTACAATGAAACATATCTTACTCTTCTGGTATCATGGTACATTTTGCCTCCAGCCAGGTGATTGGAAGGTGCAGGTGTCAAAGTTAACCCTGCACACACTGTTGCAGAGGAGCAGAGCTGGAGTCACCACCCTGGTTTTAAGGTTTACTGCTGAGTATTTAAGGTTTGCAGGGGAAATGGTGATGTACAGTATGTTCATACTGTAGAAGTGCTGCATTTGTCCTTGTTTAAAGAAGGTGTAATCAATTATTTTGAACATAAATTATAGATTTCAAGGTGTTAACACTAAGAGTTTTACAAGAAATATTGAATCAAATGTATTGCACTGTCTACGATTAAACGTGAGCGTTCCTAAAAATGTTCTTCGGCTGTCACATTGCTTTATAGCAACGTCTCATCACTCGTATGATGTGCAGATCACATGGTTGTATTTATCATTTTCTAGATAAAACTCTCACCTCACGAATATTCTACTCTGCAAAAATGTAGTGTACTGTATATTCAGCTGTATAGCACATTTCCAACAGTGTTTCAGTCTGAGTCGATGAGTGTGCTGTCCATTTCTTACATCTCAGTGTTTAAACAGACTCCCAACCTAATGTTAATAGTCAGATACCATGTTTTATGTTTCCATTGGTCTGATCAATGAAACTTTAGCTGAGGTCAGCTCAGTTTAACGAACCTCATTAAAATCCTAATTATATCAAAATCAGATGATTTCAATGGGTTGATGTGCTCGGGGGTTCACGCAAACAAGTGTTTGTTCTGACCCAGTAATCTCTGAAGAAGATCAGATCTGCAGGTTTGGACTTCTTATGGCACCAGCTCCAGATCTTTTGAACCACTGTGAAAACCTGTTAAATCCAGACTTATTACACACAGTACATTTTAGATTATTGGCTTTTTGTAAGGGATGCAGGTGAAAGTGCATTATAGTACTGAAACTTTGCTGTGTGAAGTTAATCATAATGACTAAATATAATGCCAAGTAGTTAAACAAGTCATCATAAACTGATAGTATGTTCTGTATGTCAAATCCTCATTTAAGCAAACTATAGCTCTCAAATTAAGTAGAAGTACATATGATTATAAAATGGAAATAAAACTACCTGCTACTGTACTGCAGCATTAAAAAACTTTACTGTTCCCAAGACGGACGAGAACACAAGATACTTATAACATACTGCTGCCATTAGACTGTAATGTAAAGTGATGCGAGCAGCGCGGTCAGGCTGTAATGTTACTTTGGAGCAGCTATGCTTCCAGCTAAATGCTAGCATAGCACACCAACATGCTCATAATAACAGGGGTAACATGCTGATGCTAGGCATAACATAAATAACGGGGCTAACAGTTATCCAGTGACAGCCCCCCCACACTTGTCTATGCTTGAAAACTTGTCAAAAAATGTATTTTGTTGTACAATCTTGTGTAACAACAGTTCAATCTTAAATCTCGAGTGTATCCAGCCATCATCATCATCATCATCATCATCATTCATACTTATGGAAGATACACTGTTCACTGCTGACAGTCAGTGTGATTCAAACAGTGCAGAAGGTGTTAGACAGAGATGGGCTGTCCTGAAGAGAGAGGCTTTTTTTTTTTTTTTAGTAAAGCAGAGGCTTGATGTTGGATCTCCAGTGACAGAATAAAAGCACAACATTTTAAATTTAAATGTACCAGATTAAATCCCTTCATATTGCTTTGAACATGTTTCTCCTACAGACCATATTTACTGTGGGACACACACAGCACTCCTGTGACAACACAACAGACCGATGTTCCCCCGAGTGTTTCCATCAACATGTTCTATAACCATATGACAAGAAAAAGCTCTTCATGTCTTGTATTGATATTTAATACAAACTCATGACACATTTACAATGAATTAAAAAAAGCCACTAACTCATTTTGTCAGACACTTTTTTATATTGACTTTGGTTTGAAAAGATAAATAACGAATGAGAGAGACAAAGAAAACGAGGAAGAGAAACAGAAGGTGGGCTGGAAAAATCATCTCACTGATCGACTGTATATTAAATGTCCTGCAATCATTTTTACAGCAGGACATTTTGATTCACAGACTTACATCAGAAACTACATTGGATTTGGTTCAGATATACTCCATGCTGTGCAAAAGTTTTCAAGCTGGCTCAAGTTTACTCTGAAGAAGCAACGGCCAACCGGCGCGTGTGTTCGTAACACTTGGCACATAGTGTACTTTGTAACTCAGAGCCTACATGATAGACAGGACTAACACATCCAGTGCTTCAGGAAGCAGGTTCACAGGGTGATCTGGTTAACTGCTCTGAAACACAGTCAGGAGGAACAACCATGTTCAGATCTTCACTCAGCAGGGTTAACCATGTAGCTGAGCAGAGCTGCAGCTGCTAACAGGCGTCTGCTGTGGTTATGTGTGCTCTGCACATTGTGTGTATGGAGCTGGATCAGATTAGCACGAGTTATTGAAAAGTCTCGTGTCAGCAGTGACTCTCTCTGTCCATCAGCAGGTACGCATGTGTTTAAGAGCCTCATAAAGGTAACTCATAAATACTTGATGGTTGAGCTCATGATGACAAGGTTCACTACACACAGTCGGTAACAGACGAGCACACGAAGCTACACTGAGCGTTAAATATAAACATTCATTTGTAATTTGAGCTTGTGTGCATGAAACCCATCCAACTGAAAATCAATACATTAAATATTTACAACAGGGTTTCCCAATCCCAGTCCTCGAGGACCACTGCCCTGCATGTTGTTGATGTGTCCCTCCTCCACCACACCTGATTCAAATGAGTGGCTCGTTATCAGGCCACTGCAGAGCTTGATGACGAGCTGATCATTTGAATCAGGTGTGGTGGAGGAGGGACACATCTAAAACATGCAGGGCAGTGGTCCTCGAGGACTGGGATTGGGAAACCCTGATTTACAATATACAGTATTTACAACAATATACATATAAAGCACATTAGCAGCTTCAAGTTGAAAACCACTGAAGGCCATCTGAAGGATCAGAGCTTGTTTCAGGACAAAGAGGAAACACCGCCTCACATAAGGGCCTAGATAACAGACAGACAGTGTGTGATGTGTCCATGTTTATGACTGTCATACTTCATCATGTGTTGGTGGGAAAGTTCAATCTCAGGCAGCTTTTGACCCACTACAGCTATATATGTCATATAGCCTAACACTGGCACTGTATTTCATATTTCAGCATCTGAAAACTTCAGAACTGGATTTTTCAGAGTACCTGGGATTTCCATGAGAAAAAGAGGCGAGCACTGCCCACCCGGGTACTGTGAACTTGTGTCATGCCCCGCCCCCGTCTGACTGAAAGCAATCCCTCTAATTTGACTGGCAGGAAAAAGCCTGTCAGTGGCTTTCAGACATGTCGCTACTCGCTGTTTTCAGTCTGGCAGCAGCACTTTCACAGCGGATGTTTTCATTCAGAGGACGGTGACGCGTGGCTGCTCTCACATATGGATGCTCAGCTGCTTGCCGCCTGTGTAATGGTAATAAATGAGCAGTACACACTGGGCCTATCCCTCACCTGGCTGGATGTGGCTGAGGGGTACTTCTGTTACAGTTTGTGAATTTCTTCACCATGACCTGAGGCCTTCAGAGCAATCAGGGCATCACTCATCTTCATTCACAACATTTACTGTAATTCAAAGAAAATCTACTGGACGCTCAAACATGCTTAAAAAAAACCTCAAACACACTTTGGCATTATGTCGAAAGAAAGTAAAACAGGCAGATATAATGGGAATCATGAACTTGGACTTGCATTTCCAAAACAACAGGATTTAAAGTAGTTAGTTAAGAAATAGTACACACTGTGGCTGCAGCTCCTTTTCACCTCTGTAAACTGTTTGTGTTTTGGACTGTTGGTTGAACTAAATGAGTCATTAGAAGACATCACATCTGTACCGTAACTCACTACTGTCACTTGTCATTGTTTTTATGGACTATGGGAGAATTAAATTAAAAATGATTGACCACTTAATCTACTTGAGTGAATACAAACATGAGTTGCAACCATGCCAGCAGTCATGTGAGCACTTCTCACCTGGGATTGTTCAAACAAAGAGTAAAGAGTGAGTGTCCATGAAGTCAAACCGCCACCAGCAGACGGCATTCAGCTGTGTGAACCGATTCATTAACCACCTGTTCCGTTCACAAATCAATAATTGGAATTGCATAAATAAACTTATAGTTATCATACGCTGTCCACCTGTAACTGTTAATGGACTTGCAAAACCACTGTGAGCCATGCTCAACGCCTCATCATGACATCACTTCATGCTGTTAACTAGTTGAGCAAGTTTGATCACATTAACCCACAGACTGAACACCATCCAGACTAGAGCTGGGCAGCGCACTGATATCGATCATTATCACCGTATGACACTATATATACATATATATCATCTAAGATTTTGGATATTAGTGTGTCATGATACAACATAAGTGTTACAAAAAGGTCAAGTCATTTTCTCAACTTACCACACTGTTCTACTTAGTCATTATATCCACATTACTGATGACCATTTATAAAAGGTATTGTCTTTATATTTTGTCAAGTTACCAATAGTCATCCCTATAATAACGTCAAAATGTCAATATTGCCATATTTGGTCATAAATATTGTGATACTTGATTTTGTCTCGGTCCTGGCATTTATGAAGTTCTGAAGAGGACGTGTCAAATTCTTGAGGTTCATATATTGTGTCTCGAATACAGCCTAAACATATTGCAATATCACCCAGCCCAGCTCAGAAACAAACTGCTGTCAGTCGCTTCGTCGAATGTCATTGATGTTGGATTGGTCAGTGTCCGTTGCCGCCCTCAGACAGGATGCGACTGGGCTCGGTGAACTTGGCTGTGGCTATGTAGAACAGGGCAGGACCTGGCACCAGGGCCAACAGCGGCAGGTCCTGCTCCAGCTTGTCCAGTCGGGAGATAGAGATGATGCCGTATGCGTGGAGCAGCCAGTGGCTGAACAGGACAACCAGACGCTTCTTCTTAGCAACCAGGTTCTTAAAAGACTGTGGTGGTGAAGGGGGCGGGGGACACAAGGAAGCAGGTCAGCATTAAACATACTGGGAGAACTGCTTCACATAATCACAAACTGAATGTTCAGTGATTCTGAAATGCGAAACATTAACCCTAACATGTTCACTAAACACTAACTAACTTTTTGAAATGCTAGAGACACAAGATGAATATTCCCTGCCATTACATTAAGCCTCATGGTTAGCTCACTGGTTATAGAGTTCAGTAAGACGTTATTCACTTCATTTTCAGGTGTTTTAATGCACATTTAACTTCATACATACAAATACAATCAAATTAACGAAACCTTTTTTTTTTTTTTTTTTACATAAAATCAATATAATAATAAATGAAGTATATAATTACAGAAATGGCTCACTCATCCCAACATCAAATTCTTGATGCCTTGAGTCCTTTTGAAGTTTATGTCTTATTTAAACTACAGGTATCGAGAATGTACTCAATCTGCTGCATATCATAAAGACAGTGAGTGCAGTGTGTGTTATTACCTGTATCTCAGAGGCAGACATGTAAACAGCCAGTGTGACCAGAGACAGGACCAGTATGATGTAGGGAAACGCATAGTCTGAAACATACAGACAGCTGCGCAGGTTAACCTACACGCTGACTTACTGTTATTATACAGTTATTGTTATTACAGCTGGAGTTTGGCATTGATCACAGGGAAACTCCTGAAGGAATCAGGAAAGAACTTTCAAACATTGGTACCAAGTCAGTAGCAGAGGCCTGCAGCTCCTGAATACTCACAGAGCAGACCTCCTCCCACAGCCTGCAGCACCGTGAGGATGGGGAAGAAGTAGAGAGCAGCGTAGATGCTCTTGAAGCGATCAGACTTGCCCAGACCACATGCTATCTTCTTTACCAACAGAGGACGCAGCAGCATCATCAGCACCAGGCAGAACGCATAGTAGATCAACACAATGGTGTAGCTGAAGAAGAGACAGACGAGAGAGAATTCAGTCCAAGATAATGAGCGGTAACATACAGCATGTAACAATACAGTGGAGAGTACATGATGGAGTGAGGAACAGGAGAAACGCTTGGGGACAGTGACAATACAGTTTCTATATAAGAACAATACTTACATAGTCTGGACAAGTTAAATGTCACATAACACCAGACAAAGATCTCAAACCCAGCATCATCTGAAGGAATAAAGCATCTAGCAGGTTACATTTCTGGTTGACTAGCAGATGGGTCAGGAGCCAAGAACAAGGAGCCTCGTCCTTTCTCCCTCTCTAACGCAAATCTAACGCAAACAGGTTGGACTGCTTGGACCAGACATTCCCGTGTCATGTCTCATGTGTGTTCTTGTGATGTGTGACCCTGATGCGATGCAGATCCGTTATGTAGTGTGCAAACCACAACCACTGTAGGACTCCGGATTCCTCACAGAAAGGTATGTAGTGTGAACAGTACAGTGATCTGATGACTCTGAAAGCTGTGTAGTGTGACCAAGGTATTACCCTTTGCCTACCCATCACAGCTACATGCCTCAAAATAAACTAAACCCTGTCCCCTTCCCTAGCCTTAAAGTGGGTTAGGGGTCAAGTCTTAACCCTCAAAAAGCTCTTTAAAGGCCTGTTCGAATGAAGGGACCAGCAAAAAAGCCCTTAGTTTCCAAACACATCTTCACTCTTACAGTCTATTACTCAAATGGTTTAAAAAAAACAACAGCTGTACAAGCACACACATCAGCAGCAATTGGAGGTGCAGTATTTTGATCACTGGGACAGGAAGAGATGGGATTGAACCCCCAACCCTGTCATTACTTGACAGACCTGCTCTGCCCACCAATACAAAGCTGCCCTGCTGTGGCTGCCTCCTGTGAGCCTAACCCTGTAAAAACTGATCTTACTGGTACACACCTGCTGTAACCAGGATTTAAAAAAGAATTTAGGTCTCGAGTCCAAACTCCCCATGCAGCCCTAACCCACCTGATACGAAAACAAAGGTCTCTCGTCTCTAGGTCTAACCCTTTCTTTAATTATGATTTATAATAACCCTTTATGATATTTGATTCACTGTAAACTGTTGTTTTCACCTTTTCCTGTTAAAAACATTAAGATCCATTCCACTTCATTTATTTTCCAATAGCTCAATGCCGCACTGCCAGGAATATGTTTGTGTTTTAGTTTAGTTTTTTGTCTTTAAATGTAGAATAAACTCCGCCCAGGTTTTCAGTCCCCCCTGTCGTCAGTACTTACAGTGGGTAGACGGCCTCCTGGGTGCAGTGTAGCGTGTTGACGTAGTCTGGACTTGGATTGTACAGCATGGTGTACCAGTCTGACAGCATCTGGACTCGACAGGAGCGGATACTGAGCATTCCCACCGGCTCTGTGACCAGCAAGGTGACCACAGCTGACACGCTGCACTCCAACATGGCTGTGATGTGCTGCAGCAGAGCGCTGGAACTGATCGCACAACAACAGACAGAGCAACACAAGATCAAAATACAGAAACACAGTTATGAGTTTCATTATCAGAGACAGCCCATTCTAAAACAGATTCAAGTAAAGTGACGCATCTCAAAGATAAAATATGGAGAATAACATAGTAAAGCAGAAAAAAAAAAACTAAATCAATGTCATAAATGAAGCAAATCAGAGACTAGAACTGTTGAGCAGTGAGCTCGGACTCGGACACAATAGGAAATCTGCTCCTGTAGCTCTATAGCGGCTCTATAGCAGCTTTATAGCACCTCTATGGCAGCTCTATAGCACCTCTACGGCAGCTCTAAAGTGCCTCTATAGCGGCTCTATAGCAGCTCTGTAGCACCTCTATGGCAGCTCTGTAGCAGCTCTGTAGCAGCTCTATGGCAGCTCTATAGCGGCTCTATAGCAGCTCTATAGCAGCTCTATAGCAGCTCTATGGCAGCTCTATAGCAGCTCTGTAGCAGCTCTGTAGCAGCTCTGTAGCAGCTCTGTAGCAGCTCTGTAGCGGCTCTGTAGCAGCTCTGTAGCGGCTCTGTAGCGGCTCTGTAGCGGCTCTGTAGCAGCTCTATAGCGGCTCTGTAGCAGCTCTATGGCAGCTCTGTAGCAGCTCTATAGCAGCTCTGTAGCAGCTCTATAGCAGCTCTGTAGCGGCTCTATAGCAGCTCTGTAGCGGCTCTGTAGTGGCTCTATAGCGGCTCTGTAGCGGCTCTGTAGCAGCTCTGTAGCAGCTCTGTAGCAGCTCTGTAGCGGCTCTATAGCGGCTCTGTAGCAGCTCTGTAGCGGCTCTGTAGCAGCTCTGTAGCGGCTCTGTAGCAGCTCTGTAGCGGCTCTGTAGCGGCTCTGTAGCGGCTCTGTAGCGGCTCTATAGCGGCTCTGTAGCAGGTCTATGGCAGCTCTGAAGCAGATCTATAGTAGCTCTGTAGCAGCTCTATAGCAGCTCTGTAGCGGCTCTATAGCAGCTCTGTAGCGGCTCTGTAGCGGCTCTGTAGCGGCTCTGTAGCGGCTCTATAGCAGCTCTGTAGCGGCTCTGTAGCAGCTCTGTAGCGGCTCTGTAGCGGCTCTATAGCGGCTCTATAGCAGCTCTGTA
The DNA here is from genome assembly GCA_039737535.1 of Lagodon rhomboides. Classification (NCBI taxonomy): domain Eukaryota; kingdom Metazoa; phylum Chordata; class Actinopteri; order Spariformes; family Sparidae; genus Lagodon; species Lagodon rhomboides. The sequence continues at coordinate 212,838 of CM077801.1, forward strand.
GCGGCTCTATAGCGGCTCTGTAGCAGCTCTATAGCAGCTCTGTAGCGGCTCTGTAGCGGCTCTATAGCAGCTCTGTAGCGGCTCTATAGCGGCTCTATAGCAGCTCTATAGCAGCTCTGTAGCGGCTCTGTAGCGGCTCTATAGCAGCTCTGTAGCGGCTGCTATAGCGGCTCTATAGCAGCTCTGTAGCGGCTCTATAGCGGCTCTGTAGCGGCTCTATAGCAGCTCTGTAGCGGCTCTGTAGTGGCTCTATAGCAGCTCTGTAGCGGCTCTGTAGCGGCTCTATAGCAGCTCTGTAGCGGCTCTGTAGCGGCTCTGTAGCAGCTCTGTAGCGGCTCTATAGCGGCTCTATAGCAGCTCTGTAGCGGCTCTGTAGCAGCTCTATGGCAGCTCTGTAGCAGCTCTGTAGCGGCTCTATAGCGGCTCTGTAGCAGCTCTATAGCAGCTCTGTAGCAGCTCTGTAGCAGCTCTGTAGCGGCTCTATGGCGGCTCTATAGCGGCTCTATAGCAGCTCTGTAGCAGCTCTGTAGCAGCTCTGTAGCAGCTCTGTAGCAGCTCTGTAGCGGCTCTGTAGCGGCTCTGTAGCAGCTCTGTAGCAGCTCTATAGCGGCTCTGTAGCAGGTCTATGGCAGCTCTGTAGCAGATCTATAGTAGCTCTGTAGCAGCTCTATAGCGGCTCTGTAGCGGCTCTGTAGCGGCTCTGTAGCGGCTCTGTAGCGGCTCTATAGCGGCTCTGTAGCGGCTCTGTAGCAGCTCTATAGCAGCTCTGTAGCGGCTCTGTAGTGGCTCTGTAGCGGCTCTATAGCAGCTCTGTAGCGGCTCTATAGCGGCTCTGTAGCGGCTCTATAGCAGCTCTGTAGCGGCTCTGTAGCGGCTCTATAGCGGCTCTATAGCAGCTCTGTAGCGGCTCTGTAGCGGCTCTATAGCAGCTCTGTAGCGGCTCTGTAGCGGCTCTATAGCGGCTCTGTAGCGGCTCTGTAGCGGCTCTGTAGCGGCTCTGTAGCAGCTCTGTAGCGGCTCTGTAGCGGCTCTATAGCAGCTCTGTAGCGGCTCTATAGCGGCTCTATAGCAGCTCTGTAGCGGCTCTGTAGCGGCTCTATAGCAGCTCTGTAGCGGCTCTATAGCAGCTCTGTAGCAGCTCTATAGCAGCTCTGTAGCAGCTCTATGGCAGCTCTATAGCAGCTCTGTAGCAGCTCTATAGGCAGCTCTGTAGCAGCTCTGTAGCGGCTCTATAGCAGCTCTGTAGCGGCTCTATAGCAGCTCTGTAGCAGCTCTATAGCAGCTCTGTAGCAGCTCTATAGCAGCTCTGTAGCAGCTCTGTAGCAGCTCTGTAGCAGCTCTGTAGCAGCTCTGTAGCGGCTCTGTAGCAGCTCTGTAGCGGCTCTGTAGCGGCTCTATAGCGGCTCTGTAGCAGGCTCTATGGCAGCTCTGTAGCGGCTCTATAGCAGCTCTGTAGCAGCTCTATAGCGGCTCTGTAGCGGCTCTGTAGCGGCTCTATAGCAGCTCTGTAGCGGCTCTGTAGCAGCTCTGTAGCGGCTCTGTAGCGGCTCTATAGCAGCTCTGTAGCGGCTCTGTAGCGGCTCTATAGCAGCTCTGTAGCGGCTCTATAGCGGCTCTGTAGCGGCTCTATAGCAGCTCTGTAGCGGCTCTATAGCAGCTCTGTAGCGGCTCTGTAGCAGCTCTAAGGCAGCTCTGTAGCAGCTCTGTAGCAGCTCTGTAGCAGCTCTGTAGCAGCTCTATAGCAGCTCTGTAGCAGCTCTGTAGCAGCTCTATGGCAGCTCTGTAGCGGCTCTGTAGCAGCTCTGTAGCGGCTCTGTAGCGGCTCTATAGCGGCTCTGTAGCAGGCTCTATGGCAGCTCTGTAGCAGCTCTGTAGCGGCTCTGTAGCAGCTCTATAGCGGCTCTGTAGCGGCTCTGTAGCGGCTCTATAGCAGCTCTGTAGCGGCTCTGTAGCGGCTCTATAGCAGCTCTGTAGCGGCTCTGTAGCAGCTCTGTAGCGGCTCTGTAGCGGCTCTATAGCAGCTCTGTAGCGGCTCTATAGCAGCTCTGTAGCAGCTCTAAGACAGCTCTGTAGCAGCTCTATGGCAGCTCTATAGCAGCTCTGTAGCAGCTCTATAGGCAGCTCTGTAGCAGCTCTGTAGCGGCTCTATAGCAGCTCTGTAGCGGCTCTGTAGCAGCTCTGTAGCAGCTCTATAGCAGCTCTGTAGCAGCTCTATAGCAGCTCTGTAGCAGCTCTATGGCAGCTCTGTAGCAGCTCTATGGCAGCTCTGTAGCAGCTGTCTGCTATCATCACTAAAGAACACTATGAAGGTAGGTCTGATGGTGAACAGCGGGCTTTTCTAACATGATGATGTGAGTCAGGCTGAGGTGAAATCAAAAGTGATGAAGTTGTGATGCAGCAGTGGCAGCTGGTCGAAGGGGGTGGGTGTTGAATTCGTCAGTTTCAGAATTGTTACAGCCCTATTCATCATTCCATCTCAGCCTACAGTCTCATGGAAATAATGTACATTTCATTGGTGTTGTAGGTGCTGAAAGTTACTGTATGATATGTTTAAGATGCAAGACGACATTAAAACACAGACAGATCATATATATATAAACTTCATCCGTCAAAGAGTTTATATTTTCGCACAAAAACTAGGAGCATAATCCTGTGTGGCCCCACCTTTTTTTTCCAGAGTACCACTCAATGAAGAACCAGTGCAGCACCAGTGGTAACATGGCCATGAAGCCCAGATAGAGCCAGTCGTAGAGCTCAGGGGACTCAGTGCAGCGTTCACACACCTTCTGCAGGTTGGTTCGCTCTCCACGGGGACACACCTGGCAGCACAGACCAAAGATTTAGAAACAAATCTGGGCACCCAAAAACTCACTGCACCAACAGCCACACTTCCCCCTCATTCCCTTCTTTTTTTTTTCTCCCTCCCCAACCTAAACCACAGTTTAATCTTTTACACTGCAAGAACACTATTAAAATGGATAAGAAATCAATAGCTTAAAAAATCTTCTTTAGCTTTGCATTCAAAGGTGTTTTTCTTGAAACTGGCAGTGCAAGTGAATAAACTGTATGCTGTCTTGGTGACTGACCAGTGGGAGTATTGTGATCAGTTTCTGAGAAACACTGATGTAGGATATTTGCTGGGTGTCAGTCAAAAATCTTCTGTTGCAAAACCAATTCATTTTTCAGTAAAAGCATCTTATTCACTGACATAATGTGTGCAACTTCTCAGTGCATCAGTATTTGATGAATGAATAATAAAATCAAACCTGCCGCTCATGCTGCCTGTTCTACCTGACTACGCCATACCACTGCCTCTCAGAGTGTTACAGCAGCCCCAAATATGAACAATGAAACTGTTGAGTGTTTTATTATCAACCCAGGCACAGAAACACCCAGACAAGCTGTTAACAGAGACTCACTTCATTCAGCATGTTTAGTGACAATAGATGTGGTGAGAAATCTACTTTGTGTCTATTACTGAGGTCATAGTGAGTAGTGGCTGTACTGCAGTGCATTACATTTAAAGGTGTTTCTGCTATGCTAAGTCAATTTATAGACATAAGATACAGTCCCATACACCCCCACCACCAGTCAGACACAAATCTGATGTGTAGTACTCACACCACAGTCTCCCTCCACTGATCCGTTGACCATCATCCTGCCACAGTACAGGCCTGGACACGTTGAACTCATGGCTACAGCTGCAACGACACACAAACAGCAGTCAGCACTGGAGGACAGCACAATCACCTCCTCATAGGTACGTTTCCAACACACACACGTTGTGAGTGTGTCCGGGTTACACAGTATTTAACAGTAACTCATATGTAACTTTAATGTGTGCCGTTTTTGTCGAGCTCCTCTCCTCCATCTTTTTCATCCATTCTTTCTTTGAAAACAAACACGATGTGCGTCTAGGTCCACTGGACGAGACATCTGTTCCAACCTGAGAGCTGTCTGGGTTAGCTCGAGACAACAACCACAAACTAGCTAACTTCAAACACAACTGAACCAAAACTCTGCAGCTGGCCGCTGCGAGACCTGCCATGAATCCAGTTGTCGTTTTATTTAGCAGGACCTAAAGAGACGCATCCTATGATGATGTGAGCTGCTGTAACGTTAGCCTCTGCAGTCAGATGTTGTTAGCTAGTCCACCGCTGAGCTAGCTAATAGAACCACAGTATGATGTGCGACACGGCGGACAAACCGTCTCAACAAGCCGAACATCATCAGATGAAATGTGAACATGAAACGCAACCCTAGCCTACCCATTGTAAGAGCCAGCCGTGGTTATAACAAGGCTTCAGTGCTGCTGTGTCTTCATCTGTTCCAACAACCGGATGACGACGGAAATGACGTACACAAACAGGAAGTTTGTGCAAAAACGGCCCGATGCGGTAGTTCAGGGACTACAATAAAAATCGGATAAAAGCCGTTCGACTGGGGTTTGACCATGACCGCAACTAAAATAGACAACTACCTCAAATGACAAAAAATAAACATATAAACACAACCAGGAATCATATGACAATCTTAAGAAGTCACAATTTCAGAAGCCAGAACAGCCAGAACCGATCAAAACAGCACGTTTTGAAATATTTATTTGATCGTCAATCTGGTAAACACAAAGAAACAAAGAAAAAAAGAAACTTGATTGATTGATTGATTGATTGATTGATTGATATATGTATGATGAGGCTGGTTGAAGCTGGTGACCATGGTGGGATGTTAACATGAAGAGGTTGCTGTATGCGTCGTATTCAAACACATTTGAGTTGTTGTCAAGACTAACACCACACACATAGAGAGGTCCATATATTCTGATGCTGTTAAAGCCATACATCTTCGGTAAAGCTCCTTTCTACTGCCGAGGAAAGATTCATACCTCCATGTGCACCAACATCCAGTAGGCGGCACTGTGCGGCTCGGCGGTGACGTCCGGAGACGAGAAGAAGACAAATGACCTTCCCGTAACGTCAGATCCACTTCCTCCTGTCCTTACGCAAACCAGCTCCTTCAGCCGAGAAGACATCCTTCACACTAACACAGCAACATGCCGCTGCTCCTGAAGACCATCGCCCGCCGCGCTGCGCCTGTCCTGCGGGGACACACAGTCGCCCAGAGGGCTAATGTCTCCGGCAAACCGGCCAAGGATGCCGTCGGCCCAATGGTGAGTGTGCTGTTGTTGCTGGACCACCTCATGCTAACTGAGCGGCTAGCTAGCAGCCGTTTGTTGTCCTTGGTTGACGAGGTCGAATCCAGCGGCTAATGTCCACCGCATGTCTTTTGTTAGAAATACCAACGTGTCCAAGTCAACAATGTTAATCATGTTGTAAGACTGTCAGTGTGTAATGATGACGACACTTTCAGGGAGTTTGCAGTCAGGGTTTTAACATTAGGCCTCACCAGCACAACGATCCCTTACCGGAAGTGGCTAACTTATCCTGCTCTCTCTAACGCTAAGTCTTCCTCACACACAGATGCGGAATGTGTTGCTACTATACCGGGTCATGAAGAGTCAAATCAGATCTCAGGAGCTGAAGTAGAAATATGCTCACATCCATTTCAGTAGAAGTGGAAATCTCCAGTATGTAATAACAGTGTGTGCACTAACACAAGCTCTTATGTGCGTGTACTGTGTTGCCTCCTGAAAACATCCAGTAATCCACACTCCTACACATGTGTCAGGTGAATAACGAGAGACTGGATGACAGGTGTTCATGTATGTTAGAAGTAAATGTAGCTGACCCTGTTTGTGAGTCTGCAGTGCAGTTAGTCTGAATCAGCTGTGGCAGTTAACACGACACAGACAACAGTGTGTCTGACAAAGTCATGTGAGCTCAAAGCGTCACCAAGGAGTTTGTTCAGGAATTGGATAACATGGAACATTATGGGAGGTGGTGGTGTCTAGAGAAGAAATGTAGGTGTCTAGAGAAGAGGTGGTGGTGGCGGCGTCTAGAGAAGAGGTGGTGGTGTCTAGAGAAGAGGTGGTGGTGGCGGCGTCTAGAGAAGAGGTGGCGGTGTCTAGAGAAGAGGTGGTTACCTCTGTCTCTGTTCAAAGGTAAAGACTGAAGTCACATGCTCAAAGGGGAGGCCATTTGAGTAGATTAACAATATGAGTGTATTATATTATTACCTGCTGACATCACATTTAAAGTGAACTCTGCTCTGTTATTGTTTATATTGTTTGTTTTTCCTTATGTTATTATATTGAGTAGCTGCTACATCTGAAGGAAGTGACAACTTTTAAATGAGTCGCTCACAGTTTCCTAAACCCAGTCATTGCACTTCAGAGTATTAGTGTGTGTGTGTGTGTATGTGTCAAACTCCGACACAGACGGTGGAGGACACAACCAGCTTGCATGTAATAAAGAGATGTCAGTATAGTTTCTTTATGATGGGACTGTTTTGGTACATGAATGACACGGTGCCACTATCAGCACATTGAAAAGGAAAAATGGATATAAAAGTATATAGAAAGTTTTTGTGTGGGCTGCCCAAATAAACTCTCTGTAGATTTGAATAGTGCTCAAAAAATTAAAACCTAACATGAGCACTGATTTCAAATTGAGGGCAGCAGGGTTAACACTGACAGATGTTGATTGGCTCTCAGCTGACTCAGTCTCCTCTCTGTCTTATGTACAGGAAACTGTCGTCGGAATTGGCATGTTCTCCATGGCCATCCTGGCACCGTCTGGATGGATCCTGGCTCACTTGGAGGACTACAAGAAGAAAGATTAAAGTGGACATTTTAACAGTCTGATACGGGGCGTATCCAGCCTCCTGTCTCCAGTGACAACCTGGGACCATCGCGTTACGTTTCTCTGCAGAGAAGAATATGGAACAAGTTTTACCTTCACTCTTCTACCTCTCCAACAGTTCCACTCCACATCCCGGATACAAACCAACTCAATACATTGAAAATTGTAGTGTACATTTTTCCTCTTAAGTATGTTACAAGATAAAATTTTAAACACAACTATGTCGCTTTGATGTGAATATTTTGTCTCTGTTGGATAAGGCTTTTTATCTATAACATTACAGGTCATTTTATTTTTAATAGGTACGTTCAAAGTAGATTTTTCAGGTGAACATGACGTCCCCGTGAAAAAGTTGGTTGGTTTCATGCAGCCGGAGGACTCTGCTTCAGGATCAGCTGATTGTCAGGAGAGCTCAAAATCATGAAAATACAGGCAAAGATTCACAGAAAATACTGCCGTTCAGTTACATCCTCTGGGTAAATTTGAGGGCGTCAACCAGCAGTGGTGAAAGAAGCGTAGTAGAATAAAGAAATCACACAATGTAAAGTGAAAGACCTCCAAACCAGATCAGATTTTTAACTAAATGTACTCAAAGGGCAGGATATGCCTTTTCTCAGTGTTATATTTTACAGTACTGTATGTTTTCAAAGGAATATGGTGTAATAATTTCATAAATCATCATGACTTTAAAGTAGCTGCTAACATGCTAACTTCATTAGATATGTCTGCAATATACAGACGTCATAATGTCAAAACTTATTCCTTCACATTGTGCTGATGATAGTCTTACAAACTGCATCTTCAACTATGTACTAACGTTCTCAGAAATGCAGTGCAGTGTAGTATCACATAAAATAGAAGTACTCAAGTAAAGTACAAGTACATTGAAACTGTAGTTGGACATGCACAAAGACAGAAATGTGCGTGTGTTTTCTTTTCATCAGATTTATAAACCTGCGTGCACTCACAATTCTATTTTCTAGCTCAATCATTGTGGAACTGGTCTCCAAGCCTCACTTCCACTACCACAATAAGCCACAATTGGATTTAGAAACAGCCCCAATAATCTGTTTTCTTATCAGCACGTGCCTGCCAGGTGTCATAAAATGATCAGTGATCTATCTGTAGAGCTCACATCGAAACAGACTTCACAAAGTGCGTCATAGTCAGGTCAGATAGACGGAAAAATCATTCACTTCTTCAAAATGGGAACACACGATGCCCATCGTTGAGTGTAGTATTTAATGAGTCGTTACTACTTTATTACTATCACATGAACATACAAAACGTATTGACGGACTGACAAATCAATAAGTCTGCCAAAGCACTCAGAACAGCTTCTGTGGCTGGTTCCCACAACAGTACGTGTCAACAGGACCACATTTTGATGATCACACACACACACACACACACACACCAGCCACGCTGTCATGTGATCACATCATCTGAGAACCTCGGGCAGACCATTAACTACTGTCCTGTGTAGGATTCACAAAAGTTGTGAATCAACCCCGACAACAATACAGTGACTTTACATTTAATATTTAATTCAGTGTTCATGTTCAACATGATCTTGAGAAATTACCTGAAAGCAACTACAAACAACTTATTTTCTGTAGATTCTGGCCCGTGTGGACAGATGTGTTGGAGCCCCTCTCCTCATGTTTAAATACAGCTGTTTGCATAGCAGTGAGGTAATGTCTCCATTTGTGGCTGTAAAAGACTCATCTATATGTATGCAAATATGATAAGTTAGGTTAGGTTATCGCAACCAGTTCACCACTACAGGTACTCAAGCTGAGCCATCTGTGAGTCTGTGGCATTATGCTCTCCTTTACTTCTTTAAGGTGCCTCCCTCCCGTAATGTCTCTTTGATTTAGGCCCAGGACATCTTTAGGGGGTCTTTGGAACCAGCACCCTGGTACTACCCCGACTGTCTACCACTCAGTGATGTTGATAATATGGCAATAGTAAAACAGATTACATTTGAACTTGCTGTTCATATTTGTCACATGTAAGCCTGCAGCTAATAGACTGGGTTGCTTGGTAACAGTCATTTTTCTTGAGAAAGCTGAAGTAATCAACATTCTTGATCACATGCTTGTCAAGGACGAAGAGAGACAGTTCAACTCTTTGTCAAAACAACCAGAAACCATCTGGTGATGCGATCACACAGACATGCACAACATTAAATGTGGTAGAGTTCACCTGTTGGACGAAACCGACTTCTCTACTGTTATCTGTTCCATTGCACCATTCACGTCACAGACAAGATCTGTCCACAGATTCTTTGTAGTCTGAGACTGAAGTCTCATCAAATCAGGCGCTGTGTAGCACTTTGTTTCACTTTTAAAACGCAGTGATGACCTGCCTCACACTGTGTGTTTGCCATCACATTTATCAAACTTTACATGTTTCCAGGCAGGAAACTTTAAAAATCTTCTTCCACTGAAATACAGTTTGATTTATAAAAAGGTGGGTCAGGGCTAGAGGTCAGGGTTATAGGGATGATAACTACATTGGGACCCCTTCCCTTCCTGTTTTTTGGAAATCATTTCCTTATAAAGAACTGGAACTTCTGTCCGTCTGATGGTTAATGGGGATTCCACTGAATGGTACAACCCATGACACTCTACGGCATCAGGAACTGGTCAAAACTGCACATCGAAAGGTGACTTTCATGAATAACTGTTGCTTACATTCCATTCTATCCCAGGTCTGAACATTCAACTCGATGAGAACGAGGATTAGGATTAGGGTTAGGTAGGAGACTGGACATGATACTCCCCATCATGGGGGTGGGGGTATCTGCACTGGCTCTGCTTCATGCTGCTTTTCATTTATTAATCTTACTTTTTATTTGTGAACGTAAAACTCCTATTAAAATATTAAAAACATCCCTCGTCAGCCTTTGTTTGTTTTATTGTTTTATGTTGTATCTAATGTTGTGTTTTATGTGTTATTGTATTTCATGTGTTTATTTATTTATGTGTTACTGTGCTGGATGTGCCCAGCTGTTGTTGCTGGCTGACTACCAAGATGCCAAAGGCAAATTTCCACTGTGTTTTTAAACCATTGGACAATAAATTCTTCTTATCTCATCTTATCTTAAAAGGAAGGGGGGGGGGTATATTATATTTTAATATCAGAAATTATGTGTGACTGTCATTCTAGGTGGTGTCTGGACCACGTTGAGTCAGCACATGCGTGGGCGAACATCGATGTTGAGGCCTGAAGAGAAGTTTGGTGTGGGGGTTAAAAAATGGCAAGTCATTACTGAATAAAAAGTAGCTTTTAGGGGAAAACCTGGAGATTTTGTTTGTTGTTCCCTGGAGTTAAAAAAAAAACCTTTGTTGAAATTTCATCAAGCAAGTAGAATTGTAACATCATAAATATATAGTCATAAAAGAATAAAATGTGGGAAAATAGGCATGCCATTTCATAATAAAAAGCCACAAACAAGAATAGAATCAAAACACACTTGTTGTAAAAATAAATAAAATAAAAGTTACCAGGTTTTTCCTTTGCCATAAAACCTTAAAATTCAATAAAAGTTCTCATTTAATCCTGATGGATCCACCGTTTTTAATTTGTGGATCCATTTTCTTTCTCGTCTTTGTCTTTGAGCTCTGGACCAGGTACCGTTGTTCTCCAGGCCCAGTTACGTGTATTTTGGGGGATTGTGAGTCATAAAATGCTCATAGAATACCGCCCATATGGCAATCCTTTTCAGAGGATGTGTGTCTCGCCATATGGGCGATCATATAAGATATGGGCCAGCCCTGTTGGGAAAACGGATTCTCCAGATAGGATGTGTTAATCCATTTTTGGTTTTTAACCTTTGGCTTCTGTGTTTCTCCAAATGCTGTTTTGATAAGGATGCCGCAGAGGATTTGTTCCTCCTATAGGCTGACAGGAACCTTGACATTACACTGGGCAAAATGAACAGTCCTTCTTTGTTTTCATGTTCATGCATCTGGATCTTTGCTTTGGATGGTTTAGGTTTTCTTTTGCTCTTTAAGTTGAGTTCACTGTTCATATACAGTAGATTTATATGTTTCACATTCTTTATGTTGCACCTGTCAACACCAACTATTAGTACAATGATTAGGCAATATAGTATTTTGTCATGGTCTTGCCGATAAAGCTATTTGAATTTGATGGAAAGACGGGGAGAGATGATATGAGCCTATTCAGTATACGAACATGGTCATAATCCTTCTGGACTTCAATCCATTCTCATTAAAGACCATTAAAATGTTGTTTTCAGTCCCTATCAGCTACAGTATGATGGCTCTGAGGTCAAGGCTCAGCAACATACAGGATCGGAAAAATGTGCTGCAGTTGAGTGTTTCAGCTAAACTGGAACGGTCAGCTGTTTAACATCCAGCTGCTGACTGCTGAGCCAGAACACTTGGATCTACAGAGTTGGATACAGAACACTTGGATCTACAGATCTGGATACAGAACACTTGGATCTACAGATCTGGATACAGAACACTTGGATCTACAGAGCTGGATACAAAACACTTGGATCTACAGATCTGGATACAGAACACTTGGATCTACAGAGTTGGATACTGAACACTTGGATCTACAGAGCTGGATACAGAACACTTGGATCTACAGATCTGGATACAGAACACTTGGATCTACAGATCTGGATACAGAACACTTGGATCTACAGATCTGGATACAGAACACTTGGATCTACAGAGTTGGATACAGAACACTTGGATCTACAGATCTGGATACAGAACACTTGGATCTACAGAGTTGGATACAGAACACTTGGATCTACAGATCTGGATACAGAACACTTGGATCTACAGAGCTGGATACAGAACACTTGGATCTACAGATCTGGATACTGAACACTTGGATCTACAGAGCTGGATACAAAACACTTGGATCACTTGGATCCACAGAGCTGGATACAGAACACTTGGATCCACAGAGCTGGATACAGAACACTTGGATCTACAGAGCTGGATACAGAACACTTGGATCTACAGAGCTGGATACAGAACACTTGGATCTACAGAGCTGGATACAAAACACTTGGATCACTTGGATCTACAGAGCTGGATACTGAACAGTTGGACCTATAGATCTGGATACGGAACACTTGGATCTCTTGGATCTACAGAGCTGGATACTGAACAGTTGGATCTATAGATCTGGATACGGAACACTTGGATCTCTTGGATCTACAGAGCTGGATACAGAACACTGAAAATTCAGTCCCAAATGTATTTACACCCTCAACATGACATCAAGCCGGTGCACCCACCTCAAACATGATGCGTAACCCTAACCCTAACCCTCACACTGCTCCAGTAATAATAAACCTCACTGGACTGTCAATCAGCGTGGGGGGAGGAGATGAAGCGTTAATGAAGTGCAGTAAAGTTGTCTTGGTTTCTGACCATGTTTCCTTGTGAATATGGAACAAACAACTGTGTAATGTTATTTCCAATCTTGTCTTAATTAACATACAACAGTAATTCAAACATATTAATTTAAAAATCCATCTAGTTTCTTTTTCAGAAAGTTGGCTACATGAAACCAAAATGTTCTTGTGTATATACAGTGAAAGAAGAGAAATCATACGTAGAATCAATAGCCACTTTGAATCTTTCTAACCCGAGTCTTACTGGGTAAACTTGACATAATATCTTGAAAGTCCTTTCCTTAAACGTATTATTGATACACTCTGATTCTCTTACATTTCCCATGCTTTCTCTCAGGGAGAACAGAGACAACTGTATCATCTCAACTTGCACCAATCAGAAACGAGACAGAACCATGAAACTCATGATGCAGTTGGTCCGTGAGCGTCCCGCTCTGCCTTCAACAACAACAACGACACAGTCTCAGGTTTTCTACCACCACTGTTTCATGGGCATTTGCTTGTTTCAGTATTATACAGTATGAAGGTATAATGTGCGTTGTTACAATTTTGGTTTGCACTAACTGGGAAATTTTCATACCCATATTTATTATTTATTAACAACAATACACTGCCACACTGCTTACAATTACACTGTTCATATTGTACAATTATACGAGGCTATTCCATTTCTTACCTTGTTATCATGTTGTTTATTCTTTACTATTACTATTGTTTATTGTAATATAACTGTCCTTTGGCTGCTGTGACAAAGACATTTCCCCGCTTGCGGGACAAATAAAGGAATTCTGATTCTGATATGCTGTCACAGTTGCCCCTCAGCTGGGGGCAGATGTCACATTTGTAAAAAAAACATTTGTTGAGTGTCAACATGTCACGTACAGGTCCAAGTTACCTACATGAGAATGTACCCAGACACTGCTGATAGTTTCTGAGTAATGATATAGAAACCAAAAGTGTGGCCCCTGGTCTGCCTCGTACCACTGCCTCAGGAGGACAGGATGCGGGAAAGAGGTGACAGCGACATCATGTTGTGTTTCAGGACATTTCTCTTCAAAGCCAGAGGGTAACTGAGCACAGCCACAGTCTGGTGAGGCAGGAGGGCTCAGTGCGGACACTCAGCTCTCTGCCGCCCCCCCGTGGAGGCTCTCGTCAACGCAGGAACCAAACAAAGCTGCGTTCAAGAGCACGCCTGGGCAGAGCGCGTGCACGATAAAGCCGTGTCTACTGTTAAAGGTGAGAGTTCAGGCCGCAGGTCACAGACTGAAGACGAAGTGTCCTCTGCAGTCTGAAACCCACCACATCACCGTCTGGTGGAGTCATCCCCCCTCCCCCTCCCCTCCCCCCCTCTGTGCGGTGGGGCGTTCACGGGCCGCAGCTCAGAGTGGTTCATTTGCAACAAAGCTGCTACTTCCTGAATTACAGCAACAGATGAGACGGGCTGTTCGGCAGGAGCAGAACCCTCTGAGCTGGATCCTGGTCCCGATACGCGGCGGCTCTGACCCCCAGCACCGCTGTCCTGCGTCCAGGAGCGTCGCCGCTCTGCCGCGATGGTGGAGACTCCAGCGGGCTGTGTCTTTGAGGACATCCAGTATGAAGACATCCAAGTTGAAGCGGTAAACTTTGCTGGGACGTTAGCGCTGCTCTGCGGGGCTACGTGCCCTGGAAGTGGAGCCTACGTGCCGCTACGTATTTCTGTGTTGAAGAGCGAGAAGACAGGTCTACGCAGGTCGTTTAGAAGTGACTCGGCTCGTGTAATGTGGTCAGTGTGTCCTGTCCTGCCTGTGGACACGCACAGACAGCGTGTTAATGACGCGAGGTGTGAACACGGCAGCAACTAACTTCACAGCACTGCCCCTCCGGAGCAGGCCCCGGTGCTCACGGGAGCAGGCTGTCGTCCCGTGGACACCGGGACGGCTCTCAGGAGCTCCTTCTGAAATACAGAGGGCAGAAAATACTCTCCGGTGCTTCTAAGAGCACTCAGTGAGCGCGTTAAAGCCCCTGTGCTGATCTGTAGCGGTGGATCATGAGTGTTTACCAGGGCCACATTCATCTGCTCAGGGTGTCCAGGGCTAGGATGAGCAGCTGGGCCCCCACTGGCCCCCTGCTGCTGCTACACGCTGGAAATCTCTTGAAAAAAATCATGTCAAAATGTGCGAAATCCTGCAGCTGTGCTCTGAATAGTGTCTCTGAAGTTTGGCCTCTGAGATGATGTCATCATTTTAGTGATTCTTTGTTCTCAGCCCTTTTCACTTGTGCTCATTTAGATAGTTGTAGCAGGATGTTTACAATAATCTAATTTATAGCAATAAACATTTTTGTACTCAAACAAACAATCATTAAAAAACATCTCTTATCTCCACGAGCCCTCACTCTGTTGCAGATTAACTGTTGTTTCTGTGCAGTTTTCCATCGCATCAGAAATCAGTCAGACAAGTTGGAAATGATGAAATAATATAAGAACGGCACGGACTGCAGGCTCAGTGGGTGTCAGACGGATAGAAAACCTTGAAGGAATACTTTTAAAACAATTAAATAATGAAGAGGTAAATGAACATCTTTGATTTCTTTTGTTATGAAATGAAGATTTTCACATCAAAACGCGTCAAGCTAATTCAAATAATCCTTCTTGGGACATCTACAGTCAAAATAACTTGTTTTGTTTTAGTTCTGCAGCCATATTTAGTGAGATCTCTGGCCCCTCATTAATACTGCACAGAATCAGAGTTAAGTGAAAACTAGTGGATATATTGGTAAAAGGTGATTTATTGTAATTATATTACTGTAAACATTCATCAACAACTATTACATTGACACATGTTGCAAATCATTCTTAGGGTCTCTGCATGAACGGACACATTTCAACCCAGTCCAGTGAAAAATGATCCGCTGCTGAGGCTGAGGATACCCAAAGAATCACAGAAATAATGACATCCAATAAGTACAGCTAGGGACCAAACCATTAGAGAAAGTCCTCAGCATGTACACCTGAATCCTCGGTGAGTTAGCATGGAGTGACCCAAAGGTTAACTTACCTGTGTAAAAATGTACTTGGATAAAAGTAAAAGTTAGGTCAGATTTGATATATGATGATGATGATGATGATGATACTGTAATGATACAGCTGTCAGATTAAGACCACCTGTCTACTTCAAAATGAAGCGCATTAAGATGTCGACATGTACAGATGACTGGCCCTGGGTGTGAACCACACCATGGGCATACCAATTACTGTCATTAATGAATATTCAACCAGAAAACAGGACAAAAACAATAAGTCCAAAGAGCTGTGTACAGCAGGTGAGAGTGGTGCCTGAGGTGAACACACATCTGACCTCACACACACACTGACCTCACACACACATCTGACCTCACACACACACTGACCTCACACACACATCTGACCTCTCACACACACTGACCTCACACACACACTGACCTCACACACACACTGACCTCACACTGTTCACTGGCTGCTGCTGCTGACCTGGCTCCTTCGTTTTGTCCCATTCTCACGCAGTTTATCAAGATTTGTTCATGTGAATTCTTTATTTTTTACTCTGTAACTTGAAATGTAGCAGAGTACAATACTTGCCATAAAAAATACTGACACACAAGTAAGATACTTAAAGAAGTGTTGCCATACATAACTACAGATGAGTTGCAGTAAACAAATGTAATATGAATATCATACTGTCATGTTGTCTTTCTTCAGGCTGTTGGCAGAGGGACATTTGGAGTTGTCTTCAAGGCCATATGGAAAGGAAAGGATGTCGCAATCAAGACCATTGAGAGTGAGAATGAGAGGAACGCTTTCCTTGTTGAGGTACTGTGAACACCTTTTGTTCCCTGTGCTGCGTGAAACCTGCAGCCGGCCTTGTACTTGAGACGTGCGGCAGAAGCCCACGATTACAACAGCATGCTGGTACATTTAGTGGAGAAAGGCGTGCAGAGTTAACTTCTAGAGAAGCACTGTCACTAGTGGGAGCACAGGTCTCCATATGTTCGATAACTGTTGAATGGTCCTGCAGCCTGTACAATAAGTGTCAGTATTACTGCTGCTCACAGACATTGCCATTAACAAAAAAGCACTTCATCTTCCAAACCTAGTTCAAGAAAATCAAACTTTTTTTGATTTAAACCTCTTTTCCCCACTTCAAAACAGAAGCCAAAGTTCTCCAGAGTGAAATGTCTCTGAGCTCGAGCAGCTGAACAATAACTTCATCCTGCTCACATGTACAGGAGGTTAAATGGGTTCAGTTTGGATGTAACTCAGGAACTGTCTGATCACAGAATAAGACCGTGAGATCATGAGATCATTCAGGGACAGCTCTGTGTTCCCACAGATTCAAAGTGCTGTGCAGTGCTTCCTCTCCTGCTGCAGCCTGCTCTCATTGTACAGCTGGCACTTCAGAGATGTGAAAGTCAGCCGATGGACCCGTTCTCTCAATATGACTTCGATCACAGCCGTGTTTGTGTTTGTCGTGTGAATGATCCACCTGACCTGTGAAATGATACGATTCTTTATTTTATAATGGGAAGTTTTAGAGATTTAGCAACCCTTTAAACTGGAGTACCCTTTCCTTTTAATAATTCTTGGTGTTTTCAGCCATTGTGAGCAATATTAGAAGTCACTGACTGGTTGATGGCAGTAAATGATTTTGACATATTATTTTACTGTCAGTGTGATGAAGCACCTTGGTTTGTACCATAACATTACGTTAATGTCAGTCATGATCGTTTGTCATTTCTCGATTCATTTCTTAAATTCTTAATATTTGTATGATTTTGAGAACATTGCTTAACACTCATAATAGACATTCAGTACATGCAGACATACACTACTCAAACTTAGTCTGGGATATTTCACTGTTTCTCTGTGACATAGCTGAATGTTTTTGGTCCCCAGAAATGATGTGACACGCTTCATTTGACTTTTACTGCATATCCAGTATTCAACTCGGGACACACACTTGTTAATTAGCACCAAGTCAAAAACAGCCATTACCACCATGTGCATCGATGACAGCCTGACATCTTTGGCTCATACTCCTCACCAGATGTTGAATCTTGCTTTGCGGTGTGGCTCTCCATTCTACAATGACAGCAACTCTGACTTCGTTGAGGTCACGTGGTGGAGGGTCACGGTCGTAGGTGCGATGCTTCAACTGGTCCCAGAGACGCTCGTTGGTGTTCAGGTCAGGTGACATGGCCAGCTATTCTATATGAGGGACACCAACCTGCTGAAGCACAATGTGGGGGGTGTTAATAAAGTCTGGGTTTTGGGTTTGACTCCTCATTTGAGTTATAACCCCACAACTGAGCTGAAGCGCTTCCACACACACAAGGGTTAGGGTTCTCAGAACTCAGATACTCTCCATGAGTGACACCACTGAAGCGACACATTTACTGCTGGGCAGAGCACATGTCCCCATATCCCAGTGTCCCTCACTAGCTTTGAGTAGTGTGTAGACATGCTCCAATGTGACAGAGAGATCAATGGATGAATATATTGATGCTAACATGTATCTTTGGTTTGTGCACAGCTCCGCCAGCTCTCCAGAGTGAATCACCCCAACATTGTTAAGCTGTATGGCTCCTGTGATAATCCAGTAGGTATACAACAGCCAACAGTGTGGGACAGAGAGAGGAAGTCAAGTGGTAGAGGAGTAACACAGTTGGTAGAATACAACTCTCACTATGCTTCTGTTAAACAATTTCAAAAATGGCAGTAGCCTTCTCAAATTGAAGCTCTAATATAATTTCACATACTACTTTACAAGCGGTTATAATACCCTGTTCATTCTTTAGTGCAACAACATACACACTGCTAAATGAAAAGAGCTAGGAGTTGTGGTGGTGCTGTGTCCCACTCGCTGAGATAACAGTGTCAGGACACAGGCTGTGGTGGTTGAGTGTGAAACACAGTACGATCAGTAAACACGGCTAAGCTAACATGATTTGTGTTTCAGGTCTGTCTGGTCATGGAGTATGCAGAATGTGGATCTTTATATAACTGTAAGTAAATGATGTCTGTAAGAAATCCTTCATGTAGACGTGATATCATGATCAACACATGAGCTAGAACTCCTAGAAGTTACTCTGACAGAGGTCATTCTGGAATCACATTATTGTTATCATTCTTTTTTAGTGGAACTGTTGTAATACCACTGGCAGAATAGTTGATAGTTGAGATGAGCAGTAGTGTGATCGTGGTGTTGTCTGTTTGTCACCTGGTCAAAGTGTTGCACAGTGCAGACCCACAGCCCCACTACACAGCAGCCCATGCCATGAGCTGGTGTCTGCAGTGTGCCCAGGGAGTCGCCTACCTGCACGCTATGAAGCCAAAGGCCTTAATTCACCGGGACCTCAAACCACCAAAGTAAGTCTGTGTATGATCCAACACGTAGACGTTACTCTGAAAACATACTGTGGACAGCACTGCATGTGGAGCTGATTGAAAGATACTGTACTCAATGGTAGATAACACTGAACAGTTACTGGCTGGTGAAGAATAGAGGCTTGGCCATGTTGTGCATGTTTAAGGGGCGACATATTTAGAAATGCCTAAGATTTATACATACAATATTTTCAACCTGGGCTGGAAATGGGAAAGAAATAATCCACTTTTTAAGGAAATCAAAGCCAGATGTTAGCAGGTGTAAGAGGGGTTTTAAGGAATGATAGTGTCTAACATACTGCAAGTCTCTAATCCCTGTCTGCTGTACTGTTTCAGTCTGCTCCTTGTAGCTCGAGGCACTGTGCTGAAGATATGTGACTTTGGAACAGCCTGTGATATTCAGACCTACATGACTAACAATAAAGGCAGCGCAGCCTGGATGGCACCAGAGGTGTTTGAAGGTAACTTCTCATTGTGGAGCTTCGGCCAGCAGCTGCTTCAGTCTGTGTTCATTATAAGACAAATAGTTGTTTGCTACACTCGGTGTCTTGATTGTAATTTTGTCATGTTTTTTTTATAGTTAAGATTTAACATCTCAGCTAAACTCCAAAGATGATTTCAGTCCTGCTGAATACAGTCACTCAAACTCTGCTGTGTGTTCCTCAGGAAGTAACTACAGTGAGAAATGTGACGTGTTCAGCTGGGGCATCATCTTGTGGGAGGTCATCACACGCAAGAAACCCTTCGATGAGATTGGTGGCTCAGCTTTTTGTATAATGTGGGCCGTCCACAGAGGTGAGCAACATCCTGCACCGACTGCATCTGTAGCAGCTGCTCTGGTGATGTGCTTTTTGTTCAAGGTTCTTTTGATAACAGTCAATTAACTCACTTTACTGTGAGGTGGTAACATTATTCCTGACGATCCCACAGAACATTAGTGGGAATGACAACATGTGTTTACAGCTGTTGGGGAGTACGATTACATGTGTGAAAACTGATACCTGTCCTACGATGATCTGGGCTGGGGCTGAAGACAACAGGTCTTCATCTCTGCTTCAAGCTCCAGGCCACATTAGCAGTGACGAGTCTCATGCTGCAGTCCATTCAGTAGTAGGTATTCCCAACTTCCAATCTCGCTTTGTCCCAGTGCATTTGCTCAGGAGAACATGGAGAATAAAGTCAATTCTTTCAAATTAATTCCAACATTTCTGAAGTGGCAGGTGGAGGAGGTGGAGCAAACCAGTGCTAGAACACCTGTGAATACTTGACATCCAACCTGGAAACGATCCTCGATATGATTCCGAGAGGTTACTGTGTTGATGCCGTGTTGATGTGTGTAAGCTGGCTTTTGGTGACGGGATAGCCGGAAAGGAATTTACATGTCCGAAGATATCAAGGTCGCTGTTGCTTGTGTTCTGGTTTTATTCTTTTAGAGATGACTGGATGAAAAACAGCTTTTCCTCTGTCTAATTCTATAATGTCTATAATGTCAACTGGTGCTTTGACTGTTTAACCGTCGTTCCATCAAGCAGCGTGAAGGAAGACAACTGTGAGTGGGTGGATGCTGCATCACATTTCTTCCCCACACTAGCTTTCTTTGTCTCCCTCTGCTGTGTGACTGGACAGGTAGCGTCGATTCAGCTTGTGTGAGCTGATGGTAGCTCACTTGTTTTAGTATGTTGAGTCCAGTGGGTTTGAGTGAACGAGAGTCCAGTAAACCCAAAGAAAGTCTCTCAGTCGAGGCTCGGCAGACATTATTGTGATGTTATGTTGTTTACTGTGACGCAGGTACACGGCCTCCTCTGATCAAAGACCTGCCAGAGCCCATAGAGACTCTGATGACCCGCTGCTGGGACAAAGAGCCCAGCCAGAGACCGTCCATGGAGGAGGTCAAGAACACCATGAGCAATCTCATGAAGGTGTGGTCACATCACTTACATTGTGTCTCTGTACAGCATAAACAAACTACAGCTAACATATTAATTAGCTTTAGAGGACAGAAAGCAGAGCTGATTGTGACAAACTGATCCGGGATCAAACCGCTTCAATAACCCAACTCAGAGTTCATCACATCTGACGTATGTCTGGTTTCAGAACACAGACCTGACAAACTTTCTTCATTGTTCCAACTGTCAAGCTAAATTGTTATTCGGACACACACACACACACACACACACACACACACACACACACACACACACACACACACACACACACAAAGCTTCTTGAATCCATCAGTGTTGTCTTGTTATCAGCTGATGATGATGAAGCCCATCACCCGAATACTCTAAAGCACGAAGGTTTACCTTTTAGCAAGCCTACTTACTGATTCAGTACAGGCTCACCGGTTAACTACAGGTGTGTCAAAATACTGTACAGTATGGACTTCAGCTGATACATTAAAACAGCTGATCACTTCACGCTGCTGTATTTATAAAGTGTCTCACCTAAAGGCTTTGGCAGCCAGGCCGAACTGTGATGAGCTCTTTTTCAAAGTGCTTCTTGGTGTGTTTGGATCTTCAGTACTTCCCAGGCTCTGATGAACCACTCAAGCTCCCTCACCAGTCTTCAGCCACCGGCACAGGTAACGCAGCTCTGCAGCTTCTACTGATGCATCATTGTTTCTGTGTCCAGGTCATTGTTCGGGACTTCATGAGTCAGTCTTTCTGTCTGCAGGCTCTTATGCTGAATATACCATCAACAGTAACAGGAGTGACGACAACACAGAACACAGAAACTCTGTCGGCAGAGAAGAAACCCTGAAAAGCTTTGAGGCCAAATTTCCACTGCAGTTCAAACCCTCGAAGGTAATGAAACCACACAAACTAATGGTCCGACGTTATACTGCCATGTCCCAGTCCATCTTTTCAACATGTTGTCTTTCCTCTCAGACAGCCACATTACGTACCGGTCTGTCCAGGGTGTCCAGTACAGACAGTCAACAAGGACGCTCACAAAGCCCCACCCCCTGCACCAGTCCTGTGACCACCCCTGGCCAGTCGGAGCTAAGGATGACGTTTAGCCCCACAGGTAGGGAGGAAGAGTTGATACTGAAGCTGCTGTCGGACCAAAACTCTGGCGATTAGCGTTCTAACAACAGCATGCTAACAGCAGTTCATTCATTATACAACGCTCTATATTTTAGTGTTAACCTACTGTCCCGCCAAACAGCATGTGTTCTTCCCTGCTTCTCAGATTATCTCACCATGCAGTTATCAAACCAGACCATAAACTGGGAGCTTAGTCCCGCCCCCTCTCAAACTGGCCTGACATTTGAGAGCCTTGTGTTTCACAGAGGGAGGTCAGTTTGTGACTAGAGGAGAATGTCTCTAACCCCAACACCGAAACATTGTTCCAACCCAGAAATCTGAATTTCATTCAAATAGCACACACACACACACGCAGCTGACTGCTTAGTGTGTACAGCCCACTGGACGACCGGCTCCACCTCCTGAGACACAACATCTGCAGAATACAGTGACATGCTGCATTTTGTGTAGCATTTTCAAGTGTTTCTACAAGCATCATCGTTGTCATGACACTGTTGTACACATGCTCGCTAACACTTTATGCCTTCTTATGCACCTGTTTAATATCTGTGACAGTCCTGGATGTGTAGTCAGCTCTCCACCAAAGACCTCGCTGACTCCTGCTTCAACAGGTTGGGTTTACCTGGAGGCTGACCTCTCCACGATGACTGCACACAGTCAGCACTTTGAGTCATGTTGCACTGTCCACACTGCACCACTAAGGGGCATCACAGTGCAACATGTCAGTGTTGTATCTGTGCAGGTGTGTGTGTGCTCTGATGCACTGACAATGACAGATATGTGTGTGTGTGTCTGTAGCTACCAATGGTTTAGACAGCTCCATTCCCTTGGCCTTGCTGAAACTGGATCACCAGTTACAGGTAAGTTGACAATACAATTATTGATATTATTATTATTATTATCATCATCATTGGTGACATGGTCACAGCTGTAATGTGTCCTCTCTAATTCACACTACGTCCCTGCAGAAGTGTAGCCAGATGAGTGCAGAGCCACATACACACACAGACTAGTCCTCATCATGACATGTGTACACTGTGTATGGTGACAGTAACAGAAATGTGAATTAGTTGTAGTTGGACCCAAACAGCTGGCTGAGGTGGCGTATAGTCTGTGTAGGGGCTGGATTTATACTCTGGGTTTGTTTTGAGCGTCCTCTACTTCTTCATGTTGATCTGATGATGTGTGATGTTCTGGAACATGTTCATCACTGAGTTCTGTCTGTTTGCCTCCAGCCTCTGGCTCCGTGTCCAAACTCCAAAGAGTCCATGGCTGTGTTTGAGCAGCACATCAGGATGGCCCAGGAGTACCTCAAAGTCCAGTCAGAGATCGCTCAGTTTGTTCGGAGGAAGTAAGTCAAGTCACATATTGCATCCGACTGTTATTCCCAGAACTTCTGTGATGTAGTGTCAGTAGGACTGTCACAGTTCTCCAGGTCCACATGTAGTTTTTGCTATTGTTGTAGCAAACTGTCACATCTGTATTTCATTACACACTGCTCATCCAACCGACATATTTCTGTATGCAAATTCGTTTGGTAACCATGGTAACATGTATGTGCAATTCCCTTGGAAACAGTGTGAAGGGTGATACATGGTAACTGTCCTCACTGTAATATTACAGTTCACCCTGTTTCCATCTGAGTAACTTGTTTGAACCACACAAATTGAACTGAAGGGCAGGTGTGAAAGTGACCTGATAGTATACTGTATAATGTACTGAAAACATAAAAGTACTGTAGAGTGAGATAATTGTAATCTGAGTGATGAAGAGACAGATTTCTACTCAGAAACATGAGCCAGTGTGGCTTTAATAATCTAGAATGAAAGACCATTACCAGGACGCTTGCTGCCACTGGCTCTCCTGTCAGTCTGCTTCTCTCTCTCTCTCTCTCTCTCTCTCTCTCTCTCTCTCTCTCTCTCTCTCTCTCTCTCTCTCTCTCTCTCTCTCTCTCTATATATATATATATATATATATATATATATATATATATATATATATATATATATATATATATATATATATATATATATATATATATATATATATATATACACACATATATACACACACACACAAGTCTTATTCAGTGTGTTTCTGTGGGTGTGGTGAGAAGATCGATCAGCGATCACGTCTATGTGTTGACAGTGTCCAATATAGAGTCTGACTGGCTCCATGTATATTTTCACTGTGGCAGCCAATAAATGAGACTTCAGTGAATATGGTTGTTAGAACAATGACAGATAGTGTTGATAATGCTATTAACTCTTTTTGCTTGTTGTAAGTTTCCTTGTGCTTTGGCAACACATTGAATTAAATTGAAAATGATAAGGGATAATGGCATTTGTTTGCAAGACATTGTTGAGTGTCCTCACACGTACAAACACAAACCTCGATGGGTCCCACAGTGTCACTTAGGGTCCAACAGGCCATCGGCTGTGTTGGACCCTAAGTAACTTTGTTAGCCTAGGTTAGCATGAAGACTGGAAGCAGGCGGAAGCACTTAGCCATGCTCTGTCCGAAGTTTAAAAACACAGTCGCCAACATGTCTAAAGCTCAGTGATTAACATCTGGCATCTAGTTTGTTTCTTCTGTACACAACGTCAAAGTTTAAATGTCAGTGTATTCCTTCAGAGGGAGTTAGCTGCTGGAATTATTTCCTGGTTAACAACAGTGTGTCCATCCATCCACTCGGCACTGATACACTGGTACAGAGTCTTTGTTGCATCTGTACAGACATGATGGTTGGACATGGTAAACACTCACACCACTGCCTTCATCTGTCTGTTAGCAGAGACTTTTACATTAACGTTCCCCCGCCACGTTACCGATCTATTACAAGTATGTGGAAGTGAGCAGGGTACCTTTTCAGGCATCAGACCCACATGTTAAATTCCTATCCATGTAAAAAGTGCCCATGATGTGCAGGCAGTAACTAGGACTCTGTGCTGCTCCCTGTTCAGACAGGAGCTGGTGTCGGAGCTGGAGCAGGACCAGAGGGAGCAGCAGACTTCATCCAGACTCATCCAGGAGCATGGCAAGCTGCTGGAGGACAACAGCAACCTGTCGACCCACTACCAGGGTCTGAAGAGCAAACTGAGCCTGATCAAGAGTCAGAACCAGCACCACAGCTAGAACAGGGTGGGAGGCGGCACACAGCACACAGTCTGTTGTCTTCTGGACTTCTTCTCTCTCTGATGGAGCAGAGGAACTGACCATAAAGAAGGGAAGGGAAGAGAAAAAAAGATATTTAACTCACTACAACCCCCCTATAGAGATACAATTCCAGTGAAACAGTGAGTTTGGGATTACAAGCTTTAAAGTCAAACTGAAACTCAAGTCAGATATAAACCGTAATGATAAGACAGCTGTCAGAACTGTTTCTGGACACATTTGTGGTAAAAGCATGTTCGTGGGCGTCTCCCATGACTTTGGTTGAGTGACAGGAGAGAGCTGGGATTTAATTTGTTAAAGGTGGTATTTCTGGTATTTTGGGAATCTCACTATGTTTCAACTCCAGGCAACAAGGCTCGTGAGCCTCATCGAGCTTTCACCATCATTTCAAACTCTTAGCTTGTGTGACACAGAAAGTACCGCCCTAGATTAGCTGTTGCAGTTAACCATGTAGAGACGTGGAGTGACGTGGGGGCCTGTTCACTCCACGTCTGGTGGTTTACGGAGAGAGACGAATCATTTTGTGAGCCCATTTTAATCTGCCATGAAGTACAAGTGTGACGTTTGTGAATTTAACTTTTCAACTTGAGAAAGTTTCAATTTGTCATAAAACTGATAAAGATTGTGAAAATATTAAAAAGACGACTCATCCAACAGTGGAGCTGTGAAACGCTCATTAAACCCATCACGGAGACCTCGTAGAGCCGGTCCTGGTCCTGTACATGAGCTGACTCACAGAACTCACAGAACCTACCTGCAGCTGTCACTAGATGTGTTGTGATTTCACCTGTGGTGACGTATACTGGCGACATCATGAAGTTCACTGAGCAGCGTCACACAAATCTAAATTATATATTAGTATCTTTACAACAAAATGATCTTTTAAATTGACGGACACTGCATGTGTGATTCATGGCACATCTCAAACAGGATCAAAGTGTGTACGTCTGGACACATCTTCTCCAACTTTGCCTCTTTAAGATAAGCTTCCAGCTAACCAAAGTAGCCTGCACAGCTAATACAGAGTGTGTTGTGCTGCTGGAGTCTCATTTCCCAGAGATACTGAATACAAAGACTACAGTCAGGAAGCTCATAATGCTAAGAAAAGATCCAGGATGAGAAGTCATGGAGTTCAGTTAGTTAGCCTCCTGTGCTAACATTACTGCTGATTACATCTAGCTAGTGACTCTTTTGTGGGTGTAGATGCTGATGTTCATGAGCAGACTGTCTGACGGTCGTGTGACCTCTGAGTGACACAGTGATGTATGGAGAGTTGAGCCTGAATGTACCAGCACCGGCCCACAGCCGGCCTCAAACAGCAGCAGGCTCCAGATTTGCACTTCAGGCTGTTTGAGTTAAAGCAACAGAACAAACAACAGTTTAAATCAAAGCCAGAGACGCAGAAAGTGAAATAAGAAGAAATGACAAGTTTGCTCAACATAAAGAGAACAGGCAAAATAAAGTTCAGTTTGACTTTAAGATGAACCTGAGCTCATGTTGTGATCTCGAGGTGAATCTGCTGAGAGAGAAGGTCAGTGTCAACAAACAGCAGCTCAGATTTCTTCTTTGAGCCTCCATACATTTGGTGGTGGGGTCGATCGTTGACTGTATTTATTATGGTGGGACCAAAGAAATCCACTGGGACTGCTACTCTGACGTGGACTGTCCTGCAGCTGCAGGTGTCGTCTCCTTGTGGGTTCAAAGTTCACCTCTGTTTTATTGTATTTTCTTTTTTGACTTGTTGAAAAGAAACTACAATTGTGATTTGTAAAGTCTGACTTTGATATATTCAGTTTATCGTACTCATTTTATCGTGTTTTATGAAAAGAGTGGAGGCACTTAGAGTGTGGGTGGTATCGTTTTAAACCAGTTTTACTGTGAATACAAGACTTCAGAGACATGCTGCCTCGCAGCAAAGGGAAAGCTTTGTTAAGGAGGCTGTTTGAAATGGAAATGACTGTAGATTAATGATCTGTTTAAACTCTTCACTTACTTTTTACACACAGTTATATTTCTCACACTTGTATTAACTTTAATTCTGCACTGCACTTATTTGGGTCAGAGGAGTCTGCATGTGTTCAGTCTCTCTTCAGTTTCTGAGGCGTTGGATTATTTTGGGATGAACTGTTTATTGAATGCATTTGTTCAGACGGTGCCTTAAGATTGTTCTTGTACAGGTCACTTTATCATCTCAGTTTATTTTAGCCACATGTTTAATGGAATTCCTAAAACATTTCTCATGTGATTTAAAAATGTACAGACTGCAATTATATGCTTTTACAACATTAAAAAAACATTTGTAGTATTTTATCAGTTGTCTTGACTCACAATACTTGTGTTAGTGCAGGTGTACTGTTCTGTCTGAAGGGAGACTGATGGACCGATGTGTCCTGTCGCTCACAGCAGCAGGTGAATGACTCCACAACATGAGACTTTTAATGTCTGTCTTTCACTCCAAACTTTTTTTTTTTTTTTAATATTTTATTTTCAAATTTTGTAGGTTTTATATAAACAAAGCACAGCGACAGAAAAGGAAAAACAAAACAAAAAAAACCCCAAAACAACGACAACAGAACGACACGAAACAACAGAGCTGCCAGACAGAATTAAAAGTGTGTCTCATGAATATAATATTGCTGTTATCTACATGGCCAGGTTTTACAGAAATACAAGTTACAGTACAGTCAAGAGCACATCTCTGCAGAGAAGGATTACATGTCTTTAAGATAGTCAATGAATGGACCCCAAATGTTCAGAAAGCGGTTTTGTGTTTTAGAGTTATGAAAGCGTATCCTTTCCATCTGGATAATCCCAGTCATTTCGTTGAGCCATTTTCGAAAGCAAGGGGGAGTGGGGGATTTCCAGTCCAGGAGAATCATCTTCTTTGCAGCAACCATGCCAAGCATTAGTGCTTGTTGTATCTCAGGCGAGTACCTGAGAGCATTCTCTGAACACCCAAAGAGCGCCAGCTCTGGGTCAGGGGCAATGTCCAAGTTATAGACCAGACTAAGCCACTGAAAAACATCACACCAGAACTTATGCAGTTGAGGACATAACCAAAAAAGATGTGTTCAGGAACCCTCTGCACCTCCACACAGTGGAGAAAGCGATGGGTAGATTCTGTGCAGTCTAAGCTTAGAATAATACAATCGATGAACGACTTTGAATTGAATCAATTTGTATCTAACATTGATAGAGCAGCTATGAATTCTAGTCAAAGCTTCATTCCAGGTATCGTCAGACACCTCAAGCTCTAGCTCATTAGACCAGGCTTCAAGGACACAAAGCGAGCTATTAGGTGCCTGGAGTCAGGAGGAAACGGCATGAGATCATAGAATGAGCAACCTGTTGGCATGGTTTCAAAGTTTGGAAATACACCTTTAACATAGTGCCTGATTTGGAGATATCGAAAGTGATGAGAATTTGGTAAGTTAAACTTTGTTGTCAGCTGACCAAATTAAGCGAAATGTTTGTTTATATATAGGTCTTCGAGGACCACAAGTCCACTCTCTCTCCATCCCACAAACACTTTATCCACCTGAGACGGTAAAAATGAATGGTTATGGCATATAGGGGTGTGTACAGAAGTATTCGGCAGCTTGCAAACACTTCTTATCTGATTCAAGATCCCAAGGGAGTTTCTCAAAATAAAGTTGTTACCAATAAGTTTACAAGGAAACTCTGTTTTGGAAAAGAGTAAGGTGCAAAGGGAGGAGCCTTGTACCGCTGTGGCTTCAATGTTTAACCACAGGGGAAAGCTGTTAGGAGCCTCCCCGGGCTGACCCTGCCGCCAGTACATCAAGGCCCTAGCGTTAGCTGCCCAATAATAATTCCTGAATACGGGGAGACCAAACCCCCCCTCCTCCATAGGCTTTTGCAGGTGTGCTTTAGATATGCGGTGCGCCTTGTACCCCCAAAGAAAAGGAAAGACGATTGAGTCCAACTTCTTAAAAAATGCTGAGGTGAGAAAGGTTGGCAGATTCTGAAATAAATATAAAAACCTAGGGAGAGCCACCATCTTGATTGCATTGATGCGCCCCACCATGGACAGCGGCAGAGTTCTCCATTTCTCTATGTTGCATTTTAGCTTCAGGATCATATCAGCATAGTTAAGTTTAAATAAATGCTTAGGTTCACGGGGTATTTTAAGCCCTAGATATGTGAAATGATCCTTCACCAGTGTAAATGGCAACGCGTCAAGAAAACGTTGGTCTAAACTGTCTGATAGGGGCATGAATTCACTCTTTCCCCAGTTGATTGTATAGCCAGAGAGTTCGCCAAATGAGTTGATGAAGTCAAGCAAAGGGGGAACAGACGCCTCCGGGTCCGAGAGATATAATAATGTATCATCCGCGTAAAGTCCCACCTGGCTTTCTATCTCCCCTATCTTAATGCCCTTGATGCCAGGGTGACTCCTGATCCCTATCGCAAGGGGCTCCAGCGCCACATCGAAGAGTAGGGGCGACAGCGGGTCACCTTGCCTGACTCCGCGGTGCAACCCAAAAGGCCCAGATTTCACTATTGGTGAGGATGGAGGATTTTGGGCAGAGGTATAACATCTTGACCCAAGTAATGAAGGAGTCCCCAAGTCCAAATCTCCTAAGAGCTTCAAACATAAAAGGCCATTCTATTTGGTCAAATGCCTTGGCCGCATCGAGGGCCAAGACAGCTGCTCTGGAGTCGGCTGATTGGTTGGCATATATATTATTCAGAAGCCGCTGCACATTGCAAAAAGAGAGTCTCCCTGGGATAAATCCTGTTTGATCGGGATGTATAATTGAAGAAATGTGCCTTCCTAGCCTGTTAGCTAACACCTTTGTGATGGACTTCTGGTCAAAACTGAGGAGAGCAATGGGCCTGTAATTCCCAGGCTCAGTATCATCCTTGCCTTTTTTTAACAGTAGGCATATATTCGCTTCATACAGCGACCCCGGAAATGTTTTGTTCTCAGTGGAATCCTTGATCATCCTAAGCAAGAGTGGGGCGAGTGTTTTATGAAATGCCTTATAAAACTCACAGCCAAACCCATCTGGGCCAGCTGCTTTGCCAGAGGGGAATGATTTAATTGCCTCAACTAACTCCTCTTCTGTGAAGTCTGAATCAAGTTCAAACCTGGATGACTCGTCTAATGTTGGCAGGCTGAGGGAGTCAAAAAAGTTTGTGAGATCTGTACTAGTTGCTCTAGACTTAGCAGTATATAATTCTGAGTAAAAATCTTTGAAGCGAGTGTTGATTTCCTTCGGGTTGACCAGCAAGTCACCTGTTTTGGATTTTATTTTATAAATTGCACGGCTTGCCTGAGCACCCTTCAACTGTCTGGCCAGCAGCCTCTCTGGTTTATCACCTAACTCGAAATGTTTTTGTTTAATTTTAAGTAGGAGTTTGCCAATGGTTCCACTGAGAATGTGATTGTATTCATATTTCAACTTCAAAATCTTGTTGTAATCTTCCTGTGACAGGGAGTCCCTATAAGACTGTTCGAGAGTTGGAAGTGCGTTTTCAATTTCGACCAGACGACGGCGCTGTTCTCTTTTCTTTGAAGCTTCAAATGACATTATATGGCCTCTCATAACTACTTTGAGGGTTTCCCAGAGCGTCGAGTCTGACACGTCACCTGTGTCGTTGGTCTCAAGGAACTCCCCAAGGCGCGCAGTCATGTAATCCATGAATACTTGATCTGTCAGCAACCAAGGATTGAAGCGCCAGCAGTAAGTTTGTTTTGGCATGGCAAGCAACAGTTTTAAAGATACTGGACTGTGGTCTGATATCAATATATTATGATATTTAGTCTGTACGATGTTAGATATTAATTTTGCATCCACTAAGAAACAATCAATCCTTGTGTATGATTTATGGACATGGGAAAAAAACGAGTAGTCCTTGTCTTAAGCCTTGTCTAATTTAAGTTGATTATTCAATGTTTGGACAGAGGCTATGGTGATTGGAGCACGAGAGGAAAGTCTGTCAAGATATGGATCCAGGTAACAGTTAAAATCACCACCCATAATTAAATTAGTAGTGCTGAAGTCTGGAACTAGATCAAATACTTTGCGAAAATAATTTGGGTCGTCTGTATTTGGACCGTATATATTTAGAAAAGTGACAGGAAACAAATTAATACTTCCAGTAATCATGATATACCTGCCATTTGGATCCGTGATTGCTGAAGCAAGTTGGAATGGGATATTCTTACGAAAGAGAATGGCAACCCCCCCCCCTAGCTTTGAAAGTAAACGGTGACTGATAAACTTGGGAAATCCAATTGGCTCTCAGTCGCCTCTGCTCTGTAGCTATTATATGGGTTTCTTGGGTTTAAGTGACTTTAAATGTGCAAAGACCTTACCCCGTTTAACCGCATGCCCAAGACCGCGCACGTTCCATGGGACCAGTGAAATGGTACTCATGTCTGTCTGATTTTCACCGTTAGGCCTTAACATGTAGGCTAGACAAATGGAAAAATAAAAGCAATCTGAGACACCCAAAAACAAATGTCAACGAGCAAAAGCAGTTGTTCTGGAAGCTCTGGACAACATAAAACAACACGAATGAACCCCATCTCCCTCCCCACAGAAACTTCCCCAAATGAAGCATCTTTCCCCTCCCCATATACTGATCGAGGGCCACCGGGCGCATGGCTTGTAAATACAACTCTAACCAACCGAACATCTTCAACTAAACAGACCGGTTGCCCCTCTACCGTGCTAAATAGCCAAGAGTAGGCGTATAAAATAAAAATGTTACCGTCAATGACTGTGAAAGTGCTCCTTAAGCTCTGTGCAAAAGTCCGTGAACATAACATGGCTGTCAGTTCACAATCCAGTCAGACCATGTCTAGTCATTTCCAGTATCCCGCTGCAGGTTGCCGACGAACGTCATCGCTTCCTCGGGAGAGATGAATATCTTCTGGAGCCCGTTGTGTTGAAAGTGGAGCTTGGCCGGGAAACGCAGGCTGTGCTTGATTTTCAGCTCACGCAGGGCTGCCATAGCCTCACGAAACCCCCGTCGCTGGTCCATCACCTCGGCCGTGTAGACTGGAAATATGAAGACTTTGTGTGCGCCGTACTTAAGAGACTGTTGCCGGGCGAGCCGTATTATCGTCTCTTTCTCCTGATAGTGATGAATCCGGGCGATGATCGTGTGGGGTCTGGCCACGGGACTGGAGGCTCCTTCCGCTGGCTTGGGCTGTAGAGAGCGATGAGCGCAGTCAATGATTACTGGCTTTGGGAAGTGGGTCTCGCCTAACAGTTTGGGAATGAGAGCGCTTACAAATTCAGTCGGATTTCCCTTCTCTTCTCCTTCGGGTATCCCTACAAACTTGACATTATTGCGCCGTGAGCGGCCCTCTAAGTTGTTCGTCTTGGTTCGGAGGAAAGGGTTTTCCTTCCGTAACTTGTTGATAGCTGTCTCCATAGACTGCAGACGAGCGTCATGGTCTGAGACCGTCTCATCTATTTTCATCCATTCGGGTCACCAAGCTGTTGTGTGATGACTGGAGAGAGGCGAACTTCTCATCTAGAAGGTCGAACCGGGTGTTAATGGTCTTCAGAATCGTATCCTGCATGTTTTTCAGGTCCTCCATAGAAGAAGCGTGTTGGTCACCGGGGACGTCCTCGCCAGCCATCCCCATGCTACTGCTAGCCAGTCTAGGCCTCAGCGGCTTGTCTTTCTTTTCTTTAGCTTTAGAGTTAGCGGGAGTCGACATTTCTCGGTCTCAAACGGTCACGCAGGGATATAGAAACAGAGCTGGGATGATATTTTCGCGCAAACTTGGTCAAAGATGGCAAATGTAAACAAATATAAACTGAACGGAGAGGAGCTCTCGCAGAGATGTCTTAATCCATACGCGGCACACTAGCGCCCCCACTCCAAACTTTTTAAGTCTCAGATTTTCCCCCTTATTTGGTCAATTATGTTCTAACTATAAGTGCTGTGATGTTTTCCTGTTCGAGTTGGGATACAGGTGCTGGGTTGTTTGGTCGCTGTCAATCAAATCTAGTCATATCACACAGTCCTGATGAGTCAGAGAGTTTCAAACTCTTCATAAACTAGAATGGCACACCGTAGAGCGCACACCTCCGCCCAGGACCAACAGTCAACCTTTAATTCAGTCAAGCCCAATCTGAGATCGAAACACTAATATCTGTTGGATCCAGATTTTTATTTGGATCCACATCAAATTGTACTCACTCAAAGACGCCGGCCACTTAAACATGGCTGATTTCTTTCATCCAGATCCAGGCAGTGTTCCCTGTGAAATGAAGCACATGATGAGGAACGTCCAACCTCACAATGACAAAGAAAGTGAGAGAAAACTCCTGGATCTGCACCAAAGTTAATGTGGTCTACTCTTGGCCGAGACCTTCCTCCATCCAAGTTTGGTGGAAAAATGCTCAGTAGTTTTTGTGTAATCCTGCCGACAAACCAACAAACCAGCCTAACAATAACCCGACAAACCGACCAGCCAACAGACAGACGCAGGTGAAAACATGAGCTCCCTGGTGGAGGTAATAATCCTCCGGGATGTTTTAAACTTAATTGATGACATTTTAGTCATTGATATTAATCTGAGTTTCTTTTGTACAATCAAACAAATCACTGTTTGTTTACATCATGTATTATCTTACATGCTATTGAATCATCTGTTTTCATGATGTTATATCAGTGTGTACATCTCATTCTTCTAAAATGTGTGTTTGATGCTTTCATATCTCAAGAACAACAAGCTCACTGACGTTAGGTCGTAGACTTCATCTACCTGTTGAGCCACAGACTAAAGACAAAGACCGCTTGGGTTGAACCAAAACTGGCAGTTAGTCTGAGATGAAGCTGGTGAGAAGATATCACTGACAAAAGGTCAGAGCAGAAACCTCAGACAGGCCGGACCGGCACTAAATATCTTTAAATGGTATACTTATGGCTGAAAATGACAACAGAATTAAACAAGTGTGACATATTTCCTCAAAATAAATATAATAATAATATAGCAATGAGCAGTTTTCTACCCTGAAGTCACTGTTGTCGTAAGCTTGATGTCACGGTAACTCGATCTGCACGATGCTGGAGTTTCAGAACCTGCAGGAGAGGAAATGCTTTTATTCTTTGACAAACGTGTTCATCTATAAAACCCTTTATTCATTTAAAGCGGCACTTGAAGATACTTTGATTATAATAATTCAATCCAACCACAATGAACTGAACCCTATGTATTTACTGAATGACTTATCTTAATATCCGTTGGAAGGTAAAGTCTTTGTGTTCTTAAGAAAGCTTGGATCAAAGCAACACAATTAACCTTTAACCTCTGTCTCCAGAGTGGCAGCCCCATACATTACCCTGTCAGCAGTGATGGCTCGCTCACATTGCTATATTTCTGGATTTAGGTTTCAATGACAGTCCTGGAGCAACATCCATCATGATCTTTCAAGAAAGGTCTTCAGAGGAGTGAAGTACATACCATGTGACTGTAGGTGAGAGCACTAACAGCAGTTATGATACGTCCGCCAGAAAACAAGATGCAGCAAGTCTGCAGCAGTGACGGCGGTGCTGAGGATGTAGAGGATGGTGAGTATGAGCCATCACACATGACCTCAGCCTTCTGCTCGCTTCCCATCACAGTTGGACCTCTGTTTTACAATCAGTACCCCAGCTGTTCAGTAAAGCTGTGCAGGTCCACTCACCCCTGTGGACTCACTCCCTCTGGTGCTGTCATATGAGGGCTGAGAGAAGTCAGAGTCAGTGGGTGGTCGGGGTGGACACGGAACGAGTCCAGAGGGATTATGATACGCAAATAAGGTAACATACATAAATGACATAATGTGAGTTATGTTGCCTTCTTAACCTGCATTACGTAAACTAAATGTAGTTATTTTACCCTAATGATCTTTTCCTCAGCCTGTCCAGGTATGTTTGGATGTTGTTATAACCCTAACCCTAAACCTAACCAGACTGTACTAGTGACAATGTTAATAACGCTCCAAAGTCTTAATATGTAAACTGTTTGTCAGCCAGCTTTGTTTTGAAGCTTCTCCTGGGCGGTGGATCTTCTGTATTATTGCCAACTTGACTGTGCAGCCTCTTAGTTTGATACCACTGACCAGCTGCTGTATTTGGTCTGACCTGAGTGAGAAGGTGTTGGAGCAGCAGTGTACCGAAACACTGGCACCTGTAGTAATAATCATTTTCATTTGTTAAGTTTAGTTATGATTATGATTACATGTGCTAATGATTACTGAGGACATCGGTGCATGGTTGTCTGTCGTAGCATAGCATAGCCATTTTTTTACTTGAATTTTTTATGTCAATATATGTGGCAGGCAGTTTGTGCATATTGGAGGGATATCTGTTGTAATTATGAGCCTGGTTCCTTCACTTTCTGGATGTAACTGCCTCTTAACAGCATTTATTTCTTGTCCTTGTGAATGTGTTTTGATGTTTTTAACAGAACAGTGTCCTCACATTTCCACAGTCTGTATTGTTGCTGCTCAGAACAGTATGTGTTAGAAATCTGTGACACTCATATTTCATGCCTAAAGAATTACCGGACACATGGAAATCCTGAAGCCCAGGATTAAAGGCTCAAGTGTTGAGTGTGGAGGCAGCCATGATTAAAGGTGTAGCTGTGTGTTGACAGACCTTTACAGTGTGTCTGGTGAGCAGACTGAGTGTTGCAGGCTGGTCCTGTGGACGGGGCAGCTGAGCTCACTGTGTGTCACAGAGAATCAGCTGAACCTCCTCCTCTTCCACCGAACCTGTCCGGCCTCTTTCTGCTGAGCGCACTGTCATTCCTCACATTCCTGCAGCCGCTGTGCACAGCAGTTAAAGGGCTCGTCCGTCTCCATAGTACCCTTTACAGGCGCTGGAATGATGTTTCATTGAATTGTTTTCTTATTTTAGTGCCAGGAAGAATCACTGCATCAGTGCACTCAACACTTCAGTCCAGATATTTTGACAACAGTGAAATAAGCATCCCAAAATCAGGTGAGCCTTCCTTCTGACTCACAGTGTGATCAGTAACATGACATGCCACTGTTACTCAGTCTGATGGTAAGTCATTGACAACATGGTGAGTGCATCTGCCATCTGCTCGCATCACTCATATCAACCAAAATTCACTCAATTTTGAGACATCATAACATTTTCATTTACAGCACAGATTCCTGAAGCATTTAACATTTTGGAAAACAAACATACATCTGAATACGTCCATCCTTTACCTCCGAATCTTAGGGGATTTCTTGGAGCCATACGTTGTGACTGAATGGTAGAGCTTTGTTTCCTTTACACGATGTGTAGCTAAAGTGTGTTGATTAAAGCTCCTGTTGGTAAAATAACAGTGCTGATGCTTTGGGTTTCCCAAGTCATCAAATACTAACACTTTGGGACGGTAGGTTGAGTTGCCACCATCCCAAAGTGTCAGTATTTGACGAGTTTGGAATGAGACTCAGAAATCAACTTTCTCACCAACAGGAGCTTCAATTAAAGGAGCAGTTTGTAAGATGTGGCCAGAATCTTTGTTTTACACATCAACAAATGAACTAACAAAACCAAGAGTGTGAAGAAATGACGTCTATGTACTGTGGTGCAAAGATGTCTACTGAAGTTAGCATGCTAAGCAGCTAGCCCAGCCCGTCCTGTCTCCTAACACCACTTTGTACCTCCAGAGGTGATAGACTGATGTAGTTTCAGCTCAGAGGTGTAAAAGCAGAAGGTTAAAAAAGTAAAGTGACAAAATGTGAAGAGAGGAGGTGATTGTATACTTGTTCTTATTAAACAGAAATAAACAACTGTACAGCTGAATTCAAGTGTTTGACCTAACCCTAACCCCTAACCCTAACCACTGGCTGTAAAACACACTTCATTCAAACTGGACATAAACTAATTCAAAGTTCTGAGTCTTTTCACAATCACCTCTGGTTCAGTCCAAAGAAATCCTCAACTCACAGAGTGAGATGTCAAATATCACCCTCTGCTGTGGCTCGTCTCTCTACTGTCCACACCTGCTGCGTCTTCTCATCCTCACAGTCTCATACTCCTGCTCAGAGCCGCTGTAAATCACCTCCGTACTGTATTTCCTGTCTTCAGACTGCCATTCTCACAGGCTCTGTTCGGTCCTGCACTTCGGGATTGTAGGATGGGTTGGACACCATCCAACAGCATCACTTTTTGATAGCACCTTTAACTCCAAGGCTCAATGAGCTACTTGCTAACAGCAGCTAGTCACTACTGCCAAAGATACATAGCTGCTGCTGAGAGTACAGGGGGCAGCAGAGAGCGTGCGGTCATCTGCTCTCCAACTCTGCACATTTCTTACTTTGACTTCATCATGTAAAAGGTGAAACTAATTAGCTACACACACACACACACACACAAGTCACAGACATAGTCAACACATGATACAACAGCAGCCAGGCAGAGGAACACAAAGCAGTACAC
Source organism: Lagodon rhomboides (assembly GCA_039737535.1). Classification (NCBI taxonomy): domain Eukaryota; kingdom Metazoa; phylum Chordata; class Actinopteri; order Spariformes; family Sparidae; genus Lagodon; species Lagodon rhomboides. The sequence continues at coordinate 250,068 of CM077801.1, forward strand.
ACCTGTAGTTCTAACAACACAGCAATAACCAGTCCACAACATTTATCTGTATACTTACATACATAATAAGAGGATGGAAATACTGCAGGTCACTAAAACTTCAGATCCAAAGCATATCTTGGAAAGAAGCAGCAGTTAAATGGGAACACAGAGCTTAAGATATTCATTTCACATATTCAGATATTCATTCCAATAAATTATTGTTATCTTTTCTAATTTCATGCTCAGTTTCATTTCCTTCTTTAAACAGACCATTTAAGAAGGAACAGTTGTATTGCTTTGATTTGTGGGTAAATTGAGAAACAAATGAGGTGAAACAATTTGTCCCAAAAGTCATTATCATCATCACCTTCATCATCATCACCTCCATCAGAAGCAGCAGCTACAGTACAGCAGGTTATCGATCTTAACAGTCATCTCATCTCCATCGGAGGTGTGTGTGTCTGCCAGGCTGCAGTTTCCATAGTGATGCAGTGGTTTTTATAGATCCCAGTGCTCCCTTTAAAAACAGTTTGACATGCTCTGTGGTAATTTGGTTTACACACACACACACACACACACACACACACAGAGGAAGCTTGTGGATGATAGGTTGGACTGAATTTGAACCCAGCACTCAGACATCAGCAGCAGCTTCATCTGCCTTTTAAAGGAGTTGAGCTGAATGTATCTGATTATTCATCTCTGCCAGTTTTTATAGAGCTATCAAGTCTTCAGTACTTCTGCATGATGCTAATGTCAGGTAAAAATAATGCAGGATTTTGTTTCTGACTGTTACAGAGCTGGTTGGACGCAGTCACTGTGACGTGGGACAGGTGGAAGAGGTGGAGGAGGTTTTCATAGGCAGTTGATCCATCTGACCAGTACGTAGGATGTGGCATACTGGCCCCTTCAAGTTAGCCACTCCTGACTACATTAGCCCCTACTAGCATAACACACCCATGTCTCCAAATGTGAATCAGTCAAAAAATAGACCCCAACAAATGCACTACTGCTTCCTGTTTGAGTAACATCTGGTAAAAACTGCAGAGGCCTGTTGAGGGAAATTCCTGAGCTTCCTTTTTCAACATCGCCTGAACCAGTGGGCTTGAAGTGAAGAGCTACAAACAGGGTACAAACATGTGACAGCAGATAGCATCCGCTTCACAGAGTCTCATTGTGCTCATCATTTGGAGGTTTATGTGTCATTGCATAGAAACCATTTTTTACACCAAAATAAGTGCATATGGGGCGCCAATTAGCTCAGTTGGTAGAGCGGGCGTCCCATGTAGAGAGGCTTTGTCCATGCGGGTTTGAGTCCTGGCCTGGGGCTCTTTTCCGCAGGTCACTCCCCCTCTCTCACAGTGTTTCCTTCCATCTCTGAAGCTGTCCTATCAATAAAGGCCCAAAAATGATTTTAAGTAAATGAGTGCATATATGCAGTTTTTTTTACCTCACAAACGCGCTGGAAAAACAGTGACCAGTAGAAAGCAGCAGATCACATACCTTATCAGAATACAGTCAGAAGATCTTTAACTGGTTTTAATAAGTCTTAGACTGTGTCTGAATGAGATAAATCATTTTTTCCTCAACTGATGACAAAAGAATCTAAGAAGTAACTGAACGATGTTGGAACACTGCTGCAACACAGGTGGATGAAAGTATTTATTCACCAGTGTCCTGGACTTCATGTAAGTCATAACATCATGCTCTATAAAGGGGTGAAAATTAGCATGTTGTGTGTCCATCACGGTCCATAAACTCCCGTCAGTCTTAGGACTGGTTGAACCACTTCCCACTGTAGACTGAAGCCAGATGTGAGTGGGTTTTTGTTGACTGTGAAAGAGATATAAGAGAAGAGCTGTGCTAACTGATTTTCACTTTCTTCAATGGACTTACTGTAGATCAACTACGCCTCCAAAGGTTTGTACCACATTGAGTGAAAACTCAAACCCACACAGCACACAACAAGCAGGCGTGATGAAACGTGCTGAAAGGAGCATGTGAATTTGACAATGTGAGCATCTCGTAGTAGAAACGGAGCTCATCAAAAGCCCAGGGTTGTTATATGGTTGTATTGTAGTGGATTACAGCAGTGTCAAGTAAACTAATTCTATCTGAATGCAAAGACAAATCATTTTTCTGCATCAACAGATAAAGGCAGAGGATCCGTCATGATGCTGCTACCAGTTAGCGTGTCTTCTCTTTGTCATTCCAGTCCTATCAGGCTACCCATGGATTCATCCCTGAGAACATCACGTCCCCCCGCTGAGCCGATCTTAGCTGCCAGAGGAGCTGTACAAATCAGTTCTGGCTATTTATAACATCTTGACATTGAGAATGTGGGCTGATCTGAATCCAGCCGCCCAGAATGAGGCCCGAGAGGTGCCTGTCTGTGGCGAACTGATAAAATGTAACAGCTCTGCCTGCTCCCACAGGATTACACTCTGTATTAGAAACTGTATCGTACCTACTGTCCTGTTCAGAATGGCCTCAGCACACTGCAGACCTGGTTTCATTTTCATTCAAGCTGGAATGACTCTTAACACGGTACCATTGATCCCTCTTTGTGTTACAGTCTGACTTGAATGAAATGGATGCAGACCACTACTTTAATATACATGCTATCAAATACTTTCATTATTAATGTGTTCTTTAAATTACATAGCAGGTAACATGAAAACATTTAAATGTACATTAGTATGTACATTTAAAATCAGCATGTGATGGTTAGAGTTTTAAAAATGATTAAATAATAAAAAATAATAATTTTGCTGTAAGAAAATTATATATATTTTTTCCATTAGTCAGACACAACAAGCCATTTCTGTGGGAATGTGTGACTTGTCATTACTTACGCACCTTTCTGTTGAGTTTTTCCCAGTTTTGGATTGGATTCTTAAAAAAACTTAAAGTTATTGAAATGACTTCATCATGACATAAACTGCATGTTACACTACTGAACGTGATTACAGCCAGCCTAGTGATGGCTGTATACTGATGATTAGCAGATAATCTTATAAACCATGCTCACCAATTTACATGTATTACAGTATACACAGTATTACAGTGTTAGCATGCTAACATTTGCTAATTACCACAACATGAGAGGGAAATTCAGTAGTTTTGCAGGCATTTTGTCATGAACCAAGGCATTGGACAAATGTGGATGGTGCTAGAAGAAAAGTCAGACAATCACCAATTTCAGTAGGATTTATCCTTTTGGGACCATGAATATGTGTATATTTGATGGAAATCCACCCAATAGTTTCTGGAGCTTCACAGTAAAACAGAGTTGCAGCATTCTGCTAAACAACTGAAGTAGCTGGAGACTTGATTTAAAACAGAGAAACAACCAAAGAAACATCAGATGTCTCCATACAGCTCGTCGATCTGCAGGAGAGAACACATCACAACCTGATCTGAGACCAGATTTACACCTTTATTAAGATGAAGTCTTCTGCTGAGATAAAAGTTGCGTTTGTTTGTATTCATTTCATGAAATGACAGAAGAGAGAAACAACATAACAGAATACAAATACAACTGAAAAAAGTGCTGAAAATGATAACTGCAAGCAAAGCAACATGACAAAACACAGACAAAACCAAAAAAAGTGCTGAAAAGGTGACAAACGGTAAACAACCATACATGACAGCACATAGTTATTGTGTATATATATATATATATATATATATATATATATATATATATATATATATATATATATATATATATACATTCTAATGAAGAGTAGTTTGTAATCAAACTGACCTAGAGGTATAACTGTATAACCTCCAGCAGCGGACATGATGCAGTAAACACACCGACCTCTTCTGTCAGCTGCAGCGTCTCTGTGCTCGGCAGAGCTAACAGGACAGCTCTTCTAATGGTGGCAGCCTGCCCTACAGACACCCGACATGCCCAGAACCTTGCTGGAAGTAAAGGGAAGATCTGGAGTATGAAAGACCCTGAAAGGAGCAGCAGGAGACTGGGAGGGAGGCCGAAGAGCTTGGTGTGTTTACCGGGGGAACTACAGCTTGTAAACCACCATATGAGACCCATGAGAAAAAGAGACACAAGCATTGCTACACTATTACTTAACAGTTTTAGTCAAGTGAAGGAAACACAACCAACCATAGGAAGAGTTTGGTGGTATTTGCAAGAAAACCAGTATGATCCATAATAACCCATCTGACTGAGCAAGTGTTTTGACTGCACCATCCAAACCCTGTTATCTGGAAACTGGTGTCCTTCAAGGCTCAGTGTTAGGACCACTTCTGTTTTCACTATACACTAGATCACATTGCTCTGCAATCACATCACATGGATTCTCTTACCACTGTTATACAGACGACACCCAACTGTTCCTCTCTTTCCCCCATCCTCCTCCAACACCCACGTTGCAACGCCCATCTCAGAATGTCTGGCAGACATCTCTGCTTGGACAGCTGCGCATCACCTCAAACTCAACCTTAGAAAAACTGAATTCCTCTTCATCCCGGGGAAAGACTGCCCTCGCATGGACCTGTCACGTTATCGCCTTCATCAACGGCGAGGAACCTGGGCATAATCCTCGACAACGGACTGTCCTGCGCCCCCAACATCACTGCTGTGGCCCAATCCTGCAGATTTGCCCTCTACAACATCCACAGGATCCGGTCTTTCTTCACAAAGGACCGCAATGCAACTCCTGGTCCAAGTGCTGGTCATCTCCTGCCTGGACTACTGCTACCAGTCGCTCTTGACTGGACTCCCAGCCTCTGCGACTAAACCGTTGCAGCGTATCCAGAACGCTGCAGCGCGCCTCGTTTACAATCTACCCAAAATCTCCCATGTGACCCCCCCTCCTCAGTGACCTCCTCTGGCTTCCTGTTGCAGCCTACATCTGATTCAAGACGATGGTGCTGGCCTTCAAGGGCGTCAACGGAACTGCACCCATCTACCTCCAAACACTGGTCAGACCACACAACCCAGCAAGAGCACTGCGCTTCACTACATCAGCTGGCCGGCTGGTACCGCCATCGCTGAGAGCAAACAAAGGTCGCTCAGTGAAGTCACGACTCTTCTCTGTTCTGGCACCTCAGTGGTGGAACGAACTCCCGACCAATGTCAGGGCAGCAGAGTCACTCGCCATCTTCAGCAAAAGACTCAAGATTAACTTGTTCAGACTTCATCTCGACCCCACATAGCATGACCCCCCCCCCCAAAAAAAACAACAAAAAAAAACATTTATGCACTTGTATGTTCTTATCGTTAGCACTTAAATCATAGCAGTTATGTACTTAAGGTATCCTTGATAAATAGCAGCTACGATGTTCAGATAAGGGCTTGAAAATTGTTTCTGTTTTTTCTTTTTTACTTTATTAATGGTGATATGTTGTGGTTTCTTTCTTGTGACAAATGTATTTATTGTAAGTCGCTTTGGACAGAAGCGTCTGCTAAATGCCTTACATGTAAATGTTAATAAATGATTCAGGTCATCAGTGGGGGGTGGGGTATCAAACCACAAGATAGATGTGCATTGATGATTACTATATATTTATCATGTTAATACATGTTGTCAGATGATATAGGACAGTAAGTAAATTGCTGTACTTGATCCCATTGAAGGGTTAGGTTTAGAGCTACAGTATGGCAAACCCCCGTGACGTCATCCGGTCTGTAATCACATGCTTCCATGTCAATACATTGATCAGTCAGTCCGCAGAAGATTAATCAGATCCTATCTTTTAATTATCATCTATTAATTGTTTCAAGTAAAAAATGCCACACATTTAATCTTCTCTCTTCGTCACATGTAATAATAATAATATAGCCGATGTATTGTATAAAGCGCTTTTCAAAGACATTTTACAGGTTTGTAATGAACCGTTCCCTGACGTCACTATGTTACCGTTCAGTGATCGATCATGCACAGAGGGCTGTATGTTGCGGTGCCTGTGGCAGCGTGTGTGGAGCAGCGTTCAGCCTGCAGAGCGCGGATCCTCTGCTGCAGCCTCCGCCGTCGTGCAGAGGGGGGCTCGGCCGTTGTTGTGAATGAGGGCCAGCATGACGTCAGGAAGCCAATGTCAACAATGCAGCTCCTAGAGGAGAAAAGGCGTTTCATCCACACACACACACGCACACACACACACCGACTGATGCCTCGGGTCCATTGAGCGGAGGGCTGCGGACATCCAGCACGATGTGGACTCTTTTCTCTGATTTGTGAGGAGCGGACCGAGCAGCAGACGAGCAGGATATTCGGGTAAGTGTGGAGGATAATGAGCGGGCTGCGTCGGGCTCGGCTCCGGGAGCTCCTTGTCAGCCGTGGATGTGCCTGCACTGATCCGAGCTCCGAGCCTCTGCTCCGGTTGTGTTGTGGCCGTGCTGCCGCTGTGTGCAGCGGACGGTGGAGCTGCCTCCGCGCCTCTTGTTGGTACAGCTCGGTGCTGGTTCGGGTCCAGCTCCGAGGCTTTGTGTGTGTGAGTGTTTGACAGTAAACTTTTGAGACAAACACTGAGTCATCTGACAGGCTGAGTGTCGGCAGGAGCTGCTGTATGGCTGCTGGGGCTTCAGTCTATACGTTAACTTTACATTATCAGCCTCACGTCACGCTCCTTTATCAGTCCACCGACTCACACCGCGGACACACTGATCGTCACATGTTCAGCACGGGAGACGATCGAGGCTGGCTGCTGTCACGCTGGGGGAGGAAGGGGCTGCAGAGGGACAAAGGACCCAGCCTCCCTCCCCCTTACTCCCGCCCTCAGCCGCCGAGCAGTCGCTTCAGTAAACAGCCCGCTGAATAAAGCAGGAGAGCTGCTGCATGGAGCTGCTGCAGGAGTCCTGCTGCAGGAGTCCTGCTGCATGGAGCTGCAGCCTCACACATGTTTACTACCACTGGGGCTGAGATATCCCTCAGTGTGTGCCCTCCTCTGGGTGCTCCGGTGTGACTGAGTGTGAATGATCTTTGTGAAGAAGCCTTGTTGTGAACAGATGAGCTCTTTGTTATCCTCCACCTTCCATCTCTCTCCACACCAGGCTTTAATGTGTGTCTGTCTCAGGTCTACACACAGTTCAGATGAGATGAGAGGTGACCGAGGACAATGAAATATTTACCAGCAGCACCAACGCTGCACAGCAGTTATCCTGAGGCAGCAAGCACTGCTGAGATATTTGTCCTGCTTGTCTCTGACATACTGCCCCCTGATTGGTCCACAGTGATATCATAACATAAAGGATCGATCAGTGAGAATCCAGAGACATTAGAGATACACCACTGGTTAGACAGGAGGTCAGTTTACCTCCCAGCAGTTATATAATGTGCTCACAGAGACATTATATAAATTCATCACATATCAGCCATTCACCTGGCTGGGAGAGAAGATGTTACACAGTTGCATTGTGGGAAGTGTAGTATATGTAGCAGAAAGGAATGGCCCTTTAAGTCTGTCCTGAGCAGGAGTGTGAAGCAAAGAGACGTGAACACAGATACGAAATAAAAGTTGTTCTGTCACTGCCACTACATGCCAACACAAAACAGTAACCCTAAGCCATTTAAATGGATGATTGTGATTAATTCTGGATCATCATGAGCTGTGAGAACAGGCTGGTGGCTGCAGAGGTGCAGTGATGTACCTGTCAGTCAGCTGTTACCTGTCAGCTCCAGAGAATCAGTCACCAGAATCAGGAGTCATACTGAAGACTGAGTGTACCCAGATGCCCCCATCTCTCTTACTGTCGTTGGAGGCAAGCAGACGGTTGATGATGAGGGACGGAGTCCTCCTCTGGGGACCATGAATGTCCACCAGGGTTCATGGCAAGTGTCCAGTAGTTGTTGGGATATCTTGCTCTGGACTCTGGAAGATTGTTTGATGTTTGGAGAGAAAGTCTGCATGTCGATGATTAAATGTGCTTTCAGGTGGATGTTTTTTGGCAGTATAGGGTATGTTTGTATGGATGTGTGTGTGTGTGTGTGTGTGTGTGTGTGTGTGTGTGTGTGTGTGTGTGTGTGTGTGTGTTCAGGACAGTGGGTGGTCTGCGTCCTGTGAGGAGTGTAGAGCGTGTTTTCTGTGGTCCTGTAACTCATGAAGAGATAACCAGCTGTAACTCCTTAATGAAACTGGTGAGGTGAAGCTGGTGAACTGAGATGTTTAAGGATTAGAACAGAAACGGTTAAAGGGACAGTTCACCCTAAAATCACTAATACATATTTTCCTGAGCTGGCCAGTTTGGAGAGATGAGCCGATATCTGATATATCTGATCATAGTAGTTATTTTATTTATATGTTATGTTGATGAGTAGTAGTATGAATAAATAAAGGGATGACACGCTGCTCACTTCTTTACTTCACCCTTTGCAGCATTACATGCAAAACTGTAAGACTGAATAAGAACTTTTTAGATATATAGGAAGTATAATAGTATAAAATATGAATGCAGCTAGTCTGTCACTGCTTCCCTTCCCTCTAAACTCTAGAGGACCAGAACAATGAGATAACACAACTCAGCATGTGCCTGTGTCTGCTGGTCGCCCTGCTGTACGAAGGATCCCAGGTGAAGGAGCAGCTGTCTGACAGTCACAGACCTGTGCAGGTAGTTCAGTCCCACCGTGTCTGAAAACACACCACCACCTCCACGGCTGACGGACGGGAACATGGAAGTGGAATGTGAAGGGAAGAATGTGGAGCATGCCTTAAACTCTGTCCAGTTTCACACCTTAGTTTGTACACCTGGCCAGTCACTGTTGAAACAGGAAGTACAGTCAGACTGTCAGTTTTAAGACTGGAAAAAGATCAGGATGAGGAAAATGACGTCTTTTCATTTGTTTGCTATGTCGCCAGTCGAACAGAGAACCTTTGTTGTGTCATCACCTTCTTCCTCGTCAAAGTTCTTAAAATCTAAAGTTTACTTTCAGTACAGTGATGTCACTGTGTTTTAAACAGGTTAAACACAGGAACTCGCACTCACTGTACTGTACTGTGTGTATGTGTGTGTGGTTAAACTGGTACAGTCTTATTTATTCTCCCAGTTAGTTAGGCCTGAAGTCATCCAGGTCCCTTTATATTCAGTCAGAATAGGTTGAAGTCACACTTTCTTTTAGGAAAACACAATAGGAGGAATGTGGAAATTACATCATTAAGAAAGACAATTAAAAGAGCAATACCACATGCTTGAAAAAATAAATGAAAATATCAGATATGAAACATGGGAGCACTTTCTAAGGTTCAACTGAAGAGACACATTTGAGACTACAAATGAAAATGAAAATGCTGCAATAGAAAAGCTTGAATATGAAACTGTTATCATGAAACAGCCCACAGGAAAGGAAGAGGTGATGAGCATGCACAAGACTTTAATGTGAAACAGCTGTTAGGTGTGAGGTATTGACCTTTGACCTTTAGAGCAACAGAAACATGAATCATCAGATCTAAAAAACAGAAAGTGTTGAAAGTGGACAGAGACCTTCTGATGGATGTGTTGTGTAAATGTACAGTACACTGAATTTAATAAGACGGCAGGTGAATAACATGAATCTGCATTAATCATCATTATTAATCATTAAACAGGGGACACATCGTGTCAGACAGACAAAGCTCTCTGCTTAATAAATCTATCATGAGTGACTGACTCTGGTTCAGATGGAGAAACTGTCATGACTTACATTGACCACTAGGGAGCAGATGGACTGACCGTGACTGGATGAGTGAATGAAGTAATGAGTTCAGCTCTGGATCAAACATCAGGAGAACATCAGCATGAACAATAATAAACTATAAACTGTCCCAGCCGATGTTAGAGAAGATTATCCTGCAGACTGAGGACAGCATCTACACCAGTCACAGCTCAGGGTGATGAAGAGGGCTGCTTGTCCTAATCAGTACGCCTTCTTCTTCTCTGTCCGCCTGTCAGCCTGTCTGTCTGTCTGTCAGCCTGTCTGTCTGTCTGTCAGCCTGTCTGTCTGTCTGTCTGTCAGCCTTTCTGTCTGTCTGTCAGCCTGTCTGTCTGTCTGTCAGCCTTTCTGTCTGTCTGTGTGTCTGTCTGTCTGTCTGTCTGTCTGTCTGTCTGTCAGCCTGTCTGTCTGTCTGTCTGTCTGTCTGTCTGTCTGTCTGTCTGTCTGTCAGCCTTTCTGTCTGTCTGTCTGTCTGTCTGTCTGTCTGTCTGTCTGCCTGCCTTTCTGTGTGTCTGTCTGTCTGTCTGCCTGTCTGTGTGTCTGTCTGTCAACCTGTCTATCTGCCTGCCTGTCTGTGTGACTGTCTGTCAGCCTGTCTGTCAGCCTGTCTGTCTGAGAGACTGTTTGAAGACCGTTATACATAATTCACACTCAGCACTGTTTCGTGTGTGTGTGTGTGTGTGTGTGTGTGTGTGTGTGTGTGTGTGTGTGTGTGTGTGTGTGTGTAAAGGTGTGCAGGTACTGAGAGTGGAACTGATCAAGGGCAGCCTGTGTGTGTGTGTGTGTGTGTGTGTGTGTGTGTGTGTGTGTGAAGGTGATGAGTACAGACCGCCCCAGGAGGCGGAGCTTAGCTCGAGGGCAGACAGAGGAAACTACACTCAGAGTGTCTCGGTGATAGTCCTCTCCTTCCTTTCTTTATCGTCCACACCTGGAAGATTTTCAACAAATCTCTGCACACCTGCATATATGACAGTGTGCAACTTTACACACACACGCACGCACACACACACTGGTGATCAACTTGAACCTATTGTACTCAAAGAATAGACTATGCGTCAGTCATAAAACAGCATTATGTATAAAGATTCAAGAAGGAGAATTTATGAGCAATCGTCCTCAGATATCATGAGTCTTACTGTTTTGTCTGATGATTCAATCCATTCAGTGACAAGTCAGAAGGAAAGTTCTCATACAGTTAATAATGTCATCATACATGAAACATTGGCATTGAACATTCACAGCTCACATCAATAAATAAATAGCTTCATTGTTAATCAGTTAATTGTTACAAACTCATCAGTTGACTACAGCACATTCATGTCATTTCAATAGTTAAAGAAACAGTCTGTATATCAGGCTCACCTGCCTTTTTAGAGACTGAGATCTACTTCAACGGAGCGGAGTCGTACAAAGGGCCACTTGTTTGATATAAACTTCCTGAATAACACAGTAGTTCACCTTTAATGATGATATTATTATTCATGATAATAATACATATTCATATATGTGAAGGGTCTGTCTGATCACATGTTAATGATTCCTCACAATGATTAACAAAGATATAAGATAAACATATAAACACAGATATATTTAAACATGCAACATTATTTATTTCTGTTAATCTCGATCTGTTTCCACATTTGAAAGTTATCACATCTCTCATATTTTTGTAAATATCTTTCATGACAGTTTTGTATGAATGAGATCATTTGTAGCATTTTCTTCAAAAACACACCTGATATATTTTTGTATGAATTATCACTTTGGTAACATTTTTTAGGAAATCATTAACTGTCACATCTTCAAACCATGTCCTGTTTGTACAAACCACTACCTCTGTAACAATTCTAACAAATCATCACTTTTACACTTTTTGAACAAATAATTTTTCACATATTTGGACAATGTTTGAGTTTAACGTTGCCATGGTGTTTCACTGAAAACACTGTTATCGCTTTCTTTGTCTGTCAGTGTCTGTCAGTGGGAAGCCTGGCAGTGCATGCTGTTCACCAGTGTACTGTAGTCTGACACTGCAACTCTGAGTGAGTCTTGTAGATGTGCATCAGTAAGGCATGTTCTGTGTTTGTTCTTGATGAAGTTCATGTCAGAAAAGGCTGATTCACAGAGACAGGTTGAACCAAAAAGGCAGGCAACTTTCACAGCTGCTGTGAATACACCTTTGTACTTTTCAAAAGTTTGATGCACCCTGATGGGCTTTGAGGTGGAGGTCATTTGCAATGTTAGGACTTCAATCTCTACCTGTCCAGCATCCAAGTTGAACATTGCACCTCGTTGCTCAGCAATGCATGTCATGTCCACTTGCATGAAAGGATTTGAGATGAATGACACATATGGCTCAAGCTCATCAAAGTCACAAAACCTGTTCTCAAACCCGTCTGTTTGTGACTTGAGGGTACTTTTCTGCTGCTTTGTCAAAAGCCCCAGATGCACAAGCATTGTCATTCAGCTCTGACTGCACAGAGGGAAAGTGCAGCACTTTTTTGCGTGCAGAAGCCTGCATCTCGGCCCATCATAGCGGGAGCCCCTCTGTAGCCACTGACACCAGCTTTTCCAATGGTACCTTTTTCTCCACAGAGAACCTCTTTAGGCATTGTAGATGTCAACTCCCCTCGTTGTTGTCTTCAGGTGCAGTGGTGTCAGGAGTTCTACTTTTGTGGAGAAATCATCAAACACCATTCAGATAAACATCATCAGCTGCCATGTACTGCTGCTGTCCACGGACTCGTTGCACCGGATGCTAAACCACCTGCACTTAACCAGATCCCGGTCCAGCAGCTCTGTCAAGTTCCCGGACAAAGCTGACACTCATCTACCATCGTACTTGCCCCTAGTTTGACATCGGAGAGAGTGGAGATGACATCGGGACCATTCTTCTTGTCTTTGAACGCAGTGTTTGCAATACTCATCATTGCTCCTTTCAAGACCTCCACATCCGAAAAGGCTTTCCTGTTCTTTATTAAAGAATGTGCAGCTCTAAATGAAGCTTCAGTTGCTTTTGTGAATTTTTCACTGGGCTCTTGAAAAAAGACTGCTGTTTGCCCAAAGCTGCCTTTAGCTCGCTGCCAGGTGAGTGGTGAGCTTGGAAGCTTTTGTGACATGTACTGAAATGTCTCTCCACATTGTGCCACTTTGCCGTCACCACAGTCGCCCCAAATGAGACAAACACACTTCTTTTTCACTGTTGTAAAAAAGAACTCTTCCTCCCAATAATTGTGAAAATGATGAGTTTTAAAGGTTCAGTCACGTTGAAAGTTGTATTTGTGAGACAAGTGCCTCCCTCAGTTCTGGTGCTGGGGATTAATGAAAGAGTCTTTCTGCAACACCTTTCTTCCTCAATATGTCTAGATGAACTTTTGAATACCATGTACTGATGAAGTGCACTGTTAGCCCACACAAGGTTAAATTATATAGACACTCAGGATTGTGTCAGACTGTGGTGACTCTCCCCGGAGAACAAGTTGAACACTTTCACCTGGTGCACTTTGAGAGCAGATCATTAATAACATGAACAATATAAACAATACAACAATAAATGTTACACTGAGCGATGGCTCTGTGTAATATGTTACACAATATTCTAATATTCTAATATTATTGGAGATAGATTATGAGGAAGATGGTGCCCGTGATGGCAAGCCGTCCGCCTCGCTCCTTCGTTGTCACGTCTTAACACTTTGAGATTACTTTATGAAAAGTGCTTTACAAATAAAATGTATTATTATTCTACAATATCATACAATTGGCTTTGGATACACAATGTAAACACAACAGTGATAATCAATTGGCAGTCTGCCATCCACGTCCGGCCCATCAAAGCTTCTCGTGAAGAAACATCCAACACACAGATGGGCATGAGACGCAGATCCAGATCCAGATCCAGATCCAGATCCAGGTCCAGGTCCAGGTCCAGGTCCAGGTCCAGGTCCAGGTCCAGATCCAGGTCCAGATCCAGATCCATAGATCTGCTCTAGATACCGTTCAGTGTTTTCAGTCTGACATCAGTCAGTCTAATGTGACAGGCAGAATGGTGACTAACAGGTATAAGAGGGATGTCAGGAGGTATTAGGTTAATTAGCACTATGCTCAAAGGTCCAGCTGAGGGGGGTGGGTCAAAAAGAAAAAAGAAGAAGGTCTGAAAACAAAAACATAATAAATATGTTTTTATCTTTCTAAATCTGTTAATCATCTCACAGCCCTCTGAGATAGAGTTATAGTTCCACCATGGCTGAACAGATAATCAAAATATGACTGAAATCCAACATGGACAAGTTTGATGTCCAGATCTCAGGAGCTGCCATTTTAAACCGCTGTGCCACCGATAGCGGTGGTCGGAGGCAAGATGCTTTCAGCTTGTCCATCCGTCTGTTCCATTCTTGAGAGTGTGGTACCTTTAAGCAACGTGATAATCAGTCATGTTGATGGTGCAGTGTGTTGTAACAGGCTGTCACTAGCTTCAGTGAGAGGGGAGGATCACAGCGTTACATACATGTTTACTTCAACACACAACTTTTCAACACATCACACTGTTCTGATGTCATGAGTTCTGTTTGTAGTCAGCACATTAGCACATTACCTCTGACAAACTGTTACACACCTGGGATCTGTACTGACCACAGTGGTGTTGCACTCAGAAACTGTGGGGGGCAGCTTGACTGATGCGTCGAGGCAAACTACAACATTTGTCAAAACAATTACAATATGATTTTTTTTCATGTCCTAGTTTCCACTTTACTGTCAGGGTCAGCTTGATCTGAGTTCAGTGACGGTGATCTGAACATGTATATGGTTGAACCAAACATATCTGTAGCTTCCTGATCAGTGGCCCAGTTCCTCTCACTGCTGCTATGGACAGTGAACATGAATTCAGCAGTTAACACTCTGTGCTGTTGTCAAGCCATACATGACGACACATTTTGTTGCTTTCACACAGATGACTTTGTCTTATCAGTCAGTCAACCAACGTGCAGCAACATATTCCAGACAGTTTTGTTGGTTTAAAATCCTCTTGGCCTACATGTCCAAAAGAATACACAGCTACCTTTTTTGTACTATTGCACATTAAATATTTCATGGATCCATCTGTTCACACCGTGCAACAATGAAAAGAGTCACCAAGCAGCAAATTTGTCATGGCATAAAATCATCTTCTAATCCCAGAGCGAGAGACGGCGTTCCTGACATTAAAGCGCTTCATCGAACGCCAAGCTGCTGCTGCGTATTTGTGTCGTGGAGCAGATTTGAACAGCCATTGTTTGGACTTCTGAGACACACTGAGCATTCCTGATGAGGACACAATCTGTCCGCAGGGACGTTTGTACCCTCATCATGCGCAGGGTCTTAAATAAAACGAGGGGATGAGATGTTGAATCTGAGCAGTTAACCAGTATTTAACAAATCCACACAAGTTCACAACCCTAATAGTGAGACATGTCTCTTCAGCCCTCAGCTGCCGCTGCCCAGGGCATTGTTGGCATTTCTGGTTTATCTGGTGCATAACCTTGTCACAGATCTGGCAACCCATCTGGCATGGCTGCTGGTGATTGGTGCAGACAGGGGGGCAGATGGTGAGATGATGGTCAGCTGTTTTGGGCACCGCTTAAATCCTACACATTCAACATAGTATTTAGCTAAGCTGAAGCTAAATCTGTTGCTTAGCTTACAGAGCGTCTCATCAGAGTGTCTGAGGGACACAGCTAATGGACACTGAGAATAAAATAAATGAAGAGTTGTGGCGTCCTGCTCTGATCCTCGACTGGCCGCAGTAATTACAGGAGGCTGCTGTGTTACATCAGGACTGGTGACTGGGAACGAGAATAGAGCTGCAACAGTTAGTTAATTAGTTAAAGCAGAGAATATCAACTGTTTTGATAATTGATTAGCTGTTTCTGTTTAATCAAAATGCCAATTGTTTCTCTCTTGTATATCATTGTTAGCTGAATATCTTCAGCGTCAGCAGAGATGCACATATAAGCGTTGACATCTGAGGAACTCTACCATTGATTTCTTTACAACTTGTTTTAAAGAAAACTGCTTTTTGTGTGAACACTCAGCAGCTGGAACATGTGATGTCATCCTGTAGCTGCAGCTCTGGTAGACGGGGCATCCTCCCAGCAGAGCAGCAGGAAGGAAGCTGGGTGGAGGGTGAGCGGCTCCCTGCACTATGAGCTTTACAACACAACACACTCGACCAACAACCAAGTGTGAACCCACTGAACCTGGGAAGACATGTCCAGACTTAAACTCAGCACATGACATCACCTCCATCTCTGCTGCTGGGCTGATCCAGTGACCACGACAGCGACTATGTGTCAATACTCCTCCCAATACTGCACAGCCCTCACACTATCTGATGTCAAACAGTGCCCCTAGTGGTGAACCAGTTGAGTGTTTCCTGGCCTGAGTGGGCTATTGAAGCTGTTTGTGGGCTGATGTAACTGTGCCAATGAAGCTGTAAAGGCTGCTGGATGTTGTGGAGGTTCCACCTGTCGAGACACATTAACACACTCTCACATTCTCCTCCATGTCTCATGGCTCTGGCTTTGATGTGAGGCAGTTTGGGTTTGTGTGCTATGAAGGATTACAGCGGCAGAAGTGATAAACAAGCATTCTGTCATGCTTTGCCACCATGTGGCTAGCTTCGAGGTAGCTTTCAGACTGCAGCAGAATAATGCAAGGGGGACGTGTTGGTGTGGGTGTGTGTTACAGGATGCTAGTGAGGAGATGATGGTTTATTTCTTTGTTTTTTTAGGGAAGCTTCTCATGTCCGATATCAATAATTTCATATTGTATTTATAGTCTGTAACCAGAACTTTATGCACAACTGAGGCTAAGAAAGTATATAATAATGATACTAATACTACTACTACTACTACTACTACTACTAATAGTAATAGTAATAATAATAATAATAGTAATAATAATAATAATAATAATAATAATAATAATAATAATAATAATAATAATTTATTAATGACCACACAGCCAGGCTGGTGGAATTTGGTCTCAGTACAACTCCTTGGTGCAGGTTCCAACATTACATTTAAACATAAAACATATAACATAAATACATACAGGCTAAGACATTTCATGATACTAAAGGGGCCATGCATAATACTCAGCGATTGGAGTTCTTATAATATAATATAATATAATATAATATAATATAATATAATATAATATAATATAATATAAATATCCCACAGCTCTAATAAAAGTCTCAAACACTGGAGACACCATGTTTGAATCTGTAGTCTTCACTGTGTGGCTCTACCAGGTGCCGAACTTTCTTTCGTTGTTGTTGTTGTTGTTGTTGTTGTTGTTGTTGTTGTTGTTGTATATAAGCCACTGGTAGAGGCCTAAAGACTTCAGTAATACAATGCACTGTGACTTCCTCTACATGTCTGTATCATGATGTGGTGGCCCACATGATTCAAGTAATGTTTAGATAAAGTTGTAGTTTTAAAGTTATTTTATCCATATTGCTATGAATTGTGGTTAATTAAATCAATGAAGTTGGTTGAAGTCTGGAACCCAAGTGGACTCTCTGGAAGTCTGCAGTCTGCTTTCCTGCAAACGTCCTCTTTCTTCTTCTTCTTCTTCTTCTTCTTCTTCTTCTTCTTCTTCTTGTCAGATCATAAACCAACTTTAAAGGTTGAAAGCGTGTTGCCTTGTACTGTGTAGCCTTAATTTAATTATGGGCCAGTAGTCGATATACATTTTCCATTATTGGTCCGATACATATTGTGCATCCCTGTGGCTTTGCGTGTCTTTGATGTGTCTGTCATGTCACTCCATCTCTTTTCATTCCCCTTCAAGCTGCTTTAACGACTGCTTTTTTCCATCTAAAGCTTGTTTCCATTGTGCCCACTATTTCCTGTGTTTGGCTACAACAAACTGATGTTTGAGACAGCACCCGTCCAACAAGGACAAATTCTGTGCTAGTTTCGGGGTTTTAGACCAAAGACATTGTCTGGGACAGGCTAAAGTCTTGTGGTCTTGCCCTGCCTGAGAGCTCCTTCCTGTCTCTTCATGCAGCCTCCTTGAGGCAGCCTCCTTTGCTCTGATACTGTGAATTAAAACCACAAACCGATGATAGCAACAGTTTCATCATGTTCTCAGCACTGGTTTGAAGGTTAACAGAAATGTTCTGTGTTATGATTCATGTGTACAGCTGGGTGGGGGCCTTTATTGATGTCCTTTGACATGTTCAAACGTTTTGATTCACTGTCTTATTCACTTGCAACAGAAGTAATTATTTGATTAATTATTTAAACTAATTGCACTCAGCACTATGATATGTAGTTATTTCTGTTTGGCATTCACTGTTGAGGGTCTTTGGGGGTTCTGCTAATTAGCTTCATGGTATCCAGTTAACACTCACTAAACTGCACAGAGACTGATATATACAGTATGTGTCTGTCTGTCTGGGTTTGTCATCACAGAATGAAGGGTGGTGACAATTGTTTCCAGTATACTTTTCAAAGCTTTGTATCATTATAGCACATTTGAATGAATGTATGAATTACTTAATCTTAAAGTGGGAGAAAACTGACAGGAGGCCAGATACAGCCTGCCATACAGTCATTTACTTCTCAAGTTTGTTCTTCTGTAGTGGTTCTCAAACCCCCCCTTCACAATGTATGTCAGCTGTGTGGTTGGCCAACAAGTGATATTTGAGACTTACAGACAGAATTACAAATGTACTCCTGTGGTAACTCAGTTCATATCGACAGTAAATGAAAATAACTTTGTTCTCGTGGAGAGAACCTTCTGGCAGCTTTGAAGCTGAACTTGTCATTCAAAAGACTCTTTTCTTTATCCATTGCTGCTCTGGAGGTTTGTTTCTGCTGCCATACACAACGTTACTGCTGCATCGCTGCCTGATGTCCCAACCTACGGGGCAGGCCGAGGGTCATAACGTGTGTGGATTAATCGCACGGCAAACAAATTAACAGCGTGAAGAGGACTTCATTTTCGTGTTAACTTGACATATATATATGTATATATTATATACATACAGTAGGCGATATGAGGGGGGATACCGTCCCCCTTGTTAGCAAAATTTCTGAAAAGCATCCCCCTTGTTAGCCTGCCATCACTCTCCATCCCCTAGTAGCAGATAGTGTGTTACAAATCACAAGCAGCCGCGATCAGCTCCAGTGCACAGTGGAGTCAAGCCGTGCACAGTGGAGTCAAGCCCTGCACAGTGGGGTCAAGCCCTGCACAGTGGGGTCAAGCCCTGCACAGTGGAGTCAAGCCCTGCACAGTGGGGTCAAGCCCTGCACAGTGGGGTCAACCCGTCCACAGTGGGGTCAAGCCCTGCACAGTGGGGTCAAGCCCTGCACAGTGGGGTCAACCCGTGCACAGTGGGGTCAAGCCCTGCACAGTGGGGTCAAGCCCTGCACAGTGGGGTCAAGCCCTGCACAGTGGAGTCAAGCCCTGCACAGTGGGGTCAAGCCCTGCACAGTGGGGTCAAGCCCTGCACAGTGGGGTCAACCCGTGCACAGTGGGGTCAAGCCCTGCACAGTGGGGTCAAGCCCTGCACAGCGGGGTCAACCCGTGCACAGTGGAGTCAAGCCGTGCACAGTGGAGTCAAGCCCTGCACAGTGGAGTCAAGCCCTGCACAGTGGGGTCAACCCGTGCACAGTGGGGTCAACCCGTGCACAGTGGGGTCAAGCCCTGCACAGTGGGGTCAAGCCCTGCACAGTGGGGTCAAGTTGTGCACAGTGAAGTCAAGCCCTGCACAGTGGGGTCAAGCCCTGCACAGTGGAGTCAAGCCCTGCACAGTGGGGTCAAGCCCTGCACAGTGGGGTCAAGCCCTGCACAGTGGAGTCAAGCCCTGCACAGTGGGGTCAAGCCCTGCACAGTGGAGTCAAGCCCTGCACAGTGGGGTCAAGTTGTGCACAGTGAAGTCAAGCCCTGCACAGTGGGGTCAACCCGTCCACAGTGGGGTCAAGCCCTGCACAGTGGGGTCAACCCGTCCACAGTGGGGTCAAGCCCTGCACAGTGGGGTCAACCCGTGCACAGTGGGGTCAAGCCCTGCACAGTGGGGTCAAGCCCTGCACAGTGGGGTCAAGCCCTGCACAGTGGGGTCAAGCCCTGCACAGTGGAGTCAAGCCCTGCACAGTGGGGTCAAGCCCTGCACAGTGGGGTCAAGCCCTGCACAGTGGGGTCAACCCGTGCACAGTGGAGTCAAGCCG
This sequence comes from Lagodon rhomboides, assembly GCA_039737535.1. NCBI lineage: Eukaryota > Metazoa > Chordata > Actinopteri > Spariformes > Sparidae > Lagodon > Lagodon rhomboides. The sequence continues at coordinate 269,923 of CM077801.1, forward strand.
TGCACAGTGGAGTCAAGCCCTGCACAGTGGAGTCAAGCCCTGCACAGTGGGGTCAACCCGTGCACAGTGGGGTCAACCCGTGCACAGTGGGGTCAAGCCCTGCACAGTGGGGTCAAGCCCTGCACAGTGGGGTCAAGTTGTGCACAGTGAAGTCAAGCCCTGCACAGTGGGGTCAAGCCCTGCACAGTGGAGTCAAGCCCTGCACAGTGGGGTCAAGCCCTGCACAGTGGGGTCAAGCCCTGCACAGTGGAGTCAAGCCCTGCACAGTGGGGTCAAGCCCTGCACAGTGGAGTCAAGCCCTGCACAGTGGGGTCAAGTTGTGCACAGTGAAGTCAAGCCCTGCACAGTGGGGTCAAGCCCTGCACAGTGGGGTCAAGCCCTGCACAGTGGAGTCAAGCCCTGCACAGTGGGGTCAAGCCCTGCACAATGGAGTCAAGCCCTGCACAGTGGAGTCAAGCCGTGCACAGCTGCTTTGTGTTCCGGCTGCCTGGTCTATTTTTGACAGAAGCCACAACAAGCTGCACAGAGCAGATCGCGGCGGCAGGAAGTCAGAGACACAGGAATGGCATAGAGCCTCTGGTCAGTTTTCAAAATAAAACACCCGGTGCAGACTCTCGATTGTATAAAAATTAAAATGAAAAAAGATTTGCTTCTGAAATGTTCCCACTGGGGTTCTCTTTATACATTCATGGTATGATGCCGTGCGGAGGGCGGAACAAAACCTGTAGCAGACCCGATGTCATAGAGAAGCGTCCGGTGGATTCCCAGCATGTCTCTCATGTAGGGGAGGAGCGCAACAGAAGATGGGAGGAGGTCAGAGGCACACAGCAGGAATGCAAGCAGTACGCTAGCTTTGTGAATTTGTGGCCAGAATGGCATCAAAAAGAACAGGACAGCTTGACCTTCGTTCATTTAAAAAAAAAAAAAGAAAAAGACAGGTGAGAAATTATCTTGGATTTGATTCCTGTCCATCAATAATGTATGAAAATTGGCCGGTGTTGAACAGATGAACTAAGCATGTGGACTCAAAATCCACTGGTATTGTTCACACAGAAGTGTTATCGATTTCATATCAATTCGTGATAGGCTAATATCGGACAATAAAATCATATTACCGATAAATCGGTTGGACTCTACTATTTTGCACAATGCTCATTGTGTGTCCTTCAAGGAATTTAGATAGTAAAAAATTCCAAGGGGTCATGTAACTTAAAATGACCCCTCAGTCCACTGCTACAATTGAAAGGTGTATTTACTCATTACTTTAATACATTTATAAAAAGACAACTGTAGTAGGGAGAGAAGGAAGATAACTGGATAAAATGGAATTGTAGAATCAGAAATGTCACAGTTATGGTTAAGGCGTCCTGCAACAATGTCCTCTGGGAAGTGTACATAGGTGTGTCGGGGCAGGGTGGTGCTCCCATTGGGCCATCCTCGTTAAGAATTAACAAATCACCTACTGCATATATGGTTCATATATGTATATATACATGGATTTTTTGGCTCCAACTCTGATTGGCTGTGATGAAAACACAACACCTGTGTGAACACACAGGCGTGATGCTCTGACGTGTGTTTAAGGATGCTGGCTTGGTCACACTTTTCCATCAGTCTATGTTAAAGTAGCTCGAACATCATTCAGTCAGCGCTAAGTTTGAAAGAGAAACTGCAGTAGTAGATTGTCAATGGCTTCTGTGTCACTTGCCTGAGCCTGTCAGCTGCCTGATCACTGCTGCACATGTGCAACTTTGCAGAGACAAGAGTAAAGCAAGATGTCTCACTTCTTATCTACTTCCATCATCAGCTCAGGGAAAAAACTGTGTTTAATTCAGAATGTTATTGAATAAGACTTTTTAAAACAAGTACACAACTGTTCTCGGTTCTTCCAGCGAGAAAAAAAAGTGGGAAAAAAAACCTCAAAACAGAAATGTGAACTTTCACTGGCAGTTTGTAATTTACCCACTGACGGCAGGCACCAGTCACACCGGTAATGATATCCTCTGACTCAGCTCAACAGCTGTTTAGCTGTGGTGCTTTTTACCTGCAGCACTCTTAAGACATCACACTGCATAACCAACTGATCCTGAGTGAGACTTTCATCAACATCTGTTTACATTCAAGTGACAAAGACCTCTAGTGGCTGCATTGATAATGACAGGAGCAAAGGAGGAAGTCAGATGATGTTATTATCAGGGAAGGGCAATGATTTTTGAATATTCAGGTAGTCCTTCACTTAAAAAAAAATCTAATTGTCCATGCAACAATGATTTTGTCTTTTTTTTGTTCCCCCTTTTTTTACTGGCCCCTGGAAATAACTTGCTAACACCAAATGTGGTGCCGATATATGCTGCAAATCATACAAACAGCAGAAACATGCATCATCATACAGCCATCATAAGGTTCTGTGTGGATCTCCTCTGAGAAAATAAACGAAAAATAAATGAGGTGGAGTGCAAACTCTGCAAAGTTAAACTCACATATCACAAATCAACAACAACCATGCACAGCCGTTTGAGACCGAGGCATCCAGCAGGAAGTATTTTCCCATTGTGGGACTCATTGTTAACAGACTGCCCATCTTCTTCTGACCATGTGGATATGGTTTTTTTTTTGGCAAAAATATGGAATAAGCAGCAACAGGGCTGCTTGTGTCAGCTTTACTGTCACTCAGGTATGTTCTGAATTTATTATGACATGTTAAAAAATACTACCAGTATCTTTATGGCTTAGCTGATGTCAGCGCACAGCTTCAATGATGTAAGTTTTATTGAGATCTGAGTGAAACAGTAAAAACTCAACAAGCGCCCGCTGAGTTGCATTACTGACACATTGTCTTATGAGAAATAAGGCTTGTATTATCCCTTCGTTGGTTGTGCTGTTGGCACATATGATTTTGTATGTTTTTGTTAAGCCTTAAGAGTAAAGACGTGACATCAAGGAGATGTTCATTTTACAATGTGTGATGGGGTTTTTTAGTTTAACAGTTTATTAGACTTGAAGTTCATTTAGGAATTGCACACAACCCTAAATAAAAGAATAAAGAGAAACAGTTGAACAGCCCGGGGGTGCTGGGCGTGCAGTGTGTGGGTGGGGGCCATCTTCGAATGATTGTCGAAAAGTTCCCAGCGAATATCGAATAGTACTTTTGTATGAAATGCCCATCTGTAGTTATTATATAAAAGGCTCCCTGTGGGTGAATAGACCAATCAAATATTAAACTTTGTTTCCTGTTTCCTAACAGTCAACCTTTCTTTTTTTTAACCATTACCACAACAGTTCTCTAACCTTAGCCAAGGGCTGGTTGTTGAAACCATGATGACAAAGGTCCAATAACTTTAACCCAAACCATGAGCTCTCCCCAGACCTACACAAGTGTTTTGGTGTCACATTGTTACACATGTTTTAGAAGAGATTTAACAGCCCGATGACAATGTTCTCCTGTCCGTGGTTGTAATGCTGTGGCTATTGTGGTGGTGTACATCCTTGATGAAAATATCAAATGTAAGTCTCCTTCATTGTCTCATATGGATAGTGTATGCTTTAAGTTAGAAAATGAGTGAAATGTCTTTTCAATCATTTTTCAAATGTGCTCCCCTTCTTTCTGTGTGTGTGCGTCAGTCTAGACCTAACCCCCAAAATGTCAGTATCAAACTAAATGTTATAGACCCGCCCCTGCCTCCTCGCCATCTGTGCTGGCAGTTGTTCCAGTCTCCAAAGTGACAGTGAGAGTTTTCATACAGGTGAAGGCAATTTGTTTTAATGAACCCCATCCTCTCTGTAGGAAGTGGCGTAAGAATCAAGCAACAGTAACTGTATAAACGAGGCCCCTTGAAAGTGGAGCTTCATGATCTTTCTGATTGTTTTCAGCAGTGTATCAGCAGAGAGACTACACAGACAACTGCCAAGTGAACAGACAGTGTGTCTTCAGTTTGATATTTGGAAGGAAAAACTTGCTTCTAATTGCTATAGGACTATAGGCTGTATGATGTATACAGTCAGTATGAACACTGAAGGCTTGTATTCAGAGCCAAAAGTGTTTTCTCTTTGTGTTTTGATCTTGTCTCTTCATTTCTGTTTGCTTTGGCTGCCTTCCCAGAGTAGTGAAGTTGAATTTCTCCAGCATTCCCACCCTGAGCATGACTCACACAGATAAACCCAGCTTCACTTTCCCTGAAACCTGACGAGCCTGATCCAATTTACGCTTCCCGAGCAGCCTCGGGCAGAGTGATGTCAGCCCAGCCTCCCAGCTGAAAGGAGGGAATGGAAGTGTATGGGAACACATGTGATCATGGGGAAGCTCCCTGGGGAGGGGAAGTCCTCTGACACTACATCCGTAACAGTCAAACAGGTGAGATCAGAACTGACTCCTCAGTGGTTTTTGGGTTACTGAGGGCAGAGGCGTCTCTAACAATGTAAAGACAGGAGGAGATGTGAGGAGAGTGCTATGACATACTGCAGAGGAACAAGAGTGTATGGATGAGATCAACATCTGAGTCACTGAAGCTTCCTCTGCTGCGGTGTGTAATTCCAAAAGCAGAATATGACATGTGGTTTTCCTGCAAATCCTCAAAGGACTGACTGTATTCCATAAAGGTGATGTTAATCATGTCAGTTTTCCTCTATGGAAACTTTGTGGGCGTCTCGCAGCCCACATGTGTACTTTCATTTTCACGCCTCCACCGTGTTGCCTTGTGAAGGAGATGAACTAATCCTCTGCTCAACATCCCTGCCTTTATGACTCATTTGGCAGCTGAGAGCTTTGCACCCTCTCACAATGATTCATTTATTGCACAGTTTTGATGTGACACATTTAGCCTCACACCAGATATGAACATATAATTGATATTGTATATATGTATACTGTGCTATATAAATGCTGAGGCATGGTCGTCTTTGATTGATTGGGGTGCTGATGAGTGATTGACGTCTGTCATTTGGATAAGTAGAAAGAGCAGCTGACCAGATAGTGATGTTCCCTATTCTGTAACAGTGCTCAGTGCTGCTCCTCTCCACTCCAACTGTCCTGTGAAAATGGTCCAAGAAGAAAGAATCTAGTGATAATAATCTCAAATATAGCGCCTTTATGCAGAACAACGGGCCATGATTATGGATGTGTGAAGCAGATTGTGTCTAGTATGAAACATCTCACCATGTTGAAGTAAACTCTTCAGAGCAAATCATTTGACCCCAAACCTTTAAAGTAAAATTGCTCTGTGAGTTCATGTTAGACCACGCCCGGGCTACATTTACACAAAATGCGTGTGCGCAAATCCATGGTCCGTGTAACTGTAAGGTCAAGTGGTGACCCCCCCGCTTCTTCAGGTCCTGCCAGTGATGGTTTGTCCTCAATGGCAATTGGCAAAATTAACACTTAACAACCATGATGCCAGACAGATCATTGCTGTGTGTTTCAAAGTGGGGCACAAAACTAAACCCAGCGTTCACAGGTAAAACATGAGGCTGCACACAGGAATGCTGCTGACTTGTTGCGCTCTGCCTCTGAGCTGCTGTCATGTCAGGTCCTACAGTGATCGTCGGCGTCCACCAGTTACAAAAGTGTTTTAAAATGGTGCACAAAGCCAAACTGAGTGAATACGCGTGAGCACCTCGTACTGAAGCCATATACGTAAGTTGAGCGTGTTGTCTCTTATTTGTATGATGTCACATGATGTCATACTCCACTGTGGTTAGAATTGATTGGCCACTGCAACGTGACGTCAGGCTGTGTTCATGCTAAAGTTGAGTCTGTCTCAAACTTAAATATATAGTATCATACAGAAAGACGTGCAGCCTTTTAATCGCTGCCATCCAAAGTTGTAGTTGACTTGAGAGTACAGTGTTACACTAAACAATGACACAAGGACTTGTCATTCTGATGGCACTCACATCAGCTTTTGCATTGAATCCATTTTGAGGTGCAGGTTGTATGAAATGGTTCGAGAAAGTTTTGCCAATGTTAAAGGAAAAGTTCACCTCAAAATGAAAATCCAGTCCTCATCTCCTCACCTTCATGCAGCTGTAAAGTCAGGTGAAGTTTTATAGTCCTCAAAATTTTCTGGAGCTTTACAGCATCAAGAAAAAGAAAAAATAACATTAAATGGCCCCATACAGCTCACTCAGCATGAACAGCCACTCATTTACTGTGAAGCTCCAGAACTGTTCTGTGGACTACCACTCTTCACCTGACTTTATATCATCGGGAGGAGGAGAGGAGGACTTTATATCATCGGGAGGAGGAGAGGAGGACTTTATATCATCAGGAGGAGGAGAGGAGGACTTTATATCATCAGGAGGAGGAGAGGAGGACTTTATATCATCAGGAGGAGAGGAGGACTTTATATCATCGGGAGGAGGAGAGGAGGACTTTATATCATCAGGAGGAGGAGAGGAGGACTTTATATCATCAGGAGGAGGAGAGGAGGACTTTATATCATCAGGAGGAGGAGAGGAGGACTTTATATCATCAGGAGGAGAGGAGGACTTTATATCATCAGGAGGAGGAGAGGAGGACTTTATATCATCGGGAGGAGGAGAGGAGGACTTTATATCATCGGGAGGAGGAGAGGAGGACTTTATATCATCGGGAGGAGGAGAGGAGGACTTTATATCATCGGGAGGAGGAGAGGAGGACTTTATATCATCAGGAGGAGGAGAGGAGGACTTTACATCATCAGGAGGAGGAGAGGAGGACTTTATATCATCGGGAGGAGGAGAGGAGGACTTTATATCATCGGGAGGAGGAGAGGAGGACTTTATATCATCGGGAGGAGGAGAGGAGGACTTTATATCATCGGGAGGAGGAGAGGAGGACTTTATATCATCGGGAGGAGGAGAGGAGGACTTTATATCATCGGGAGGAGGAGAGGAGGACTTTATATCATCAGGAGGAGGAGAGGAGGACTTTATATCATCAGGAGGAGGAGGAGGACTTTATATCATCGGGAGGAGGAGAGGAGGACTTTATATCATCAGGGAGGAGAGGAGGACTTTATATCATCGGGAGGAGGAGAGGAGGACTTTATATCATCGGGAGGAGGAGAGGAGGACTTTATATCATCGGGAGGAGGAGAGGAGGACTTTATATCATCGGGAGGAGGAGAGGAGGACTTTATATCATCAGGAGGAGGAGAGGAGGACTTTATATCATCAGGAGGAGGAGAGGAGGACTTTATATCATCAGGAGGAGAGGAGGACTTTATATCATCGGGAGGAGGAGAGGAGGACTTTATATCATCAGGAGGAGGAGAGGAGGACTTTATATCATCAGGAGGAGGAGAGGAGGACTTTATATCATCAGGAGGAGGAGAGGAGGACTTTATATCATCGGGAGGAGGAGAGGAGGACTTTATATCATCGGGAGGAGGAGAGGAGGACTTTATATCATCAGGAGGAGGAGAGGAGGACTTTATATCATCAGGAGGAGGAGAGGAGGACTTTATATCATCAGGAGGAGGAGAGGAGGACTTTATATCATCAGGAGGAGAGGAGGACTTTATATCATCAGGAGGAGGAGAGGAGGACTTTATATCATCAGGAGGAGAGGAGGACTTTATATCATCAGGAGGAGAGGAGGACTTTATATCATCAGGAGGAGGAGAGGAGGACTTTATATCATCAGGAGGAGGAGAGGAGGACTTTATATCATCAGGAGGAGGAGAGGAGGACTTTATATCATCAGGAGGAGAGGAGGACTTTATATCATCAGGAGGAGGAGAGGAGGACTTTATATCATCAGGAGGAGGAGAGGAGGACTTTATATCATCAGGAGGAGGAGAGGAGGACTTTATATCATCAGGAGGAGGAGAGGAGGACTTTATATCATCAGGAGGAGGAGAGGAGGACTTTATATCATCAGGAGGAGAGGAGGACTTTATATCATCGGGAGGAGGAGAGGAGGACTTTATATCATCAGGAGGAGGAGAGGAGGACTTTATATCATCAGGAGGAGGAGAGGAGGACTTTATATCATCAGGAGGAGGAGAGGAGGACTTTATATCATCAGGAGGAGGAGAGGAGGACTTTATATCATCAGGAGGAGAGAGAGGACTTTATATCATCAGGAGGAGGAGAGGAGGACTTTATATCATCAGGAGGAGAGGAGGACTTTATATCATCAGGAGGAGGAGAGGAGGACTTTATATCATCAGGAGGAGGAGAGGAGGACTTTATATCATCAGGAGGAGGAGAGGAGGACTTTATATCATCAGGAGGAGAGGAGGACTTTATATCATCAGGAGGAGAGGAGGACTTTATATCATCGGGAGGAGGAGAGGAGGACTTTATATCATCAGGAGGAGAGGAGGACTTTATATCATCGGGAGGAGGAGAGGAGGACTTTATATCATCAGGAGGAGGAGAGGAGGACTTTATATCATCGGAGGAGGAGAGGAGGACTTTATATCATCGGGAGGAGGAGAGGAGGACTTTATATCATCAGGAGGAGGAGAGGAGGACTTTATATCATCAGGAGGAGGAGAGGAGGACTTTATATCATCAGGAGGAGGAGAGGAGGACTTTATATCATCAGGAGGAGGAGAGGAGGACTTTATATCATCAGGAGGAGGAGAGGAGGACTTTATATCATCAGGAGGAGGAGAGGAGGACTTTATATCATCATCAGGAGGAGAGGAGGACTTTATATCATCAGGAGGAGGAGAGGAGGACTTTATATCATCAGGAGGAGGAGAGGAGGACTTTATATCATCAGGAGGAGGAGAGGAGGACTTTATATCATCGGGAGGAGGAGAGGAGGACTTTATATCATCAGGAGGAGGAGAGGAGGACTTTATATCATCGGGAGGAGAGGAGGACTTTATATCATCAGGAGGAGGAGAGGAGGACTTTATATCATCAGGAGGAGGAGAGGAGGACTTTATATCATCAGGAGGAGGAGAGGAGGACTTTATATCATCATCAGGAGGAGAGGAGGACTTTATATCATCAGGAGGAGGAGAGGAGGACTTTATATCATCAGGAGGAGGAGAGGAGGACTTTATATCATCAGGAGGAGGAGAGGAGGACTTTATATCATCAGGAGGAGGAGAGGAGGACTTTATATCATCGGGAGGAGAGGAGGACTTTATATCATCGGGAGGAGGAGAGGAGGACTTTATATCATCAGGAGGAGGAGAGGAGGACTTTATATCATCGGGAGGAGGAGAGGAGGACTTTATATCATCGGGAGGAGGAGAGGAGGACTTTATATCATCAGGAGGAGGAGAGGAGGACTGAGTTTTACTTTTTGGGTGAACTGTTCCTTTAGGGATGATTCGAGAAATTCACCAATGTGACTGAGAAACACTGTAAGATTGTGTTCACCCAGTTCATTGTTGAGTACAGTGTGGACAAGAAAACAGTAATTATCAAAAACGTATTGGTAACAGTAAAAGCGGTGAATGAATGTCCTCAAGTGTCTGTCTCAACTTTCTTACCTTCTGTAGGTATCTCGGACAGTGACGATATTTCGCACAGTGTTTGCAGAATTATACAGTATCACTGTTCTTGTGTGGCGATGGAGTGGATGTTAGTAAAATGTCTTCAGCCCTGATTACACTGAGACTCATAGCTGCAGGCGTGATCCTTCAAAAAGCCTTCAACAGTGTCCTGCGCCTGTTGACCTGAGCTACGGGAAACCCAGCAATCAAATATGATAAATAGACTCTGAAAACCTCTCACAATCAGAAATATTACCACATAGGTAAAAAATGGAGGCATTTTACGTCTGTTTTTAGGTGGCGACCTCTAGTGGCTGTAGGAATTATTACAGCTGCACAGGAGGAAGTGAGCAGAAGTAGAACAAAGATTGAAGCCTGTACAAGGAGGAGGTGGGGATGGACGGTCGAGTTAAACGAGCACAGGACTTTCAGGAGACCGCTCTTCATGTCCAGTGTGGAACCAGAAGTCAGCAATGACTTCTTTTCATGTACTAACAGAGTGAAGTGACGTGGACACAGGCTACCTAGTTAATGTAGGTGCGTCTCTATCTCAAGTTTCATAACGTCACTTTCCTAAAATAATTGCCTTAGTCATTTTTTCACGTTTTTCAGGACACACAAAAAACTGAACCAAATATTAAATATATGATATATTTTTGAAAATTAATTCAGAAAGGTTATGACAATAGATGACTATTGACATACTGATAAGAATGTCTGTCAATTATGTAACAAAAGAGGAATAAATGACTTAGGCAAATTTTTTAACATGCCTTTGTGACTTAAGCAATTTTAAACATTCAACTCTGTCAACAATAAAGCCTAACTAACAAACTAAACGTAATGCTGAGGAGGCATGTGCATCTCCTCACTTCTCCCTCTAGCTCTTCTTTGCTGGGTTCTTGACTGATGCCTATTAATGTGGCAAATTATCGAAGAAGTGATGACACTTCTTGCCTTTGTAGGTCTCTGTGCTTATGGCCGTTTACACAAATACAAATACAAAATGTGCAACTAGTAATGGGTTAAATGCAGAGGACAAATCTCAGTGTGTTTGCATGTAAAAATTTTTAAAAATAACTGACCAATAAAGATTCTATTCTATTCTATTCTATTATGCAGTAGTGTGAATCAACAGTGGGCAGGTCCCTCAACCAGCCTTAAGGAAATCCTTGACATCAGTTTCAAGCTTTGCATGCTTGCCACTCTTAGGTCCAGATTTGTCAAGCTCATCTCCCACCAAAACTAATACTAATTATTCATTCATTCATTTTTAGAGGGGCGGCTGTAGCACAGCGGGTAGAGCAGGTCGACCGGTGCTCAGGAGGTCGCTGGTGCGAATCCTGGCTCCGCGGGGTGGAGCTGAGCTACATGTCGAAGTGTCCTTGAGCAAGATACTGAACCCCAAATTGCTCCTGATGTGCAGTTGGTGCCTTGCGGCCTCTGCCATGAGTAAGGGCCCTGCAATGAGCTGGTGACTCATCCAGGGTGCACCCTGCCTTCGCCCAGAGACAGCTGGGATTGGCTCCAGTAACCTCCCCACGACCCCTTGAAAAAAGGGATAAAGCGGCTACCGCAACCTGACTCCGGATAAGCGGTTGACAATGAATGAATAATAATAATAATAATAATAAACTTTATCTATAAAGCACTTTTCAAAACAAAGTAACAAAGTGCTTTACATGGTTGAACCAGGATTAAAACATTTCAGGACTTAGGCAAACAAAATCAGGCATTTTAAGTAATACAGAAATGACATGGAAATATCCAATGCTAATATAAGATAAAAACCAAATAAGACGTGTTGAAAATAAAACAGTGTGGTTAAATTAGTAAAATGCTTTTTTGAAAAAATAAGTTTTGAGAAGTTATTTAAAAGATGTCACTGATTCTGCAAGTCTCAGACTCTCAGGCAGGGAGTTCCAGAGCTGAGAGGCCTTGCAAAAGCCTGGCCACCTTTAGTCCTGAGCCGGGACTCAGGAACAACCAACAGAGCCCTGCCTGAGGATCTGAGGCTGCGCCCTGGCTCATAGGGGAGTAGCAATTCAGTAGCTGGGGGCGGAACCTTGAAGTGCTTTAAAAGTGATTAGAAAAATCCTAAAATCAATTCTAAAACTGACATGCAACCAGTGAAGAGAGGCTAAAACAGGGCTGAGGAAGGAAAGGAAACACATTTCAACCCTTTGAGGTGTACGGTCACAAATATGTGATCATTCTGAAAAACATTCATTGCCTTGTGGTCACTTGTATTAAGCTACATCAGCGGTTCCCAAAGTGGTGTGCATGCACCCCTAGGGGTGCACAAGCTGCCTCTAGACACTGCACAACAGGCATACTATAATACCGGTCAAATGATGTTATGATTACTAATATTATTTTCAAGTGAAAATGTCATTAAATAAAAACACAAAGTAAAGAGGATCCTTTGTAACTTTTTAGTTTTACACATAATTTCTAGCTGTTAGATTACAATATGGTATTCAGATCTTTCTTAACTAGATCATGTAATGTGGAAAAAATGACAGAAGAACTGTAGATGAACTATTTTTGAAAACACAGAAAGGATTTAACAGAAAGCCTATCAGCCACAGATTCTGGAGCCTTTCCACTCTTTGCTAAATGCTAGCTTCATGCTATCTTAGCTATTTTGCTGAAAAAAGGCTGAAAAAAGCCCTGAATCATTGGTATGACTTCAGTGACTTGAAACACCTGCCATCTTGAATCTTGAAAAGCTTGTGAAAATTGCCTAAGTAACATTGTCTTTTGACTTAGGCAAAATAAAACCTCCTAAGTCACACTCTTGACATAGGCAATTATCCTACAGGGGTAGAATCACATGATCTGTTCAACTGAGGATGTAGGTGATTTTACCAGAGGTGGGCAGCATCATGAGGAGATGATTTAGGCAAAAAAATCATTTTTGTCAAAAAATGACTTAGGCAATTATTTTAGGAAGGCGACGATAAGTAACGTATTTTAACCCAAACCTAACCAGGTGGTTGTCTTGCTTAAACATGTGTCGCCAGTACACTGCAGCAGTCATGTTGCACTGGGACCAGTGATGTATGTGGATTTATACAAGTAGTTCCGACCGAGCAATCTGATTGGTCAAAGACAAATTTAGACCGTGCTCAAATCAGCATTACAGCACGCCTGACTCATTACTCAGAGTATTACTCCGCCAAGTCTGTGACAACATTGTATCTCCATGGCAACATCGTAACTGTCAGAGCTGGAGCAGGAAACGGCGGAAAAATAAGCTACAAAATGGATCGGTTTGTTGTTCATTTTGATTTATTTGGCGGTCTCAGTTTGGATGAATGGATGGAGGAGGATGAGAAGAACCAAATGACAAAAAAGGAAAGATTTGTGGTAAATAAAGTGATAAATCTGTAACTTCTCTGTTCTTTATTATTAGATAATAATAAGATAAAGATGAAACAAGTCCGAGCGGGCCGAGCCTGTTCCCTTCGCTGTGAGAGACACTGTTGTTTTATAAAAAATATAAAAGAAAAAAATCAACATCTTTGTTATAACTTGGGCGATAAAAATAAGCATTTTCTGTTTATCTGTGCAGTATTGATTTAGGTCGGGAAATTCCGAGACGGCAATAAAACATTAACGTCAGCTCAGAGTTCACTCATGTGGGACTAGAAAATCCTTTCTGTTGCTAGTTCGTTACTATGGGTCGGACTACTTGCTGTAGTGGTAAACTACGTTCCATTACACATAAGAGTAAATGACGGGACTGATTTTGTTTCAGTTATTAGTCAGACCCATGTGTTTAGAAAATCCTTTCTGTTGCTAGTTCGTTACTATGGGTCGGACTACTTGCTGTAGTGGTAAACTACGTTCCATTACACATATGAGTCTACTGACAGGACTGATTTTGTTTCAGTTATTAGTCAGACCCCATGTGTTTTCATGAAAAAAGACAACGCACACTCGCAAAAACCTTCAGTGCTGCTTGCGGACCTCGGCGCAAGCACCTCGGTCCTGACCGCATCACTGTCGTGCTCAAATGACGTTAAAACACACCCTCTCGGGTAATATTGCTTAATTTGGAGACACTGACAATCACCCAGTTTAAGTTTAAGGATGTGTTGGATTCTGCAGTCGATGTCTAAACTTCGACAAATCGCTCAGAAATGCAAAGTGGTGCGAGAAAGGAGCAGACAGCAGGTGTGTCCGGCCAGGGTGACGCTTTCTGTACATCCAACAACATCTGAACCAACTGATGGAAGCAGATCAGAGCACAGCAGCGAGTGCTCTACTGAGTGCTGCTTGACCCGTGTGTGTGTGTGTGCGCGCACGTGCATGTGTGCTCCTGCCCGTGTGCACTTGTAGGATAAAAGGTGAAGGTATTGATGTGGAGTGAGAAGGCATGAGAAGTAGCTGGGTCAGCTGTTTAGCATCTATAGATTGTAACTTAATCCCTGGTTAAACACACACACACACACACACACACACACACACACACACTCTCAGACACACTCTCACACACACACACACAGCCCTCACCTCTCCCTGCTAATACCGACACATATGTGGTACCGTCTAACAAGCCCTGCAGTCACTTTACTACCCATAATCCCTCAGTCCTACAGCAGGTCACTGGCCCCTCACACACATCTCCAGCCGTCCTCTGACACACGAGCTGTCTGTGAGGAGAGCTGGCTCCACGCCTGAGGGCTGAGCGCTTTCATTTGCACTAAATCCAATTCCACTTGACAAAGGCAAGGTGAGTTACACAGGGCTGAAGGAGGATGAGGGCTGGGCAAACACTGTTCACAATCACCTCGGAGGTCATTTATCAGGATCTCATTGACCACAGTGCAAGTGAGCTGCTTCTCAACAAAGGCTCATTGTTGAATGGGAGACGATGATGTCATGGCGGTATATTTCCGGAGCTCTGGGAGTCCCAGGGGAGGTTCCCAGTAACGTAGCCAGGGCTGAGCGCTATCTTTAGCTATCAATTGTTAGGAAAAAATGTCCTCCGGACATAAAGGTTGTTTCATCCTCGTTCTAATCAGTTTAGTCATGTGGGGTGAGAAATAAACATCAAAACAAGCAGGTGTATTCTCTGAATATGAATACCCAATATGATTTACTTTTATATGATATATGCTGATAAAGTAGTGAGAGATTTGGGGAGATGTATACTATTTCTATGATGTATTTATTTTGTATACAGTAAGTGTCCAGCTCCCTGCAGGCGGCTGAAGGGAGGTGATACACTGCCAACCATCCTGCTTTAAACACATTACATGCTCATTTCTCTGCCCATTTAAACACACTGACTGCATGGAGAGTGTTTCATTAAAATGGTTTATTTGAAGTATTATTTGGTTATTTATGTACATTAACTCCCAGTATTAAGTCTGTCTTGTGCAGACTCAGCCAGCGAGTCAACCCGCAACCCGCGAGTCAATGCAATACAGAAGTAACGTTGTAGAACTTCTTATGATAATGTGTAAAACTATTACTTTATTAAACTGTTACTTGAATCATGCAGAGCAGTAAAAATATTTCACCACATCATGGTACAGAAACATGTAGCACAGGCCCTGGTAGCTCAGCTGATAGAGCGTGAACCCCATGTACAGAGGCAGTGGCACAGGGTGCAAGTCTGAGTGCAACACCACTGTGGTCAATACAAATCCCAGGTGTGTAACAGTTTGTGTTACAACACACTGTACCATCAACATGACTCTGAAGCTGCTGCTCAAGGTAAGAGAGTTGCATCCTGTTGCTCTCACGGCCCTGTGTTTATCAGACTGCCACTGTCTGTGTGACGGCTCTTATTTGAGACTCTTCTGTGCCTCAGTTCAACATTACCTTCATTCATCTTTGCAGTGATCCTCCACATACGTGCTGCACTTCTTCCATCAGTGTTCACTGCATAGCTACTACAGCTATATGACTGTATGGAAGTTTGACAGAGGCTCTGAGCTCAGCAGGAGGAACACGTGAGCAGTGACTGACTTCCAACCTGTTGTACTCAGCTCACACCATGGACTGCGAGCTGAAAGCTGCACTCTCATTAACACTAACTGTGCATTGATTCATCCTGTCTGTGAAGGCAGGGTTAGGAATTCACACACACACACACACACACACTATATATATATATATATATATATATATATATATATATATATATATATATATATATATATATATATATATATATATATATATATATATATATATATATATATATATATATATATATATATATATATGTATATATATATATGTATATATTTATATGTATATATATATGTATATATATATATATATATATATATGTATATATATATGTATATATATATGTATATATATATATATATATATATATATATATATATATATATATATATATATATATATATATATATATATATATATATATATGTATATATATATATATATATATATGTACAGAGAGAGAGAGAGAGCAAGAGACACACACATATAAGCACAGTATACCCCACAGACACCATCAAATGAAAATAAGACATAATCAGGGCAGGGGAGCAGGCAGGAAAGGGTGGAGGAAAGTAGGCCATAGCAGTACATTGGACACACACACAGACACACACACACACACACACACACACACACACACACACACACACACACACACACACACAGAGTGGAAGTGGTGAATTATTAGTGTTTGTTAATTAATATTTGTGTGTAGCAGCAGCTCTGGGGGAAAATCCTCGCCTGGTCTCGGTTCTGCTGCTCCTGTGATTAATAATTTACTCCTGGATGTATCTAGCCTGCCTGCTGGGCAGCACCGTGTGTGTGTGTGCGTGTTTCCCTGTGGCCACCTCTGCTTGTCTCAGGCTGTCTCAGGGGTCTGGATGGCCTTAGATGTGTGTTTGATTGATGGTTCTGCCAGGTCGAATGTAGGCTAACGGAACATCTGGCTGATGAGGGGAAGGCACTGAGGAACCACAGAGAACTGCATTATGGGACATACTGGTGGTGCTGCTCCTCCGGCTGCTCTGCTTCACTGGAGCTCTGCCTGTTGATTGTGAATTCGAGGACTGTATAAGAGCTTTGCAAACATTGTGTGTGGTGTTGTTTAGGGTCGCTACAGGTTTAGGTTGAATTCTATCCATTTGAACCATCAACTGTCCCCAAATGATTCAAACATGTCCATTATTTCAGAGCGGGTCATGATCCTCAGGACTAACTCTAGTTTCACTTCTTTTCTAAAGGTGCACACACAGTTCTCAGAGAAACGTACTGTGTATCCTCCAACTGACACTGTATGAAATGATTATGGCTTGAATCTGATAAGCAAACCATCCCAGTATTAACAGTTTTTACAATTAATAACACACATTTCTCACTTTTTCTTCAGTCAGACCACGGCAGTCAATGTGGACTAAACCAGGGAGACTGACTGTGTCAGTGTTCTGCCAAGAGAGTCGATCCTCACAGTGCATGTAGGACGTGAGGCTGGACAGAGATCTGTGAGGACAGTGTGTGTCACCAGCTGTAACAGGCTGCCATGGAGTTATGAAGTGGGGGATTGGCAGCCGGGCTCTGTGCTGCTCAGTTCTGCCCTTTTTCTAATTAGAAATACAAAGGTACATAAATGTGTTGTTTTCAGGTAGCACACCTGGCTGTGTGTTGTTTTCAGGTAGCACACCTGGCTGCAGTGTGTTCGGGTAGCACAGCTGGCTGCAGTGTGTTCAGGTAGCACAGCTGGCTGCAGTGTGTTCAGGTAGCACACCTGGCTGCAGTGTGTTCAGGTAGCACACCTAGCTGCAGTGTGCAGGTAGCACAGCTGGCTGCAATGTGTTCAGGTAGCACACCTGGCTGTGTGGTGTTTTCAGGGAGCAGGCCTGGCTGTGTGGTGTTTTCAGGTAGCACAGCTGGCTGCAGTGTGTTCAGGTAGCACACTTGGCTGCAGTGTGTTCAAGTAGCACACTTGGCTGCAGTGTGTTCAGGTAGCACACTTGGCTGCAGTGTGTTCAGGTAGCACAGCTGGCTGCAGTGTGTTCAGGTAGCACAGCTGGCTGCAGTGTGTTCAGGTAGCACAGCTGGCTGCAGTGTGTTCAGGTAGCACAGCTGGCTGCAGTGTGTTCAGGTAGCACAGCTGGCTGCAGTGTGTTCAGGTAGCACACTTGGCTGCAGTGTGTTCAGGTAGCACAGCTGGCTGCAGTGTGTTCAGGTAGCACAGCTGGCTGCAGTGTGTTCAGGTAGCACACTTGGCTGCAGTGTGTTCAGGTAGCACACTTGGCTGCAGTGTGTTCAGGTAGCACAGCTGGCTGCAGTGTGTTCAGGTAGCACAGCTGGCTGCAGTGTGTTCAGGTAGCACACTTGGCTGCAGTGTGTTCAGGTAGCACAGCTGGCTGCAGTGTGTTCAGGTAGCACAGCTGGCTGCAGTGTGTTCAGGTAGCACACTCGGCTGCAGTGTGTTCAGGTAGCACAGCTGGCTGCAGTGTGTTCAGGTAGCACAGCTGGCTGCAGTGTGTTCAGGTAGCACAGCTGGCTGCAGTGTGTTCAGGTAGCACAGCTGGCTGCAGTGTGTTCAGGTAGCACAGCTTGGCTGCAGTGTGTTCAGGTAGCACAGCTGGCTGCAGTGTGTTCAGGTAGCACAGCTGGCTGCAGTGTGTTCAGGTAGCACAGCTCGGCTGCAGTGTGTTCAGGTAGCACACTTGGCTGCAGTGTGTTCAGGTAGCACAGCTGGCTGCAGTGTGTTCAGGTAGCACAGCTGGCTGCAGTGTGTTCAGGTAGCACAGCTGGCTGCAGTGTGTTCAGGTAGCACAGCTCGGCTGCAGTGTGTTCAGGTAGCACAGCTTGGCTGCAGTGTGTTCAGGTAGCACAGCTGGCTGCAGTGTGTTCAGGTAGCACAACTGGCTGCAGTGTGTTCAGGTAGCACAGCTGGCTGCAGTGTGTTCAGGTAGCACAGCTGGCTGCAGTGTGTTCAGGTAGCACAGCTGGCTGCAGTGTGTTCAGGTAGCACAGCTGGCTGCAGTGTGTTCAGGTAGCACACTTGGCTGCAGTGTGTTCAGTACTTTATCATTAAGGCTCTTCATATCTTAATAAGCCCTTTTGATATGTAGAGAACACGCTCCCACTGTGGCCTTTATGTAGCCTACAGTGTTCATGGTGTTGATGGATGCATCCTTGCATATCAAGCTATTGAACAAGTGTTTTCTTTATCATATATTATTGGCTAAACATATAGTCAATTTCATGGTCTCACATGCTGTGTTATAGCAGCTACACTTCTTCACTGTAGCAGATGATTGTAGCTTAGTTACACTCTGAAAACTGCTCTCAGTTGTAATTTTACAGTTTGGGGATTATGGGTATCAGTGAGCTGCCTGTCAGCCCAGTCTGCTGCTGAAACATGCCATCCTCTCCTCTTACATATGAAAGCACAGCCCAGACAAGATGATGAAACCACTGGCAATGTCTTGTTTACCAAAGCCCCTCAACTGTCTCTGAACAGTTTACCCAGCGTGGTGGGAGGGGGAAAGCAAAACACGGACAAACCAGGCTCCAAACGTCAAAGACTGGGCTAATTCAAAGAGAGACATGTTTATGTCTCAGAATAATTTCTGTGGAGTCAAGACTGAGCGCAGAGCTCCCTCTGGCTCACAGGGCTGTTTATGTAAGTTCAACTGTAACTGGAGCGAACTGCATGTTACTAAAAAGGATTTCTTGTCACGACTTTAAAGCAATGGCAGTGATTTCTGTCAGTGTCTGATCATGTCTTCTGACACTCACACACACATCACACCTGATGTCCTCTCTTATATTCTGTCCTGACATCCAGCATCACTGTGTCCAACAGAGACATCTGGTCATGTGGCTGCTGGTTCATGGGTTCAGCCTTATGGATGAAATACGTAAATAACTAGAGTAAAGCAAAAGTAGAAATGAAATAAAAACAATATAAGAACAGATGGACTTGTGTGTGTCCTACCTGAATGTCACTGTGGAATGACTGCTTGTCCTTTCTCAGTTCATCCTAATTCAAATGATCAGCTGAATTCATAAAGGTTCTCATCTCCCTTTTGTGCATTTCCTTAATCCCCTCCTTCCATTTTCCTATTTGTGGTGTGATTGGTTTCAGACACTTCATCTGTTTTAGTGCTGCTGCTTAACTTTATTTTAATGAGGCCCTTATCAGATTGGTGAGGGAGAAAGAGACGTTAGTGTTTGTTCTGGTCCGACCCTGTTCCCAGTCAAACACTGATTCTACATCAGATTTAACACCTGAACATATTCAGTTGGATGGATTATTACACCATGTTCATTACAAAGAAACTTTTTATTTGTTCACATTTTAGTAAGAACATTTTGTTTACTTGAAGGTTGATCAAAGTATGTTTGACACAAATGAGATGAGGCACATGAGATGTGGCCCAAACTACACGTTTAATTCAGGGAGGGGCGATCTTTGAGCCTCATTCATTCACATCCTCTCTCTCTCACTCTCTCTCTTTGTCTGTCTCTCTCCGCAGCCCTCCTCCACCCTGTTGTGTTCTGGGTCAAAAACCATGAGTCACCCACATTAAGAGGACTCATGAGGACTATATACATCTAGGACCACAGTTAGTGGTCAAAAGTAGAGTACATTAAAGGAAGACAATGAAGGACAGTAGAGCAGTGGTTCCCAACCTGGGAACCAGAATAAGAGCAAAAACCTACAACTGTTGTTTATTTTTGCAAATAAAAGTTTGTAATTAATCACTGTATTCTTTTAGTGTATGCAGGTTGGGGTTGGGGGGGCCTAGCTGGTCTTGGACACAGGCAAGGGGGGCTTCAAGGAAAAAAGGTTGGGAACCACTGCAGTAGAGGACAGTAGAGGACAGTAGAGGACAACAGAAGATAGTAGAGGACAATAGCGGACAGTACAGGACAGTAGAGGACAACAGAGGAAAGTAGAGGACAATAGAGGACCGTAGAGGACAATAGAGGACAGTAGAGGACAATAGAGGACAGTAGAGTAAAGCTTAGTCATAGCCAACAGTGTGAAGAAGACAGATAGAAGCACAGGTAGTCAGTGATGCACTGTGACTTTCCTTTGTTCTCACTGTCAGCAGCAGAGCAGATCAGAGCAGATCCAGAGCAGATCCTCAGCAGTGCAGCGGGTAAACAGTGCGAGCAAACAATTTGCAAGCATCATGAAAAGCAATAGAGAATGTGTGAGCCTGAAGTGTTCCTGAGGGGAGACAGGAGATGATCTACAACACTGATGATTGGCCCGTGGGCCACAGGGAGAAAAGCCAGAACACTACTTCAGCAAGCCCCCAGTGCTGGGCTCTGCCTATTCAAAAGCCATGAATCAGCAGAAACACACACACGCACACGCACGCGCACACACACACACACACACACACACACACACACACACACACACACACACACACACACACACAGAAAGCCGAGGGCTGATGAGACAGACAGACTGCATGCTCAGCTGTCTGTGTCGGGGTTTTATGTACTACAGCATTAAAATGAAACACAATGGACAGAGCTGCCTGCAGTCAGTGTGGGAGGCTGCTTCATATCTGTACTTATCTACTTCTTGAATATATAAGTATGGACACGTACGCCTGCCTTCATACATTCATTTTATAGTATATTACATTCAGTACAATAACCCTGCTGTGAACACGCTCTTGTATGCTTGTACTGTTTGAATGTCTGAGACATTACAGATATCACTCTGGTCTCTCCAGAGGAGGTTACAGAGTCTTGTGCTTGATGACAACCTGGCAGTGATTATGAGCTATTGTAATATCATCATCTTCTTTTGTTTCTTTTATTGAGCAGCAGTCCAAAATCTGGAGGTATTTCGCTTACATAAGACAAAGAAGACCGCTGACAGAGAGACACTGGAACCAGAGAGTCCGGTTCAGTTTACTTCAGGGGTCTTCAACATTTCAGGCCAGGGACCCTTTATCTGACAGAGAGGTGGAGCAGGGACCTCCTGCTACACATATTGTATAAAGTTGTGTTGAATATTAAACTGGGCCTGCAGGAACATGTCGGGCAGCCTGTAGTGCAGGGGTATTCAACTAAAATTTTAAGAGGTCCAGTTAGAGAAAATTTCCTCAAGCGAAGGTCCAGAACATCATAATGTCAAACATTATATATATATATATATATATATATATATATATATATATATATATATGTATATATATATGAAGTAATGAAGTATAGCCTCATAGTTGTATCAACATCTGCATCTGGCTGTTAAATTAAACAAAGTACAATGTATACAATGTATGTAAGTATACATGTGTACATTGAACTACACATATAATAATAATAATAATGTTTTTTTCTTATTAGGTTAAAGAAGGACTGCAATTAAAAATAGAATAGAGAAAATAAATAAAATAGCATTTGAAAAAATGTGCATCTTAAAATAAAGTGATTCATTTTGGAAAAATAAAATAAAGTGTACCAGCAGCTTGAGTTTCCCTTTTTCTTTGTTAACTGTCTCAACAAATGTTTACAATAAATGATTATAAACACATCTTAACAATTGAACAGTTTTACAGTTTTTCTTTCTTCCCCTCTTATATCTTATGCCCCCTCCGTCTTTTCTCCCTGTCTCCCGCTCACTCGTCTCTCCCTGTCCTCTCCCTGTCTCCCGCTCACTCGTCTCTCCCTGTCCTCTCCCTGTCTCCCGCTCACTCGTCTCTCCCTGTCCTCTCCCTGTCTCCCGCTCACTCGTCTCTCCCTGTCTTCTCCCTGTCTCCCGCTCACTCGTCTCTCCCTGTCTCCCACTCACTCGTCTCTCTGTCCTCTCTTCCTGTCTCCGGCTCACTTTTCTCTCCGTGTCATCTCCCTCTATCGCTAACTAACCTTTCCACCTGTCACCCGCCTCTCATCTCTCTCATCTCTGTGTTCAGAATCGTGCTGTTGTTTACACAGATTTGATTGGCTGAGCAGCATCACGTGGGATGGCTTAACTCGCATGCAATTGGTCTGTAAGGTCTGCTTAACAAATGCCGTAAAGACTAGGAAAGTTGTGCTGGTTAAAATAGAAGTGCCCCGTCAAAATGTAGAATCCCTCAGTAATTTATTGATTATAGGTCTGGGTCCGCATAGGACGGCGTCTGGGTCCGGACTCGGACCGCGGTCCGCCTGTTAGTGACCTCTGCTGTAGTGCATGTATGAACAAGTCAGCAGCAGTTGTCAGTTGATTTATTAACTGACACACTGTGACCTGAACTGTAACAACACATGCAACCTGCTAACCCACTGCTAACATTCACTGTTACCCTTCTGCCACTCTCACTTTCTTAGCACACATGTTTTGTGTACTCTCCTTTGGTCTGTAGTTGCTTCTTACCATGGAAACTAGCTTTGCTTGAGAAAAGGCTGGACTGTTTGGTGGAGACATGGGGTTAGCATGCGGTCAGGTTAGCTTGCTCACATGACTGCACATGTAATCACATAAATGATATGATTTCTATTATTTTGGTTTTACAATAACAAGATGTTGGATTGATGTTGACGTATATTTTCAGCCACAATTAAATGTTTGAAAAAATAGAACCTTTCAAAATAATATCAATAACACAATAATGTGACACCCCCTGCTGCAGTAACTCTGAGCAGCCCCTAGAGGTCATGGACCCCCTGTTGAAGACCCAACAGGGTTGACTTGATTAAATGTTTGTTTATGACGGAGTGTGAGACATTTCATAACTCAGTACAGAGTTATGCATGATAGACTTCTGAATACCTTTGCCATATTTGACTGCAGTATGTGGCATTACTGGCTCATATGCTGAATTTATGTAATTTGTTGATGTTTTCATAGACTTAGAAGTCAAATTCCTCAGCAGCCACCTGTATGTTTTCAACACATCAAATTGAAACAGTGAACATATAACACAGTGACAGTTGATCTTCATCAGGTTTGTCCCCATAGGGTCCTTTCATAGTTCACCATTTTCCCAAATGCACTGTGAATCACTGTTGCTTGGTGAGGGCTTGTCAGTGGTGTCGTCTGGGTACCATCTGTGAATGATGTCATAGTGGCTGACAGGTGATTGTGACTCATTCCTGAGTTTGAAGTACACACACTGCAGAACTTCTGCATTAATAGATGTCTGCACACTCTTCACCTCCCTTTGCTACAAACACACAGTGCTTCTGTAGAACTTATAAGGAAAGATCTAAGGCACTCAAGAGGGTAATGACACAGTGCTTCTGACTTGTAGCAGTTGCAATAATTTCAGTGGCCACTTGTTTGTATTGTCTTATCTTTTTCCACTTAAATCAAGGACTGGGTTATACTCCATGTTAAACCCAGTCCTATTCAGATGTCAATGCCCTTGTCAAGAAAAATCCCTCAAAGCAATCGACCCTGTTGGTGGCACTAGATACGATGTGATAGAAATAATTTATTAATGCCCCAGGGGTGCTACATTGAAATATCTTCTCTTTAGACATGACAGTTCAACAAGGACCCGACAAAGTGCCACTGCCTCTTCAGCGTGGACACAGACACACAGCCTTCAGTCTCATGTAGTCACCTGACACGTTGTCCTTTCTGTCTCCTGTGCAGGGTGCTAGAGGGAGTGATGTCGACAGGCGAGGAGCAGGATGGTGAGGCGGCAGCGCCTGTGTACGTGTACGAATCCAAGGTCCACTGTGCCAACGTGCTGTTGAGCCTGGAGGAGCAGCGGCGGCAGGGCATCCTGTGCGACGTGACCGTACTGGTGGAAGGAAGGGAGGTGCGAGCACACAGGGCCGTCCTCGCTGCCAGCAGCCGCTACTTCCTGCAGGCCCTGTTAGGGCACAACGGGTCACCTGGCGAAGTGGAGTCTGTCATTAACCTGCCAGACAAGGTAAAGGGCCACAACACAAACAAGGACAAGGACACTCAGTGGGCTCCACAGGGAATGGCAACAAGTGAAAATAACCTTGATGAAGTTGTCAGTGTTCTTACAGAGCGGGCTGGAAAACTACAGACTTAGTGTGTATCTATCTGATGCTACCCACCCTCTAACAAAAATGGGTGAGTCAGAGTTATTATGGGAAATACAACCAATAGCCAGTAAAACCAGAATAGATTGAGAGCTCCATACATGAGACTGAGTCAGGACATCTCTACCTCAGCTGCTTCGATTCTTACCATCCTTTGATTAGTCTGTGAGATGTGATGAATTGTCATGGTGCAAGTTATCTGTAGGTCCTTTTTTAAAGGTGTGTGTGATTGCTGGACTGTCTGTTTGAGGGACTTGTCACAGTAAGAGGAGCACTCTGCAGAAACGTTCACTGAAATGAAATATAAAACATAACTGGCAGTTAAGCTTCATGGTGTTGATGGAGGTCACTGTCTGAAAAACAGAGCAAACAGAGAAATGTATTAAAGTTTACACATTCTGATTTGGAAATGTGAACTGCATCAGTCTAGAAGCATGTAGTGCTTTGTGTGTGTGAGAATAATCTGCAGTGAAAGTTATTGTTTTTATAAAAACAGTAGCTGGTGTGTGTAGTGCTTCTGTCTCCAGGTAGTTAGTTAGTTAGTCAGTTACTTTATTGTCTCCCTTAGGATAAATTTGTTTTGGACACAAGAGAATGTCACATGATCACTTATAGCACATCACAAAACACAAAATACACACAGAAGGAAGTCTGTTTACGTATCGCATAAATTCATATCAGCACAGAACACACACACTCTTCATCTGCACTATTGCACACGTTCTTCCTATTGCACATATACTCATACAACATCATTAATTCTATTACACTGATTATGCTATTGCACTTCCCTATACCATCATTTTTATTGCACATCTCTTTATGAATCTCTCACTCATATACACACACTCACACACACACACACACACACACACTATCTTGCACTATTTAATAATTGAATGTAGATAGGTATAAAGGACAATTTGTATCTAGTTAACTTGCAGTTTGGTACCCTATACTTTTTTCCTGAAGGCAACAACTCATATTCGCTGGAAAGAACATGGTTTGGATCACCAGCGATTTTGCGGCCTTGCCTCCTCACCGTCTCCTCAAAGATTTCCTGGAGAGAGGATGGGGGTGGCATACCGATTATTTTTCCCGCCCGTCCAATCAGATTCTGCAGTTGTGCTTTTTGTTTCACAGGCAGGTTACCAAGCCAAGTTGTAATTCCGTATCTTATAAATGATTCAGTCGATGCCCTATAGAACAACAACATAATTTCCTTATTAACACCATGTAGCCTGAGTCTGCGTAGAAAGTGCAGACGCTGACTTATTTTTGAGCATACATGCTCTACCTGATCTGTCCATCTGAGCTGAGAATCAAATTACAGTCCTTAGTATTTGAATGTGCACACTTGCTCAATTTCCTCCTGGTTAATCAAGACAGGGCTGTGGTCACCTAGTAACCTTGGATCGAAGATTAGTTCTTTTGTCTTCTTGACATTTAATAATAGGTTGTGTTCTTCACACCACTTAAAAACATCAGCTAGCTCTGATCTGTAGACTGCTGTGTCTGAATCCCGGGTCAGTAAACTTAACAAGGCTGTATCATCTGAATATTTTATGATGTAGTTGCATGGATACTGGCTTCGACAGTTATTTGTATATAGTGTAAATAAAAAAGCTGAGCTTATGCATCCTCGTGGGGCCCCTGTACTTATCTCCAGTGTATCAGAGAGGGTTGAATTGACCCTCACCCTTTGCTGTCTCTTGGTGAGGAAAGCATAATACCATCTGATCGAGTAAGCATTCACATTACATTCTTTGAGCTTTCTTAACATGATCTGAGGGAGAATCGTATTAAACACAGAAGTAAAATCCATAAACAGAAGCCTTGCGTATGCTATGTTATTTTCCAAATGTTTTAAAACAAGATGGTTTGTAGTGTTAAGTGCATCGTCCATTCCTCTACCATATCTATATGCAAACTGGTTGGGATCCAATAGATCCTGCACCTCATCCCTTACTTTCCTGACCATTATACGTTCAAATGATTTCACAACTGCCGGAGTAAGCGCTACTGGTCTAAAGTCTCCATTTTCTTGTAAGCAGGGTTTCTTGGGGATTGGAATAATTATAAGGTATAAGGTGTACCAAATGTCACTGATACCAGAGAACCACATCGTTGGGCTTCTGAAGTGAAAGCGACTATGGACCAAGTTCTTCCTTCACTTCTTGAGAGTTGGTTGAGTTTTTGTAAAGGGCTCTATGTTGAGTTGCCAAGAGCAACTCAACATAGGTCACACCAGCATTGGTCACACTGTATCCACTAATGACTAACAGACTAATCAACAGCTTCCTTCCACAAGCTGTTAGATCGCTGAACTGCTGATCTGGAGCATGCGCACTACTGCGCTTCATGAGCCTTCCTCATTGTTTTAGTTCTAAATTATTCTATTTATATATTGTGTGTGTTTATTGTGTGTGTGTGTTATGGGATCCCGGAGTAACACAATCTCATTTTTTGCTGCAGTACTTTTGTAGGTACAGCTAAATGACAATAAAGCTTTGATTGATTGATTGATTGATTGATTGATTGATTGATTGATAATGTTCTGGGTAAATTATTCACATCTTGCAAAGCAAATTATTACAATATTGAATAAATAATGTAGCTAAACGCTTGTTTTGAATATGACCTAAAAGATATCTCCACTAGTGTTGAGATGTAATAAGATGATGATTTCAATTGTTGTTGTTTTAAATTGATTCAGACATGTATGGTCTAAAAGGGTTTCAGATGCTTTGAGACATCCAACAAGCACCTCTTCTGAAGCCTAAAGAGCCCTAAATGTCGACATCAGAGGCCTATTGCAGGGTCGGGTGTTCATGGGTCCACACTTCTGGACTCAGATCCAGGGGTAGGACAGACCAACTTATGGAAGGGGCGTGAGGCTTTGACAGGAAAGGTAGCACATCACGGTGAATGAGAGGGCTTATAAACTTGTACGTAGGTTCAGGTTGCTGGGTATTGTCCTAGGGTCATTCTGACCCAGTATGAAGACCTCTTTACAGCTGAAGACCAGTCATGCTATGTGGGGGTCGAGGTGAAGTCTGAACAGATGAGTCTTGAGTCTTTTGTGGTAGATGGAGAGTGATTCCGCTGTCCTGACATTGGTCGGGAGGTCGTTCCACCACTGAGGTGCCTAAATAGAGAAGAGTCGTGACTTTGCTGAGCGGGCTTTGTTTGCTCTCAGGGATGAGGGTACTAGCCAGCTGATGTAGATGAGCGCAGTGCTCTCGTTGGGGCGTGTGGTCTGACCAGGGTTTGGAGGTAGACGGGTGTAGTTCCGTTGATGGCCTTGAAGGCCAGCACCATCATTTTGAATCGTGTGTGTGGGCTGCAACAGGAAGCCAGTGGAGGTCACAGAGGAGGGGGGTCACATGGGAGAATTTGGGTAGATTGTAAACGAGACGCGCTGCAGCGTTCTGGATACGCTGCAACGGTTTAGTCGCAGAGGCTGGGAGTCCAGCCAAGAGGGAGTTGCAGTAGTCCAGGTGGGAGATGACCAGCGCTTGGACCAGGAGTTGCGTTTTGTCTTTTGTGAGGAAAGACCGGATCCTGCGGATGTTGTAGAAGGCAAATCTGCAGGATCGGGCCACGGCAGTGATGTTGGAGGCGCAGGACAGTCCATCATCGAGGATTAAGCCCAGGTTCCTTGCTGTTGACAAAGGCGATACCGTGACGTCCTCAACAGTGACTGACAGGTCCATGCGAGGGCAGTCTTTCCCCGGGATGAAGAGGAGTTCATTTTTACTAAGGTTGAGTTTGAGGTGATGCGCAGCTGTCCAAGCGGAGATGTCTGTCAAACATTCCAAGATGCGTGTTGCAACGTGGGTGTTTGAGGAGGATGGGGGAAAAGAGAGGAACATGTGGGAGTTGTCTGCATAACAGTGGTAAGAGAATCCATGTGAAAACAGAAATGGTCCTAATACTGAGCCTTGAGGGACACCAGTTTCCAGAAAGCGGGGTTTGGACAAGGAGCCGTTCCATGTGACCTGAAAGTTGCGATTTGTCAGGTATGATGTGAATCAGGTTAGAGCAGAGTCAGCAATGCCCAGTTCAGCCAGAGTGGAGAGGAGGACTTGGTGTTGACTGTGTCAAACGCGGAGGATAAGTCGAGGAGAATGAGGATTGACGAGCGGGACGAGGCTCTGGCGGCACTGAGTGACCCAGTCACCGTGAGGCCGTCTCAGTGGAGTGAGCAGTCCTGAAGCCTGACTGATGAGGGTCAAGGAGGTCGTTTTGGGAAAGATATGAGGACGGTTGGTTGTAGACTGCGCGTTCCAGGGTTTTAGAGAGGGATGAAAGAAGAGATACAGGTTTGTAGTTTCGGATGTCAGCTGAGTCTAGGGTGGGTTTCTTTAGGAGTGGCTTTGCTGTGGCTGTTTTGAAAGGAGCTGGAATAATGCCTGAAGTGAGGGAGGAGTTGATTAGAGTGGTGAGGAATGGCATGATATCATGAGAGATGTTTTGGAGAAGGGGGGGAGAGAATCGGGTCCAGGGAACAGGTGGTGGGACAGTTAGACGTCACTAGTATGAGAACATCTTCAGAGAAGAGAGGGCTGAAGCAGGTAAGACCATTGGAGGTGAGGGTCGGAGGAGGTGCTTTCTTGATGGGCATAGGAGTAAATGAGGAGCTGATGTCTTTTACTTTCTTGGTAAAGTAAGTTGCAAAGTCATCAGCAGTGAGGGAGGAAGGAGGGAGAGGGGGGGGAGGGGTGAGGAGAGAAGAGAATAAGGAGAATAGTTTCCTGGGGTTGGAGGCAGAGGCGTTGATCTTTGACAGGTAGAAGGCAGATTCGGCTGCTGATACCGTTGAGGTGAAGTCAGAGAGGGGGTGGTGGTAGTGAGCAAGGTCATCAGGATGACGTGATTATCTCCATTTCCTCTCTGCTGCTTGTAGCACTAATCTGTTGGTTGCCGGTCGGGAGGTGAGGGAGGTGAGGGGACAGAGAGAGCTTAAAGATAGTAGAGTGGAGGAGGCTTCCTCAGTAGACATTAGAGCAAATAGGTCTGTGGATGGTAGTGAGGAAAGAACAGTAGAGGAGAGAGTAGAGGGAGAAGGGGATTTCTGATTGTGGCGGGTGGTGACTGTGTGAGGTGAATTTTAAGGGTAGAGAGAAAGTGACAACGTGGTGGTCAGACACAGTGAGCGGGGTAATGGAGAGTGCTGAGGTACTACAGGACCTTGTGAAGACAAGGTTGAGTTGGTTTCCGGCGGTGGGTCGGTGGAGAGGGGGAGAGTGTGAGGTCAAATGTGGAAAAGAAGTTAATGAATTCAGATGGGCACAGCTTCTCTTGGGGTATGTTGAAGTCACCCAGGACAACGAGCGATGTGCCATCGTCTAGGGAGCAGCTTAGGAGGGCGTCTATCTCATCAAAGAAGTCACAGAGGGGACCGGGAGGGCGATAGATCACCACAATGTTGAGTTTGAAAGGAAGTGAGACAGGGACAACGTGGAATTCAAAAGCAGATCTAGGCAGGTGCTCCAGGGGAAGGACCTGGTACAGTAGGACCACATGGGGAGATGAGGAGGCCAGTTCCTCCTCCTAGTCCTGTTTGCCTCAGGGAGTGTGAGAATGAGTAGGCAGTTGAGAGGGCAGCTGGAGTGGCAGTGTTTTCTGGGGTGATCCAGGTCTCGGTAAGGGCCAGGAAGTGGAGAGTCTACAGGAAGGCATAGGCTGAAATGGTGTCTGCCTTCTTCCATAGCCCCCCTAGTACTTCAAGTTCAGTACTGGTGGAGAATGTTGGATAGCAGAGATTGTCTGGGTTACAGCCTCGAGCAATGTGCCTCTGGTGAAATTTTCTCTGGTTTGATGTCCAAGATGGCACTGTAGGAGACGGCAGCTTATCCAGTCGCTCTGCAGCACTATTTTTGTTTTTACCCTTTCTTACTTCTTCATGAATGATTTTACATGTATCCTGTGGATACAGTGGACTCTACAAAATACTCGGGAGTCAGCTCTCTCGTTTATTCTGGAGAAGAGTTGCTGGCTCTTAGGTCGAGCACACATGGACAGAGACACAACATCCCAATGGAGCTGCGGAGGAGATACTGAGGCTATAAGGCTGGGGCTAAGCTTAGGGCTAGGCTAGCGGACAACCGGAGGCACTTTAAACCATCGATTCCCTCCGTGATTATGGGGAACGTCAACTCGTTGCCGAATAAGGTGGACGCGCTGGCCACTCTGGAGTACCAGCGGATCTACTGTGAGTGCAGCTTGTTCATTCTGATGGAGACATGGATAACAGATAGCATACTGGATGCTAACATGGACCTGCGGGGATTTACAGCAGTGAGAGCCGACAGGGACGCAAAGGCATGTGGCAAAAACAAAGGTGGGGGACTCATCATATATGTCAACAACCGTTGGTGTAACCCTGGCCATGTCACAGTGAAGGAGGTTTAGTGTTGCCCGCATCTGGAGCTGCTGGCCGTTAGCATGCGGCCATACTATCTACCGAGGGAGTTCAGTCACGTGATCGCCCTCTGTGTTTACATCCGTCCGAGAGCGGATGCGGCCGCTGCCTGTGAAAGCGTCACAGTACGGCTGCAGATGCAACATCCTGAGGCCTTCATAATAATTTCTGGAGACTTCAGTCACATCACCCTGGCCTGGACTCTACCCTGGCTGCTTTTCACCAGGTTGTTAACTGCCCCACCAGGAAGAACAGGACGATTGACTTACTGTAAATACTGTACGGCGAATCCGCATACTTTGCATATTGATGACGCCATCGCCCCACCCCTGAACCTCTAGTCTTCGACCTCTTAACCCTGCGATGTCTCATAACAACAACAACAACAGCAACTGCAGACTACATGCTTGTGTTCCTGCTGCAGAAGATATTGAGCCTATTAGGGTTACTAGGGCAAAATATTCTGCTCCTCTGCCACTACGCTGAGCAAAAAAGGATTATGGACAACCGACTAGCCATTCTCTTCTTCTTCTTCTTGTGTTCGGTTTCTCATTCTACTGTCTGTTTGTATACAGCACGCAAGCTTTATGCGCATACTCGTCTCTTCTTCTCTGTTTTTGGTGAATTTCAAGCGCCACCAATAGGCCTGGCATATGAACTACAGCATATTGAGTAGTTTATAATGGATCTGTGTGGACGCAAATATTTTTGAAACGATGCCAAGGAAGAGGGGGTAAAAAAAGATTGTTTTGGTACGTGTGGACGAGGCCTCAAAGCTGTACTCAACAAGAAGAAAAAGGCCTTCAGGACTAAAGACAAAGAGGAGATGAAAGCAGCACAGCGGGAGGTGAAACGCTGCCTGAGGGAGGCAAAAGACTCCTATGGGGAGAAAGTGGAACGGAAGCTGAGGGAGAACAACATGAGGGAGGTTTGGGAAGGCGTCAGAACCATCACGGGCCACAAAGCAAGGACCAGCACAGAGGGGGAGGGTGTGGAGACAGCAAACGACCTAAACAACTTTTTCAATAGGTTCAGCCACTCCACTCCACCCCACACCCTCACTGCAGCCAGCTCAACTCCCCCTCCCAGAGCATCTCCACCCAGGCAGCACAACGGCACCCTCCTCCCCTCCTCCTCCTCCCCCCCGACGGCTGTAGCCATCCCCCACCCTGTACTCCCTCCCTCACCTCTCTCCAGACATTTTTCACCTCTCTCTCACACCAGCTCCAGCTCCTGGGATCAGGAGCTGTTCCATGATCAGCATGGAATCCCTATATATGTGTGTAGCAGTGCTGTGTGTAACATGGAGCTTCAATTTCCCTGAGGGAACCTTCCAAAAGGATTAATAAAGTTGTCTAAGTCTAAGTCTAAGTCCCGACTGGGATTGGGTAGAATTCATGGCTACAATCGGCGGTGGACAGCAAGTTACTTTGACTTCCTCTATAGACTCCCGCAGAGAGACTCCATAAGTCTTTGTTAGGCTGTCCTGACGCTCTAGTGACTAGCCTATATGTGCTAGATTTACCTCATGCAGGCTTAGCTCCGCCTTGCAATCAAGCCTATTGGTCACAGCTGACAGCAGTAATTTCACAGTTTTTCTGGACAAAATGTATCTGCATGTTTATGGAAACATGTTGGGCATGAATATCAATGTGGTCACCTTGTCAGTTGCTGCTGATCAGGGAACAGCTCCTGATCCCAGTGGCTGATGTTACCATACAACGGCCTAGATCTGTCATCTTGATTCATATGTCTGTGTGACTCTACCTTACACGGGAATCACTTGCACAGGCCTCCACCACATGATTCCTAGCAGAGCTTTATTTTCCACACACTGCCCCATCACCCACACTCTCATAAATGACTGGAACTCATTGTGGTCAGAGCTAAACACAGTGGGATGTGGCCTTACATGTGTGAGTCTCTGACAACAGAGGAACACCAGTCGTCTTGGTCTAAACATGTCAGTAAAGAAGATTGAGTTCAGCTGTAAACACCTGACATCTCATGTGCAGCAAATAAAATTATCCACTTCAACATGAGTCAATGAAGCTGTCTTGACCAGCTGAACAACAACTTATTCTCTAGTCACATGTAGTGCACGTAGCTCAAACCTGACATATCTTCTTTTTGGCTTCTCTCCCACTTTACCACAAAACTGCATTTATTCTTTATTCAGGCCTGCTCAGACTAGTAAGTTGTGCAGCGGTTTTAGGAGCTGGGTGAAGTAGGGACGATGGACAGGAAAAGTTGACAAATTACTGTACCTGGCGCTAACATGGTAGCCTAGCTGGTCTCACTAAAGGTCTCCTAACTAGCTTGCTAGTTAGTTTGACCTGTAATGGGACAAGATGTTTACAGAGTTTATTTAAGGGTTAGGGTTAAAACCCCTTAAGTATTTGCTCAACCAATAAAAATCAAATCCTGCAACTGATTTGTGCTTTCTGAATCCTATAACAAAATCATACTGCTAATAATATGATTATTTTTACCTTTAAGATAAAGTGTTAATGATCAATCATGTGATTGATTATCTCCGTCTCTCTCCGACCATCTCTCTGTGTGCTGCATCTTATTAGTGAGGTTGGTGTGAAGGTGGAGTGCAGCTTCTGTGTTTCTGCACAGAAGGCAGCAGCTGCTGACGCCAGCTGAAAATAGGCTTACATGCACACCTCTATACACACATACGCATATATTGTCATGTACACTCACATGCACACACAGCAATATAGAGTAAAGGCATACATACAGCAGCACACACTCATCATCACATACACCTATATGAAGCCATATAGTGACGCTTTGTGTAGGGAACAAGAAGGAAACAGGGGAGATGAGAGGGTGAGGATGGGAGAGAAAGAAGGATCCAGAACAGAAGACAACATGGAAGATTAATATGGTGAAATGACTGACAATGAATTGAATTGGTGATTCATGCACCTCCACCTCATTGTCCTAGTCTTTATTCTGTTTTTAGATGAATCAAGTCACAATGCTGTATCACAAAACAGTTTTCTTCTGTTACAGTATGATGGATCTGATGGATCTCAGAGTAGGGCTGGCTTTAAAAAGATAAAAACGATTTTTCATCTTCAAGTGAATGATCTTATAAAGATTCACAGAATCCCACAATTGAGCTGCTTCCTGTGGATGCGTGTCAGGTTCCAAAATTAACACCTGCCAAGCACCAAATGTTGGTAGATTTTTCATTTGGCGAGTGAATCTCTAAAGAACAATTATTTGTTTTAAAATTTTCCATTGTTGAAATACATGTCATTATTTTATTTTTTTAATCAATTATTATTATTAATATTAGTATATGTATTAATAGTAGCAGTGGTAGCAGTGTTAGTATTAGTAGAGGTGCTGTCATTATCATTGTTGTTGTGACTCATTTTAACTATTGCTATTGCTGTCACTGTTACTATTGCTTTTGTTTTTGGTTATTAACATAAAGTGAATATATTATCATTATCTTCATGAGGATAATGATATGTTGACGGTGTTGAAGTTGGTGATGGAGTGATACTAACAGTACTAGTGCAGTCAAAGGATTATTATTATTATTATTATTATTATTATTATTGTTTTTATCATTGTTATTATCATTGTTATTATCAAATCAAATTAAATCCATTTTATTCATATAGCCCACAATCACATTGCCTCAGTGGGCTTTACAATCTGCACAGTGAACAACATCGTCTGTTCTTAAACCCTCGATTCAAGTGAGGAAAAACTTCACATATTGAGAAAAAACCCTTTTTACAGGGAGAAAAAAGAAGAAGGAAGAAACCTTAGGAAGAGCCACAGAGGAGGATCCTCTCCCAGGACCGACAGACATGTAATAGATGTCACATGTACGGAACAGAACAACAAAATCACAGTTTACAAGTTGCACTGACAGAATATCTGATACAGTAATTATATAATATATGTAAAGTGTGTGGATCCAGGAGGATGACTGCAGTTTAATTAAGTTTACACAAGCAAAACTACTTGGAAAACATTGTGATAGGGGTTCAAATAAAAATATTACTTATGTAACTTCAGTTATGTTATGTATCTGAGGGAACTGAACTTTTCAGGTTTCATACTGGACATCGACAGCGTTCTCCTGGGTGAAAGTCCTGTTTTTGCTTCACCCAACCCCTCACCTGGGTCTCCCTTCTATGTGTACTTTGTCACCCTTTATACTAGTTCACAAGACTTCCTCCTTTAATGCTGTAATAATTACTACAGCCACTAGAGGCCACCCCTAACAACGTACATAATATGGGTCGTAATCAGCTACTTTCACAGTTATATGGTAATTGTTCTCATGAGGACAGCTGTGCTTACAGTTTTACTATACTACACTAGAAACCCTGCGACCATGCAATGGTGGAGTTTGGCCAGCCCCATGTTTTTGACTGTGTGCGTGTCAAATAGTATCATTGCCTTCTTGATCATTTACTGACTCTAAATAGATGCTGAAGGCACTGACAGTAAAACTGTTCCTTCATCTCATAATTCTTCTCTTCTGCCTTCTACAGGTGACAGCTAAAGGTTTTGCTCCACTGCTCCAGTTTGCCTACACAGCCAAGCTGGTTTTAAGTCGGGAGAACATCCACGAGGTCATCCTGTGCGCTGACTTCTTGGGTGTTCACAATCTGGAGGACTCTTGCTTCCGCTTCCTTCAAGCCCAGCTGCAGAATGATGACCAACATGCCAGTAATAGCAAGGTGGAATATGATGATGACATCACTGCTGAGGATACAGTCTTTACTGATGCAATATCCTGGGATAATTCTACAGAGATGAGGCAGCAGACCAATCATGTAGCAAGCAATGTATCACTTCCCACTGACCTTTCTCAATGTCCTAAATACAGGAAATATCAATACCAGATCTGTGACAACAAGCACAATGGAGATGACCATCATGGCAGTGACGATGTTATATTGGCCCACCATACCTCAGTCAGCCCTGTGAGCTCACAGCTTGCAGACAGCAGTGCTGCTGCACAAACTCTCCTCACACCCTCCAGGATCAAAGAGGAACCATTTGTGTTTGAGGAAGAAGGAGATGAAAGGAGTGGTTGCAACCCAGAATTGTGTACTGAGGAGGTACTGGAGATGGAGCTAGAGGTAGAAGGAGTTCCAGTAGTAGCTGAGCACTCTCCGAGCAGAGGTTCACCCTCTTCCTGTCTGCGCTCCTACCTCCAGAGAGGTGGCCTGGATCTCAGCAATATGCCCAGTACCACCATCCAGCAGCTCCTCACCAACAGACTTTCTCTCAACCACTACAGGGAACTGGTCAAAGACAGGCAGAGGGATAAGAGGGAATCCTTGGATCGAGTGGACCTCAAGACTGGAATTGCAGATGTAATGCCAGCAGCGCTGACTGGCATTAGCAAGAGCATGGAAAGGCCAGTGTCCAAAGCCTCCTCCTCTAAACATGAGGGGGAGCTGGACAGATGCAGTGTCATATTCTCTTCAGCAGCTGGTGAGCGACAAGTGTTGGCCCCTTCTTACACGGATGACAAGTTCAGAGAAAAAGTCTCAACCCTGATGCAGGTAGAAGCCCCTTCTTCTGGCCAATCATGCCTCACTACCAGCTGCCTCATTCCCATCAAGACATCGGCACACTCCCCTCCTCCTTCTGAGCCCCGAACCCAGACTTCCAGCTCCCGTTCCTCCTTCTCTTACCCAGAGGACACAGGCAGTGGTAGCTCACCTTCCAGCCTTCCCCACTTTGACTTCTCCTCATCCCCACACTCAGGCTCCACCTCTGGGCTGTCTCACTGCCTGACGGGGGTAGTGGATCAGAGGAACCCCCACGGTGGAGAGGTGGTCTTCTCTCAGGGTTGCACCACGATCAAAACTGAACAGGGATTCGGTGCCAGTGGTGGCAACTCCAGCGATGAATCCGGCTCTTTCTCAGAAGGAGATAGTGAAAGTGGCCTCTCCAGAGTCTCTGGCCCTGAGGTTAGTATGCCTCTTGATTATTGTTTTCTTGACCAGGACTCTCCTTTGTGTTAGCATCAAGGTAAATTCAGCTACTCCTAACCATTAGCAACCTGACTGTGGGTGGCATTATTATTGATCCCAATGCTTTTCTTGCTAAGACCTGCCATACATGCCTATGATAGGTTGCCTTTGTTGGTTGGGTTGGTAAGGTTGAGGCATGAGCAGTGAGACTGGTTAGGGTAAGAATATCAGCGTAAGCCATTCAGAGGCACAGTAGGGCTTAGCCAACAAGTACTAGCCAATAGGAGGCACAGTAGGCAGGGTCTTAACAAGAAAAGCATCAGTCATCTATCACAAGTAGAACAGTAGAACAGAGTCATGGGTCAACTGACTCAGTAATATCACTCAGTCTGCAGTCATCTACAGTGAGATAACGTCAGCTTAAAAGAGAAACTGCTTGTACACAGTCAGAGTGTCTATCATGCAGATTTGCCAAAATGTTTGTAACCCATAGTTAACTTCTTGACTCCATGGTAACATAGAAATATACTGTTTACCAAAAGCCAGGGTGGGAAACTTGTTACCAGAAACACAGGCTAACATACTAAACTAAAACGGTGACTGTGGTTAAAATTACACCAGCTTAACGTCAGCTTGTTAGCATTTACTCAGTTAGGTGAGACAAGACAGAAAACATTCAGAGAATGATAGATATATAAAGATATATGTTGAGGGAGACTGAAGACAGTGTGTCATTGTCTCTGCGTTGCTGTCAAACCAATCTAAACAGCCATCAAAGCTGCAGTGTCACTTTGAGACTACTCTCCACTTGTGAATTATTGTATACATGATAACAAGGTGTCTTCTACATGGCACTATATTATGGCACATCATTGTCAGCTGAGTATATTTGATATAACAGGGTGTCCCTGCTCTGCCTCTCTGTCAGTGAAGGGTCCTTGGACCCGTGATCTATTATTGTATAATCACAGATGTTTTTTTTCATTTGTGGAATATTTTTGTGTATTTGCAGATGTCTTTTCTTATTTTTGTGGAAGGTGTGTTATATTAACAGATTTACACACAGATCGCTGATCTGTTCAGACAGATGATACTAAGAAACGTCAATCTCCATAGATGGCTATACTGTATTAATATCCTGTGTACAGTGCCACTCATACGCCAGCTGATGACATTAGTGAGTAGCCCAACTTGTCTTGAGAATAATATGTGGCATGCCCAGCCCAGATGTGTGGTGATATTTCCATAAGCCTCTTTATAAACACATTGAAAACCAAAAAACAATGATGATTTAACCTCATGACACCTGCTCAACAGCCTTCTTTCTAATTAGCTACACATCTATCCATGCATTATTAGGATTTATTTATCCAGTCTCACTTATGAATGGCATGGTTTTCAATTCTGCAGTACATACTGTTTCCAAATCGACCAACGACACCTAAGCAATTACTGGCTCTTATTAACCTCAACTGTAAAGCACATATTCTTGTTAGCAGCATGTATCATTGAATTTCAAGCACATTCTCAGTGAGATTTACAGCTGCAACTATTCTTAGACAGTTTATTTCTCTCAGGAGAAATGACGCAAACCCTTCCAACACACACCCCTCGGATTTAAAAGGGCTGTATGGTTCCCTTGGTGATGTCAGCACATGTGATATCTGATGAGATGTGAGATGAGTCTCTCTCTCTCTCTTTGCTCTCTCTCTCTCTCTCTCTCTCTCTCTCTCTCTCACTCACTCACACACACACACACACACACACACACACACACACACACACACACACACACACACACACACACACACTGGCTGTGAGTGTCCTCTGGCCTGTGGATGAGTCAGTGAAGATGTGTTGCAGATGTATTAAAGGTGCTCGGCTATTCTGAACAGACACACTGGAACAGACAGCAGTTTTCTGTGTTGAACTATGTTTTGACTCACTATAAGCTCCATCTTACAAATGATCAATCTGCTTCATACATTCATATTGGCATGTGATTATGTGTTTTCTGTGTTCACTACTGACTGAAGTCATCCTGCTCTCCTAGTGGTCAGCCAGCCTCTTGTGTAATGTCTTGGTGAACAAGCGAGTCAGATTAGTAGACAGCAAAGACAATAAGGCGCAGAGAGCTGTGGAACCTCACATTGTTTCCTGTGATGGTGTATGTCCATGTACAGAAGAGATGAACGGTTAACACACAGCTGCAAAACATGATGTTAAACCCCACTTACAGGTGTTTGAATTTTGAGCAAGTTGAACATAAGCTGAACTTGGAACTAGAACAGGCAGTTGTGTTATCAGATGGACTGTGCTTTGGGGACATTTTTGTTACTAATATCAGCAAACAGCCAGCAACTTAACAGGGAATGAATTCAGTGTCTGGCAATTGGAAATCAGAGCAGTGTGGCTCTCTGTGGATCCGTCTACCACTTTAGTGCAGAATGAAATGCAGCTACAATGATTAAATCATTAGTGGATCCAAAAACAAAAGTGCCAGCTACTTTTATAGCTGATTAAATGTGTCATGGGTTTTGACGGTTGCTTGGACAAAAGAAACAATCTGAAGACGTCACTTTGGGCTCGCGGAAATAGAAATGACAATTTTCACAATTGTGTTCATGTGTTCATGTGTGCATAGTGTTCATAGCTCCTGTACACATACACTTCACTACTCTGACAACAGAGGGACGAGAACAGAGGTGTGTGTGTGTGTGTGTGTGTGTGTATGTGTGTGTGTGTGTGTGTGTGGTCTTGGTCTGTCCCACTTCTTTGCCCTGACCCAGTTGTCTCACCCATAGAGCGGACACACACACCCCAGGATGCCCTGTAGGCAGGTGGAAGGTGTCCTGTCCACGTTCCCTCCACCATCTGCTCCTCCTGACCCCAGATCTGCCCTCTCAATGAGGCCATCCCACAATGCATTGCCATTTTGCTTTTTTCTTCCTTACTATGTATTAATAAGGACTTACAAGATTTTTTGGGTTGACATTCTTGAATATTTTCTTATTCAAGTATTCTACTGATTATTTAACAAGTAACTGAGTAATCAGATAGAAACACTACAAAGACCAGGGTCCAGTTTACTAAGTCAGGCTTTTAAACACAGGGAAGCTAACCAGTCTTACAAATCTCGTTACCAGCCACCTCAAGGACCCTGGCTTCTCTAATTCAGGTCCAGTCAG
This sequence comes from Lagodon rhomboides, assembly GCA_039737535.1. Lineage (NCBI taxonomy): Eukaryota > Metazoa > Chordata > Actinopteri > Spariformes > Sparidae > Lagodon > Lagodon rhomboides. The sequence continues at coordinate 309,941 of CM077801.1, forward strand.
TGCACATGAAAGATACGAGCCACATGCATGCAACACCACCACAGCCAGAGTGACTAGATCAAACTGTTGATCCTTTATTTGATCACTGCAGGAAAAGCACTAATCGGGTTAGGTTCAAGATCCAAAATCCAAACTAACTAAATACAAATGAGAGTAACACATGTTTCTGAAAATATCCTTTCAATCCTGATTGTGAAAGTATTTTATAGTCTTTGATATGGTTAAGATTTTGATGTTAAAGCCTAGAAAAAGTATATATATAAAAAAAGAGCTCTGAATGCTGGTCGAAGTGTCAACATTTATAATGTTTCCAGAAAAGACTGACATGTGAACAGTGCTTCATTTGTAAATCTGGAGGCCCTGACCACAGGGTGCTGTGCTTGTTTGCTCTCTTTTCAATCTCATGTCTGTGTGCTATTACATAGCTGGAGTGGATGTGGTTAGCATAGTTTAGCATTAAGGCTGGAAGCAGCGGAGCACAAATGAAATATAACTTATGTTAATCAATGAGCTTTCGTCTAACTTAAACTTTGGAGGTAGCCGGGCTGGTTGTTTCCCTTTCATCCAGTCGTTAAGCAAGGCTAACCACATTCTGCCTCCATGCACCACACCTGAAAGTCCAATATGTAGGAATTAACCACCAGTTGAAATCATATTCCCTACAGATAGCATAGCATATCACCAGAGAAACCTGCTGCTAATTGGGTTCTGTTTATACATCGCTAGTGTTAGCTTGTTAGCATGCTAACTTCAGCAGATATCTCTGTATCACAATACATACAGTAGACGTCTTCAACATTAACGTCAAAACACTTATTTCTTCACGTTCTCTTTATAATTTTAGTACATTTTTGAACGTTCTCTTTATAATTTTAGTACATTTTTGAACGTTTAAACAAAAATGTGTACATATCAAACCTTTAGCACGCAGACATAAAGTGATATTGATCTTCACCTCTCTCCCTCAGAAAGAAAGCCAAGAGCATGTTTCCCAAAGTAGTGAACTATTCCAGGGGCTCCCAAATCCTTCACTCTGTCCTTTTTTATCCCGTTGTGAGGTGGCCAGTACACTGTGTGGACTTTGCATGCAAACTTCCATCCTGCTTTTGAGTCTTATCCTGGTTTTTTAAATCATATTCGGGTTACGGCGTCTTCATGGAACATGACAAACCTCGTTCATTCATATTGTAACAGTGTCCAGGTTTCTGACTGTCTGCCTGCAGGTGTGTCCCTGTTTCTCACCATCTCAGATGATATGTTCTGTTCTGTAACGACCATTCAGAAACCAGGGCAAGATGTTGACACGCCACAGTATCCCAGTTTCTATCAGTAAGCACATCCAGGTTTCTCAAAACCAGCATTAGGTGTTATCCAGATGTGTAACAGCAGCCAGGGGACTCATGTATTGGATCAGACTGACCTCAGTCAGGATAATGACCGTCAGCAGTCACTTTACATTTAATAAAATTATTCATTTGACTTCCTGACAACGCAAATGTTGATGTTGAACACTTTACACCAGCAAGTGATGAAAGAGTATCTCAAAGGGTACACACCGTGTTAAAAATGGAAACCAGAACACCAGGGCAAGAGACACTGAGAGAGAGAGAGAGAGAGAGAGAGAGAGAGAGAGAGAGAGAGAGAGCGAGAGAGAGAGAGAGAGAGAGAGAGAGAGAGAGAGAGAGAGAGAGAGAGAGAGAGAGAGAGAGAGAGAGAGAGAGAGAGAGAGAGAGAGAGAGAGAGAGAGAGAGAGAGAGAGAGAGAGAGAGAGAGAGAGAGAGAGAGAGAGAGAGAGAGAGAGAGAGAGAGAGAGGCTGGTGGGAGATTTATGACCATCCAAGGCTCACTTTGTCATTCCAACCTTATTATGTGACTGCTGAGAGTCATGGAGCTATATATAGATGTCTATGGAGTAAAGGACAGGCAGCACCTAAACACACACACACACACACACACGGCACACACACACACACACACACACACACACACACACACACACACACACACACCTCTGTTCCCATCCCTCTGTTGTCAGAGCAGTGAATGATGTCATGGTGTACTGGCGGCAGCACTGTGCTGAACACTGCTGGTATGAAGGAAACAACAGGAGCTACTGTAGCCGATGTTCACTGCTGCACTGACACGGAGCAGACACACAGCAGCTCATCAACACTTTCAGAGAAGACATGAATGAATGGTGTTGTAGATGGCAACAGCTACAGTGAATAAATGACAGAATAGTTACTGTAAGAACTCAAACGTAGCAGGCAGACGACTGCAGGGACACATCAGTACAGTCAGAAGACAGAACTGAAGGAAAGGTTCAAACCGATCAGTGAACTAGAGTCAACCACAACATGAATAGCTGCATACTAAATTAGTAAAGGAAATGATAATAATTAAAGTCAATTAATGTAATCATTGGTGAATGTATACAAAATGCTAATAATACACAACCCATCAAACAGGAAGTGGATTTATATCAGTAAAGAAAGAAATAATGAATGAATAAGAAAGTGTTAAATCTTGCACCTGGTGGTGAAACAAAGAGCTCGTCCTGTTTTCTCTTTGTGTCAAAGCTGCTGGGATCAATAAGCAGCTGAACACTGACACCTAGTGGTTTAATACCACACTGCCCTCCAGACAGAAACGAGGAGCTCAGTGTGACGAAAGCTCCTCATCACTCAGTAAGACTTGGATTCAAATCCTCAACCCAGGAGAAAATAACTCCAGCCTCTGTAGAAGCTTTATCAGCTTAATGTAATAATAATAATAATAATAATACATTTTATTTATAATGCACTTTTCATCAGGGATCTCAAAGTGCTACAGGTTAAAAACAAAAAAAAACAAAAAACAAAAAAGATGAGCAGTTTAAAAAAGAGAAGGTTTTAAAAAACATCTAAAAGGGACCAAAAGCTTTGCTAAAAAGAAATGTCTTAAGACCTTTTTTAAAACAGTCAGTGGACTGGTGCCCTCAAGGTGTCAGGGAGGGCATTCCACAGACGTGGGGCAGCTGCACAGAAGGCCCTATCTCCCATGGTCCTGAGTCTGGTTCTGGCTATGTGGAGGAGGTTTGAGTGAGTTGAGCGGAAGGAGCGTGTTGTGTTTTGTGGGTTGATAATTTCTTTGGGGGGGGGGGGGGGCATGTCCATGGATGCATTGGTGAGTGAGGAGGGAAACCTTGTACTCAATCCTGGTGGAGACGGGAAGCCAGTGGAGTGAGTGGAGAAAGGGGGTAATGTGGTTATGTTTCCGCACTCTCATCAGGATCCTAGCTGCAGAGTTTTGGATGTATTGAAGCCTCTGCAGACTCTTGCTAGGGATCCCAATGAGAAGTGCGTTACAGTAGTCCAGTCTGGAGGAGACAAAGGCATGAACCAGCTTTTCAGCATCTGAGAGGGAGAGAATGGGGTGGAGTTTGGAAATGTTACAGAGGTGGTAGTACTGAAAGTACCAAAGTCAGAACAGTCACAATGTAGCAGAAACACATCAGTCTTGATAAATATGATCTAGTGACATCATTATTATAAGACTGGTGTAAGTGGTCAGGGAGTGTAGCTCTGGTTTCAGAGACATGAGGGAACACAGTGAGGAGGAAACCCTGAAACCAGGACTCAAAGATGTAGAATCGCCTGCATACATACATTCACATCAGTCTTATGAAGTGACAAAATAATCCTCACTCAAAGTCCACAAAGAACACAGTGAGATGAACAATCTCCCTGTGTTCCTCAGCAGGTGGAGTGTGCTCAGGTGTGATCACATGACCTCAGTATAAAACTTAATTGAAGTGATTGATTTTGATGAACAAATAAAACCTTATAAATGATCCTCTTAGGTAAAGCTGCCCTTCCCCGTGGACCAGATCACCAACCTGCCGCGCAATGACTTCCAGATCCTCATCAAGATGCACAAGCTGACCTCAGAGCAGCTGGAGTTCATTCACGACATCCGCCGCCGCAGCAAAAACCGCATCGCCGCCCAGCGCTGCCGCAAGAGGAAGTTGGACTGCATCCAGAACCTGGAGAGTGAGATCCACAAACTGGTATGATCATATAACACACACACGCACAGACACACACACACACACACACACACACACACACACACACACACACACACACACACACACACACACACACACACACACACACACGATTCAACACAGGACTGTGTCTCAAAGGTTCATGACAGACACAGAGAACAGGTGTTGATGTTTCAGGTGGTTCCGTGGTTAGGGTTAGGGTTAGATGTAACACGCCCTCTGGCTGCCATGTGACAGAACTGCAGCTCCTCAGTCCTGTTGCTCAGCACCAACTGATGGCGTGAGGCGTCTTTGTGTCGAAGTGACTCCTCATCAGCTGCTGACCAACAGGAAGTGATCATCTGGTGGTTTTGTGGGGTGCAGCTTCCAGTTTATATGTTGGCTCTTATGGTTATCTTATCTTATCAGGCTGACAGTAGACTGAGAACACAAACTTTCTGCAGTTCACATCGATCACAGTTTCATCATGTTTCACCTTTGACCTACTCTTCTTACTGTAGTTGTGTGTTAAGTCAAGTTTTCCTGTGGAATGAGGATTAATCAACCACATTACCTTTCAATACACTCTACACAAGTATAAACCCAACACTTCCTCAATTCTCAGAAAGGACTCTGGAAATAAGTTATGGTAGTGAAATGAAATGCAACTTCCCCAAAGGTCCTTGGTTAAATATCAAGCTGGTTGAAAACAGCCGAGCCCCTCAAAAACATGAGGGGATGTGGTGTGTGTGTGTGTGTGTGTGTGTGTGTCTAAGGTATGGTTGAATACCAGTGACAGTGATTTTGTGTTCAGGTGTGACGATGGCGAGGTGAACATGCGTCGTATGTTGGCTGATGTTTTATTGGTGATGATCTGAGGAGTGAGCAGTCTTTCTGTCACGCTGACCTGATGATACTGTGTTTTATGAACCCAGGTGTGCGAGAAGGAGAAGCTGCTGAGCGAGCGCAACCAGCTGAAGGTTTGTATGTCTGAGCTGTGGCAGAACCTCTCCTTTCTCTCCCAGCAAGTGTGTCGGGAGGTGCAGAGCCCTCAGCCACCTCCCGTCTCCGCCAGCATCGACCTCACATCCAACCCGCCGTCGCCTTCTTCTGACGAGGGCTCGTCCCAGCCCAGGTCACCTGTGTCGCGGCACAGCGACGCTACATGTCTGTCAAATGTGGGTCCCGGTCGGGGGGGGCTGGAGGATAGGCAGCCTGGGGTGGAGGTGTCAGGTGCGGGCCAGGAGAAGCCAGAGTGTCCACTGGTGCTTGGATCCACCGAGGAAGTATGTAGCCCCACTGTAACAGTGGATTTCTGTCAGGAGATGACTGAGAAGTGCACAACGGAGGAACAGAAGAGACAGAACTGTACTTAGAGTGTGGAGGCAGACACACCTTGATATCTAAAGTATTTTGTTTCTTTTTTCTAATGGATGACACAAGTGTTGTCTCCTCAGCAATACTGTTGGACAGGTATCTTTGGACTGGCGATAAAACAAAAGCACTGGCAGCTTCCCCTCTCTTCTCTCTTCTTACTCTCTCCGTCTCGTCCTGACCTTCTCTTCCTGTCAGCTTCCCTTGCTCTCTCGTGGTCGTGGGAGGTTAAACTCAGGGATTCTTCAGAATGTTCACTAATGTCCCTGTTAACATGTACATACACTTTACTTTACCGTCCTGTCGAGTCTTGATAATTACTCCAGTACACACCTTACGACTGAATGTGCTAAATAATTCATCTTTATTTAATTCATTCATTGTCAGCATCCGTTACTTTTGGTTCATTAGGTACTAGCTTAGCATAAACTGTCACTGGCTCTGTTGAAGAGAAACCTACTGATCACAAACTCTAAGGCAGACTTTGAGACACACTGTCTCTTGTGTGTTTAAGCCACCCATGAATCGAAGTTTACAAATGTATGATTTTAAATTGCCAGAACTTTAGCTAGCTTTGCTAACTCAGTCCTGACTCCACCTCTGTACTCAGACATGACAACCTCTCAGCTCACTTTAAGAAGGACAGCAGACATTTTCCAAAATGTTGAATTCATCCTTTAAATGATACAGTATGTGATACATAAAGTGCTTACCTTTAGTGACTTAACACTTTTAGTGATCCAGTAATTGTTGGGTGACACAGGACTTTAAAGTAAAATGTTACCAAAGGTGTGTATTTTTAAACTTTTGCATTCGATGAACTCACATTATGCAAAGTTGCTTCTGTCAAGCTTCACTTTTGCTTTTTCTTGTACTCAGATGGACGTTTCTACACATTTCTCTTCTCCCTTCTTTTCATATCGTATGTGCTAAGAGACAGGACAACATTACAAAGTTGAAGCACTGCCCAGCTCATCCAGGAGGTGACACATGACGTAAAACGAGTCCCAAGCCAATCACATGGTGTTCAGATCGATTAAAGGACCGGAACAGTGTCACTTTATATTTCTGCTGACCATTTTCCAAAGAATGCTGCCGTGTTCCTCAGTAGATTTCATTCATATCTGCTCAGTCAGGTTGAAAATAGATTGAGATCATGACATGATTTCATACATGGTAGTCAAACTGTTTTTTTTTTTTTAAAGGTTTTTAGTTTTCCAAACATTTCCAACAGGGCCCTTAAAGGCTCCTAGACAGGACTGTGTGTGTTCATTTAAATGTATTGGTAATGTAACCTTTCTTCACCAAACAAGTCTGTGTAGTTGCACATTATAGTCAAGCATACCTTGTGTGTAATGTGTTAAATATTCAGAATGAAGTTTCAAACAAATTGATTCACATGATTACGTCTAAAGTGATCTCGTGTCATTAACGTTTAGCAGGTTTATCAAGAAAAACAAGAACTGAAAATTGTAACTTTAACATCATTTTCTGGTTCTTTCTTTGGAACTGGAATAAATGACTGGATGTTGATGTTCACTGTCTTAATTAGCATCAAATCACATGGTCCTCACCAGGAAACTTCCCCAAAAGTTAAATTTGATTTGATAAAAGAATCACAGCACCTGTTAAATCAAGTTTTTTTTCTTTTTTTCTTGAAACTGTTATTGACAGTCGACTTCAAACATCCACATATTTGGACATAAAAAACAAAGACAATGATTGATTAAATGGTGAATGAATGAAATTAATATCATATGACAGATGTTTTATCTCAAGCAACTCTCCCAGTCGATCGACACATTATATGAATTCAGAGTCAAAGGAACGATCTAAGACACGATGATGCTGATGCTTTGGAAAATGGATAGTTGGAATGTGAAGACTGAATGATCCATGTTAGATGGGCTGAACACACTGCTGTGGTCATTTAAAGATATACTGTGCAGGATTTTATGGTCAGAATAAATGTAGGTCTTTGCAAACCTCGGACATTTATTTATGTTGCAACTTTACATTTATCTGGTTTCACTTTTCAGTGTTATGTAATGACGACCTTGTGCTTCAGGTCTGCTTAGGTTTAGCCACGAGAAACACCTTGTTATAATTAGGAAAACATTGTCCTTTAATACAACCTGTTCTGGTCACCACAAGGACATCTGGAAATATCCCGAGGTCTCCTTAAAACTATCCAGTAGTGCCATGCTTAAAAATGTTGAACAACTTTATGCTAAGCTAGGCTAACTTGTTTGCAAAGAGAAACCAACAAATCCTGCATAGTTGACCTTAAACAACAGCTTACAGAAATCATAAGTGCTCTTTTGGATCTATTTATTTATTGTGTTATAAGTAGTATGAATTTAGTGTTTGTTCTTATGGTAATCATGTATTTAGCTGCACTGTTCTTGTATTGTACATAAGACGAATATCCCTACTAAATGTATTTGGTACAGTATGTTGGTGTCAGACACCTACATTTTCAAATTCACACATCACATATGAATTTGCTGAAACACGCAGCAAAATGATCAATCTGTGTGAACAAATCAGCGTCCCTTATGGTGTATGGTGTGAAGTTCATGCTCCAAACAAACACACTGGCACGTTATTGATTTAGGGAGATGCCAAATTCATCTGCTGTTGAAAAGTCGATGGTGAGGCACGTGGCAGGGGTGAGTGCTGCTGCCGTCTGCACTGTTGCTGCCCAGCACTCTGCTGCTGCACTGTCAGCCTCACAGCCCAATGTGTTCATGGCATTTGAACAGTGGATGTGTTTGGGATCAGGGTGAAGTCAGGTTTAGCACAGGAAGCTCAAACTACAATACAAAACTGCAATATTTAATTGCATTTGAGTTGAGAATTCTGTCAAGGGCTGCTATTATTCTGTTGGATTGTTCCAATATAAAACAATTGGATTTAAAACGAAGATGAAAACCATGCGGATCAGTATTATAATGGCAGCCCGACAGCTAGCTTTAACACACTGAAAGGAGCTTAAATGAAAACATATGAACAAATGTGCTCATATTATTGAAGAGACCTGATGGTGCCCATGACATCACCACAGGACCGTTAGCCAATGATATTCTCATCAGAATGTACTAAATGTTCAGAGTACACTGAAGAACACGACTCAGCTGGTTTTCATACACTTTAATTCCTTAATGTGAACTTGTTAATTTATTGATCTGGACTGTTGTTGGGGGTTGGGTGTAGAGGAAATGCATAGATGTAAAATGTAGGTCACTACCCTTTCTTAGAATGGAGTTGTTAATGGCTGTATATTTTTTTTTTTATTGTTGACAATTTCATAAAAAATAAGTCTTCATTTAAAAGTCACACATGTACTTAAGTTGTAATATTTTAACTTAAAGGGGTGTGAGTATGTTTACAATTTTGTGTACTACTTGTTCTTCTTGTTTTGTGAAGATACCATTAAGACCTGGAAATAGGTTGAATAGAAAAGCTGATCATTTTTCATTTACATACGTTTAAAGTGTTGATGAATTTGTGAGAAAAGTGCAGCTACAACTTCTTGCCTTAGAGGTTACAGAGGCCAGACTATCCAGTAAGGGAACAGGGCTGTGACACAGCTGCACAGCTTCAAGGAGCTGTGTGTCCACAGTGGCCGTCTGCTCTGTGTTCAACATGAAGCCAACCGGGGGGAAAGACAACCACAACTTTATTTCAGACTTTCTCTTCCACCATTCATGAAGTCCCTCTTGTAACAAACAGTGACATCATCTTCTTCCCCTCTGAAAATATGGAGACCCAGTGTCCAATATTAAATAGATTAAAAAACAGTCATATCAATACATATGGATACAATATGTAATATAACCATTCAACTGTGAAATAATTACACAGATTTAAATAAACAAAAAATGCGTTCCTTAAAAAAGGCCTGTGGTATAAAGTCATTTTGAAAAGAGATAATAGTTTTAAAAGGTAATTGGATTTCCTACAACTTCATGACTACCTTGAAATATTGTTTGCATTTGATATATATTTTTATATTCTATTTGTTCCATTACATCCTATTTAATTCATGTAATATTGGCCACTGTGGGACTCCATCCAACATTCTTGTGTCATGAAGGAATACAGCATAATAGAGGACCAGACGTTAAAAGATCAAAGTTGACTTGATGTAATGAATCAGTTGCATTTCTGTAATCGAGCTAACGATAACTGAAGGAAGCTTCAATATCACTCATGTATGGAACATGATTAGAGCACAAAAATTGAATTTTAAAGAAAAGTCACTTTTCCTAATTAATGTAAAAAAAAAAAAAGTCAGGTGTTTGAGGAAGTGTCTGACATTAACATTGAATTATTACTCATTCATTCCTCACCGGACCCAGTCTTCTTCCACACAGCTGTCATCAGTGTCCAGCAGTACATGGAGCATCTGTAACCTCAGCGCAGTATGGTGATAATAGAATTTAAAGGAGCATACCAATGGTTTCTTTCTTGTACTGCAGTGGCCCATTGAATGCCACTTCCATGTACTGTTTCATTACTGCTGACCATTCTGTAGAGCCCAGCAGATATCTGAACGATGCCTTGATGTTGTTAGTTTTACTTCATTTCAGTGTGATCTAAAAATGAACTGGTGGAGACTTGAAACTTGCCTGACTTAGCTAATCCATCACATGCTGTTAATGTTACCAGAGCTACATTATTGTTGTAAAGTAAAGCAGAAATGTCAGATCAATCTGCATCACTCATCACAAAATAACAAGTGTTCTACACGCTGACATGCCGTTCACTGTGTGACACATGAGCTAACATAAGCTAGTTTCAACATTACGTTCTTTACAGCATTAAAAAACATAACTTTAATTTGGAGAACGGTCACCAGCAGTAATGAACAGTAAGTACTGCAAAAAAAACACTGGTTTGGTCTTTTAAATTCCATTTTGACATATTGTGTTTCTAACAGTTGTTCTTGTAGCATGTAGCACCAAGAGTCTGCATGTGTTCATATCAGCAGGGGATCCTCTGACTGTGTTCATCCAGCTCCACCTCACTCCAACACATCAAAACCAGCAGTCTGGTCAGTGGCCTTACACCCGTACCTTTGACGCTGTAGGTACCTTTCTAGTTTCAGTGTTGCAGCGCCTCTCCAGTGCAGTACAATAATAGAGTGAGTGAGAAATGTCCACATCAGTGGGTGGTCAGTGGTTGGATGGGACATACCCTGGATATTTTCCTCCAGAGAAGAGGGTTCACATCCTGCTTTGGACCAAGAGTGATTTGTTTTTAAGTGAACCGACATAACTCGTGTTACGTAGGTTAATTACATGTCGTGAGCTGCGTCACTTACACAGCTTACTTTACGTTAGTTACGTGACTGACTGTAGTTATTTCAACCCAAATATGATCTTTCCCTGAAGCTAACCAAGTAACTCTGGTGCCTGAACCTAACCAAACTGCAACCATTTCACACATTAATAACAGTTTAATCCTAATATGTTATCATAAGTGAACTGTTTGTCAGAAAGCTTTCTTTCCAAAGTTTAACTGCAGGTTTTATATCGGGTATTTTTGCTAACTTAAACGTGGAGCCCTTCATGCACTAAACTGACACTAGAGAGGTAGATAGAGCGTCATAGTTTGAAGCCTGAGCCACTGACGAAGCTGCTGAACTCCCAGTGAGAACGTGTTGGTTCATCAGCAGATTGGAGAAAACCCTGCAGACTCTTGGTCACTGCAGGCCTGACTGAGAACCATATGCTGTTATATTGTAATGAAATCAGAATACTCATGTCAACAAACTACGACTCTGAGCAGCCAATCAGATGGCTGTAACAGTATGTTTTCTTTTTCATGGAGTAGATGAGTTTTCCACTTTCCGACATGTCACATTGCAGCGCTACTGTGGGCACAACAGCTACGGTCTAAACCTTGAGCAGTGGGTATCAGGGAAGAGTTTTCCCTTCTGGAAATTAGTATTTTGGAATCAAATGCCTTTAAATTTACAATGACAGCACTCAGTGGCACACTAAAGGAAGTACTTATCTAATCCGATCTGTTTACAGAAGGGTAATTGGGGCCACTTGGATCTCAGATTCTGATTTTCGAGCTTTTTTAAGTTAAGTTGAACAGACTCTAAGCACTTATCTACCTGGATAATTCAGCATACCTCTTCTTATGGGTAAGGACTGTATGATAGACATGTAGACAGTTTCTGTGGCATTGTTTCTAACTTTTTACAGTGGTTACTTCATTGTATTTGTATATTTTGGTGAGCCATTTTTTACGTGTCCTTTTTTTCAGTACCTGCAACATGACTGTTAAATGCAGATTCAGCATTTTTGATTTCCTTTTTTATCTTTGAATGTCCAAATGACCCGTGTTTTGTTTAGATCTTTTTGTAAATATTGTGCAACATGTCATGTTTTGTTTATTTGATATGAAAAAGGGTTTAAAGGAAAAAAAAACATAATTTTGCCTCGGCAAGTTTTGTTGAGAAATAAAACAGAAAGCATGAATTCTCTGGCGAGGTGTTGGTGTGTGGACTTTGATTAAATATGTGTTGACAAAATGATTGCTGTTTTGTTAAGAAGCATTTAATCTGAATATAATACAAAGTATCATCATTTCTCATGAAATTACTGTATATAAATGACTGTACACAGATACACACATACTCTAATCAAGTCTGCGACTTAGAAAAATGTACTTTAGGTTTATAAAGTCCATGTCACAGAAGCAAACAGATCCTCTGAGGATTTGCTCCATAATTCATTGTGTCTTTTCTGCACAATCTTTGAAACAAGAATTCAGCTGACACATGGAAAGATGTTTTTAAAAAGATAGAACCCTTTCCTGTTCGTACCCACATGTAGGCTTTATAAGGTGCTTCAAATCCAAAACAGACTGGGCTTTGGCACTGAGTCCGCTGCCTCATCATGGCTGACTGACTGGTTTTGGCCCCATGTGACTTGAGCAGTGGATCGATGTCGATGGCTGGATCATTGATACAGTTTTGACCCTGTTTGTGACCCAGCTGGGCCTCTGGAACACAGCTCCTACGGCCATGATGTTAGCCTCGTCGCTTCACTTCTTCATGATAGAGGAGATATCCAGAAACATGCTCTGAAAAAGACAAGAAGACCACTTTGACTTAGACTGTAGCTGCTGCTGGACATAAAACACACAACGTACACGGGGAAATGTAAAAGTAAAGTCAAGTAAAACAAGACACATCTGTCAGTACAGTCTGGTGTCAGTGCTCCGGTGAGTAAACCTGGAGCCATGTGGGAACAACAAAAACAGTGATGAACAAATCCTTTATGTCTATTTATTACAAAATCAGTCCATGGAAGAAAAACATGGAGCCCAGTACGTGACATGAAGAAGAAAGAAACAGTAAATTTATCAAAACTGGAGCATATTAATTATTAGATTAATTTATGAACACATGAACTAACATTTAGATACTTAAAGAGATGTAGAAGATGACTATCCAACAGTATAAATGTAGTGAAGTGTTTGTTTAAATCTCCATTGTGTTGTCTGACAGGACTCACAATATGGAGAGCATGAATCCTAAAATGATTTTAGAGTACGATTACCACTGTGTAGCTGTGTTAATAAAAGACAGTTCTGTTTATACTGAAACTAATAGAGCATTTCAATATGAGTAGTATTCATTTATTCAATCATTTGTGTTTAAATTCCAATCATATAATATAATGTATAATAATCATATCATATTTCTATCTATTGGACTTGGTCTTCTCTTTCTCTGCCGCTGACTCTTACACTGTCTGAGGCCTCTTCATCACTCACTGTTCATCACATTGGTCTGGTATTGGGTACTTTGGCCAAATTTGTTGGTAACTTAACCTACACAAAACACCTAACTTCATAATGCTACCATTGTCTGTTTAACTGATAAGCACAGTCTAGTCAACAGCGGCAGTGGAAACCCAGGTGATGGCTCAGCTGCTGCCACTTTGTCAGGTCGATTAGTGTCATTCGGTCACATGAGACAATCTCTGATCTTTACTTGCCATTGACATTCTTCGGCCTCCTGCAGGTGGCATCATGGGCATGTCGCCCCCCAGGGAGCCCAGTTCATCTGACTCCTCTGAGGTATGTAAGGAAGGGCTTGTGGAACCACTGATGGAGGACAAGCTCTCAGATGGTGGTCTGATCATGAAGCTGGTCTTTCTGGGGTTAGGGATTAAGACCTCGCTCATTATTGACTCCCTCCGCTCATCCTCATCCATGTCTCTGATAGCGCTGGGCTTTAAGGTACTGGTGGACAGCAGAGCTTCCAAATGGCTGGGGTGAGGATGTTCACCCTTGTGATGGTTTGTTGTGCTAACCTCCACATTGGACACAGCAGAATCCCAGGCTGGATGGTGGTCCACTGTGGCTTCATGGGTTTGGGGAGCTTGGATTGCACAGTTCTGGCCAGTCCTTGGTGGCATCCTCGGCTGGGGGCAAATATAGCTGGTCTGGCTGTATCCAAGATGAGCCAAGCTATTGTGTCTTGGTGCGTCCTGGTGGGCTTTGAGCCCGGTGTTGTAATACGGAGGCTTTGTGTCTGCCTCTGGAATCACTTTGAAGGTCTGAGTCAAAGGCCCATTGTGAGGTGATACATTGCTCATTACACAGAGATGTGGTAAGGACGCCTTCTTCTTGGACTTGTAAATCAAACTGTCATCTTCTGTGTACCTCTCTCCATAGAGTGTCTGTTTGATCTTCCTGATGCCCAGGTGGGATATTTCCAGAATGTTCAGGAAAAGTGACACCCCGGCAATGGCGATCATGAAGACCATGAAGATGGTCTTCTCTGTGGGCCTGGAGATGTAACAGTCTACACTGTTGGGGCAAGGCAGCCTGTCACACTTATAGAGTGGCTCCAGTTGGACACCATAGAGTACATACTGGCCCAGGATGAAGCACACCTCCACCACAGAACGTGTTAGGATATGGATGATGTAGGTTCTCAACAGAGAGCCTCTGAGAGGAGCCTTCTTCACCCTCCTCTGCTCGTCCAGCCTCCTAAGCTCCCTCTCCATGCGCTTATGTTCATCTAACTCAGCCTCGTCCATCTCTTCTTTCAGCTGAAACCGTCTGCGGTGCCGCTCCTTCTCCAGCGATCTGATGCAGTAGAGGGCATGGCCCATGTAGACTAGTGAGGGTGCAGACACAAAGATGACCTGCAAGACCCAGAAGCGAATAAGGGAGATGGGGAAGGCACGGTCGTAGCAGACCGTCTTACAGCCTGGCTGGTCTGTGTTGCAGACAAACTCGGACTGCTCATCATCCCATACATCCTCAGCAGCTGCACCCAGGATTAGCATGCGGAAAATGAAGAGTATGGTGAGCCAGATCTTCCCCACAATGGTTGAATGAATGTGAACCTCTTCTAGGATGCTGCCCAGCAGGTTCCAGTCACCCATGGTCAGCTTCTCACCGCATCAATGCCACATGTCCTTGAACTGCGGAGACACAGCAGGCACATACAATACATTACCCTCACAAAGCTGGAATACATATTAAATATGTTTTTGTAAAGGATAGATACAGTAACAGAAACACAAGCAGTCTGACAGGGAAAACTGTAAGTGGGAGCAGTGTGATGTCACTAATTGTGCCACATTGTGCAGGAACACAACTCTGTAAGTTGAACCTGAAAGTTTGCTCATGAGCTACTGCAGATGTTTTACAACAGAAAGTTTGCATTGTAATTTTACCAAATTCACTTGTTTCTCATTCAGATCATTTTAGCTAACGTGGGCGCTTGCTTACAACACTTTCTGAACATCAGAGTGCTTGTGCTTGTTGCCATTTTTCCCCTATTTCTCCCTGATACAGTATATAATAAAAAAAAATGTAATGCACAGTAAATTACTATGAGCTGACCACTTCACTTTTGTTAAGGATTCCTACAGGAGAAAATGTGAAAGTGCATTTGCTGAGATATATTTCCAGTGGTGGATTAATCCACATTTGAGTGTATTTCCAGCTGCATGGGGGGGTTGTGGGACTGGAAAAAGTACAGTGGTTCATGGTAATGAAGGATCATGTCACACGTGTAAGTGCAGGTGTGGCTTAATAGCAATTGGACAACAATGGAGCTCAAAAGCACACAGATGTTATGGATCCCACTGCTTATCTTGCAAGACATACCCTACTCTGCCTCTGACTGGTTTGCATCTGTCATTTTAGTATGACAAAAGCACTGACAGCTTTGTGGACCTGGTACTCCCTTTTAAACACATCTGTCAATTTTTTGACGGAAGAAGGTGAGAAAAGTGGTGTTCAACTGATGGACACCTTGTTCCCGTCAAAGAAACAAAAAAATCTGACGGAGATTTCTGTGGCTGTGGTTTACCACAGGACATCAAGAGGAATGTCATGGCCTAGTGCCTGTTTAAACTACATGTTCAGTGGTGGTCTAGTGCTAATGGGTTGTGTCTGTGTTTTTCTTGTGGTTGGTTTGTAAAACAAACAGCCAGTGGTGCAGCTGATACAGTGGATTGTTAGCTGTAGTTTCCCTGGTAAACACACTGAACACTTTGTTTGTTGTAACTGCAGTGTCTCTGGGCTACCTAGTGGCAGGGCAGGGTGGCAGCAGCTCGCCTAGGGACCTGCAGACACCTGGCCTGTGTGCTCTGCTTAGCTTAGTGAACTCTGGCAGCAAAGAGTGGCTCCAGGGTATGAGTGACCCCGAAAGGAGCAGCAACAGACCGGGAAGGAGGACAAACAGGTCAGAGCGGTTAATGTGTTTACCTGGGAAACTACAGCTTATAAACCACCTTATTATAACCACAAAACACATAACTACACTACAAATTAACTGTTGAGTCAAGCTAGAGAACGCAGTCAACAAGGCAACCAATCAGAAGAGGATGAGAGCAGGTCTTGCAAGAAAAGTGGGATCCAAAAATGGGGCACATACGAATAAATATCTTTGGATTGACACATTACCTGACTGACTACATTCATAGGTTGTATGGAGAAGAAAAATGTGGAATATTGCCGGTATCAAAAACATTCTGCCCGACCAATCAGCAAACTGAGAGGTGAGTTTAGAAATCGACATCTAAACTTATTTACATTGCTAGTTGTGGACACATTTGAGAGCTGTCTCATTTTTCCATTTATAAAATCGCCGTGACCATTGACATCCCACCGAGCGGTTTGCTCATCCAGTCAGGTGTAGCGACTGAAACTGTCAATCATGTGTTGTACAGTCGAAGTGAAACGTGAGTTTGTCCCGAGCAAGTGTGGAACCAAAGAGAAGAAAGATGCCATAGTGTGCTCTGGCGACTTAATGACCACGCGTATAAGTCAATTAACAAATGTACTGCATGGTACACAGGAAGCAGAATCTGTATGTACAGGCTTCTGGAATAAAATGGTCTGACAATGAATACTGACGAAGCTAGAGAATGACTTCGACGTGTCGTCAGATGAAAAGGTGACATAGTGGTTACATTTTAGGGCTTTTTTTTTATTTATTTCAAAAGAAATATATTCATAAGAGTTCAATTTGAATATAGGGCTTATATTGTGTCCCAGAATATTAAAATGGCTGCTGTCATTGAGCTCTAGCATTTGTTTGATTATACAGTCTATGGTTTAAAACACCTGTTTTAAAAACAAGACGACTTAATTCCAGTAATTCATTGTTGGAACTAAAGTTGATCTTTTTATAGAATTTGAAAACCACAATGTTTGTCGAAACAGTCATGACATTGACATACATGAACAGGTCATCCTCTTTTCAAATATGTTGGTTCCATGACCAGTGCTGATGCAGGTTCATCACACACTCAATAACATTGAGCTGCACAGTGCCACAGAGATAACATGCACATTCTGTTTCACTGTGGACTGTCCCTTCTCTCAACATGGAAAATAAATGCTTTTGTGTTGGGAGGTCAAACTTTCAGCATTCACATTCACTTTAAAAAAGAGTGACAGTTCAAAGACTGTGAGGCCAATAATCTACTACACAAGTCATTCCTGGCATTACAGCAAACTCCACTCAAAGAATCAACCATTTGAGCAGCACTTACATATCACTCGTATGGGTTCCCTCGTTGCCTCTTGATGCACTTCATCATGTTTATACAAGCGTCCCAGGATCTGGCTCTGTCTGTATGGCTACCCCATGGAGCTGTTTGGTGGTCCTCTTGTGCCGGTCCCAAACTCCAGTCCACATCCCTCTGCTGTCCTCTGTCCTTGTCTCCCTGTGTATCTGTGAGTGATGTGGCTGCCTGTGTGTTGCCAGTGCTCTCCCGTGTTACATGCAGGGTTCACAGGATGTGAGTATCGATCACCTCCCGACGGGACAATGCCCCCCACCACCCTCCCTTCTCCCGCGGCAGCAGTGCCAACTCCAACCAGTGCCATCAATATCACCCTCTCTGACAAAGAGTTATGATACTTTTATGGTTTTTCTTTCACATAGAGCCTACTAGTAGGCCCCTTATCATAAAGATGTACATGAGCCAACAGGGAGGCCTTGACATTCAAGCTTAACTCAGTCCACCTATCTAATGTGGTTTCATGGATCATGTCCTACCTGCCATCCTGCCCACAGCTTTTAATTTAGGATGTAGGGGTTATACATGTCAGTCCATGTACATGCATGCATGACTGCCTGGCATCCCTGTTGTGTGGATTCAATCGAGCAGAGTTTGTGCAGGGACAGTGCAGAAGTCTTCATGTGTAAATGACATGAACATCCCAACACGAAGATCATGACGGGAAGGGAGGATTTTCCTTTTGATTACACATTTAGTGAAATGATTATGTGTAATTTTAAAGATGTCACTTCTAGTGGTGACCCTGCAGATAATTATCCCCAGCTTATCTCTACTGAACTTTTTATCTCTTAGTTATCTCGTTTCTCTCCTCTTAAAAACAAGATCTGTTCAACACACAGCAGACAGACACAGTCAGAGGCCGGCTGGCTGAGGATCCAGACTGGTTTTAAGAGTCAGTAGGGACCAAGAATAGAAGAGAGTGAATAAGGTCATACATAAAGGTCCAGTGTGTAGGACTTTGCTATCTAGTGGTAGTTGTCAAATACCCCTTGTCTCACTTTCCCCTACTGTGGCAGCTAAAAACGCAAAGAAATGTAAAAGCTCCTCTCTACAGTCAGTGTTTAGTTTGTCCGTTCTGGGCTTCTGTTGAAACGCACTCCATCTGTCAATATAAACCAGTCATTCTACAATAATAAATACACAATGATTCTTAATGTCAGGTGATTAAACACTAATGAAAACATCATTATGAGTGTCATCTTTCATTTATGCTCCTAAACCCCCACTAAATTCTACACACTGGACCTTTAAACTCATCAGGTAGACACATAAACATCATAAGTGGACGGAGTTGCCAGGTCTGAAGAGTGAAGTCTTTCTAATGGCCTGCAGAGAGCAGCTCCACTGGTTGCAAATACAAGTCTGATTGTATGTAAGTTTATGAGAAAATTAGACTACTTCTCACTTGATTTCTTTCCTTATGATTTGCTCTCAATCACTAGTTTTAGGTCTTTTTCAGTCGTTAATGGAAAAATATTAATTGCACCTTAAAAAACATGGCATTGCAATGGGGATATATATTTGTCTAATTTCCCTCAAAGTCAAAGATCTATTTCTCATACATCTATCTTGTAAATGTCTTTCAGTGTTTAATGAATGAATTCTGTACGCTGTTCTGAGGAGGTGTCGTGGTTTAGAGCAGGATGCACATCTCAAAGCACTGTTAAAGAGTACACAGGCATGAGGTTTGAACATATTGAATGCCGACACTATGGTGGTGAGGGAGGCCCACAGACCCCCTCCCTCAGTGCACAGAGTAAAGCAATAGTACATATTACTGGCTTGATTTGAGAGCCCCGGTGTTTGGCTGCATAAAATGACCAGCTGTGCCTGGAGGGCCTTTAATTAGGTTTCCATCGCGCTCTGACAGAGTCAATGGAGCATTGATTTGATTTTCCCTTCAGAAACTGCGGCTGTGGTCGCTGAGGCCAAAATAATGCCAGATGTCACAGCAGGATCATTGGGTTACACAACCAGCGGCTGCTTCATGGCCCATGGCTGACTGACAGCTGAGCAGCCGGGCGGGAGTTTGTCCAGTCTGTGTTTGTTGACATCAGACCTCAGCTCACCCACATGTTGTCTTTATTTCATGGTTAGGGCTTTCTTCTTAACGGGACACAACACAGTTTTTTTTGTACAATGTACATTTTACTACATTACATGTATTCAACATACAAATAAAATGATACACACAAATAATGGGCTGTTAGAGATAGTGACACTTTATTCAAATTATAATTAGCCCCATTCCAACCAACTTTAACATTAAAATACTACTTAGACAGTAAAGCTTCCATAATAATTATCCTGATACAGTAATAGTAATATACTGGTAACACAAGGGCATGTTGTCTGTACTGAACAGTAGAGACAGAATTAACTGTGACGAGGAAGACAACAGTTGGAGAGAGGAGAGAAGAGTTTACCTAGAGGAACTGCCCGTAAGAATTTATTTCCAAAGTCATGGCTGAATATTTACGTAATTTTGACAATCTAGACGAGGCAACAACTGCAACACCTCACCTCCCAGGTTACAGACACTTCTCCCTCAGAGAGACAAAAAATATCTTCTTTTTTAACACACAGGTTTGTCTCCATGGGACAACACAGGATTAGATAACAACCTCAGCCTTTTAGGATTACAACTCCAAAGCTTTTGGTAAGTGTCAATCATTTACACAGCCAAACATGTGAATATAGAGCCCACGTTCAAAAATACTGAACAGAAGTAAACCGTTTATGACAAGCTTTATATAGGCAATACTTCTGTTTATGTATTAACTGTATATGTTTTATGAATTGTTGCATTTATGTTCAGTTTTAACTTCACACCTCTATCTGTTTATCAGGTTGCCTTTTTATATTAATAATTAATACTTTGACTGTTTCTCATTCTGCAGCTGAAGCTGATCTGAGTTTTAAATGTCAAATCAATCAAATCAAAGTGAAAACGTTAATCCACTCTCTGTCAGTCTCCCTCTTTATGAATCGCTGTCAGGATGTATCAGCTCTCTGCATTCTCATTGGTCTTCAGCCTCTGAAGCTCCTCCTCCAGCATGCTTATCCGCTGCAGCAGCTCCTTCTTGTCCTGCTGGGCTCTGAGCTCTGTCTGCTGCTCCACCTCCACCATCTTCCTCTCGTACCACCGCTCCAACTGGGTCGAAACCGTCTCAAAGAAACGCTGAGTCACCTGACAGGAAGGCAGCGGCACACTTAGTGTGGGATCGCCTGGGGGTGGGTTTGGATTGGGGGCGGGGGACTGGATTTTACTTTTTGAGTGACCTTTTCCTTTAAGACTGTAAACCCATCTCCAGCCCATCACACCCTCAGACAGAAAGAAGCAGAGTTTACTCTCCAAACAGTCTCTAATGGTGCAGGCAGCTGCCATCATCCCTATCAGTTAGCAGAATTACATGAACAAAGTTTATTTTGCTGTTAACTTGTTGACTACAACTTTATTAGAAGTCTAGAAGTCACGTTGGTTAAAAAAGATCCGTCCTTTAACCCTTAAAGAGAAGCATGTGTTGGAACATGTTTGCTCCATTGACAGGTCCAGTCCAAGTCTGTCGGTGCTTGTTATCCCACCCATTAGTACACTCACCTCCTTAGCGTGCAGATTGCTCCTCTCCTGGCTGAATGTGGGCTCAGTGGAACGGTCGATGAAAAACTCCAGTGTCCTGGTGCCCTCGGTGTGCGTCCCTGCACGCCTGGTGGCACTCACCAGTTCTCCACAGGGTTTCCTGTAGTGTGTGTTACAGCTGTGCTCCTGATGTTGGGTCAGTGTGGCTGCCTGCTCGCTGACACTGGACTGGCTGCTGCTGCTTGAGAAAGCCTCTCCACACAGTGGCACCACGGCTGATATACGACTGTCCTGCTCTCCAGGGGGCTCCCAGGGGGGGTCAACAGAGCCCAGGAGGAGGCCTGAGTCGTTGTCAGCAGGCAGAGGAAACAGGGCTGTGTTCTCATAGTCATCTGAGAGGAGAGTGGTGACACAATTAACAGTGAATAATTATCAAGTAACTATAGTATACAAATGAGACGGACTCTGTGAGATACAAAGTTATTTCTGTCAAAGAAGCGATCCTGTTTAATGGTTATAATTAACTGTGATTTCTGACTGATGTTCCAGCAGATGGAGTTAAGTATTTGGTAAGTTGTCACCAGCTGTAGTGACTAAACACACAAATTCAACACAAGAAATGCATTTAAAAATTAAAGAAATAAAAATTTAAAGAAAAAATTAGGGGAATTAATGCAATGTAAAGCAATACAGAATCAAATTTAAAATGGAAATATCAATTTATGTCACATTTGGAAAAATTATTACATTTCTACATTTATCTTAAATTAATATTTTTAGTTAATTTAAGGGCATATTAATTTATCTATTGAGCATTTGATTTACTTTTGATTTTGGCAGTTTCAGTCCTCTATCTAGCTTCAAATGCTAAAAGGTTTTATTAAAGGTGAATATAATATAAGGTTCTCCAGTTGTGCCCTCCCTTCTTTACTGAATACTTCTGTTGGATCTCATTGGCTGTTTCACTCTCCGCTGTGAAAACATGTCTTTGCTCCAGCCATAGGTCACACTTGTCATGGTTCAGTGTCTTGTGTCTTATGTTTTGATGCCTTGCCCTCTTGTGTCCTTTCAGTGTCTCCTGCGTTGTTCCCTCTATGTTCCTTCTTGTTGCATGTTTGTCTCCCTCTGTCTGCCTGTATTGTTTCCCTGTGCTTTCTCCTCTGTGCTTCCCCTTCGTTATCTCACCTGCTGCTCCACCTCACCTGTTCCACCTCACCTGTTCCTCATCTTGTCGTTATGTATATAGTGTATATAGTCTTTGTCTTCTCTCTGGTCTCCATTGGTAGGTTTTGGATTTTGACTTGAACTTTGCTTTTGGTTGTACTTTGCTTAGTCCTTCACTATTTTTGGTTTTCTCATTTATTCTCCTGGGTTTTGTATATTTCAGCTTTTTATTCAATAAAAGCTTGCCTTTTGTTTCCTCATTTCCTGCCTCCTGTGCTTGGTCTGCATTTGGGTCCTAAGTTATAACCTCACCCTAACAACACTGACCTGTCTATGCAGTGGTTACAGCCATAAATAATTGTTGAATGCCCTTGTATCTGTTCTTGGACCTACCTGGTGACCTGTCTACTTTCATTTCAAAGTATGTCCTGTACCCTTTCTGCTCCTGCTCTGGGCCGCCCAGAGTCTGGCTAGAGTTAGATGGCAGGATGTTGACGTAGGTAGCCAGTGAAGTGCTGCTGTCTCCAGATAACACAGACAGCAAGGGGAGCGATTCCAGGTCGGCTTCTGCCACAGACTGCTCCACAGACGGCGAGGGGAGGAGTTTGTAATACTGGGCTTTGGCTGGTATGTGAACGTCCATGTCCTTCAGCTGGGACACACACCACCTCTTCAGTTCATGACTCACTGCTGCCTGCTTGAGATAAGAAACACAGCTGCTGTGATCAAACCTGTTCCTAATGAACGCACAGCCGGTATTTGTCTCTTGTATTTGTGATGTACTTACTATGAAATGGAATCACTCTGACTTAAAGTTCTATGTCTGACATTTCTCTCAGAGTAAACACTTTATTCAAAGAATCATGACTTTAATCTCTCCACAGTTTTGGCTCTCAGGGGGTTGTACCTACATTTCATACAGGAAGCAGCAAGTTGTGTACAAGCTGCAATGACTGCCGCTGTCACAAACGTCTCATGTTATTCCTTCCCAGTTATGAAGGTTACACATGTGTTTCCTGCATGGAGAGAGGTCCAGTGTCAGCTGTAGTTGTAACTGATACCTGTGTAATCAGGGCTTCCTCTCTTCTTTTGGCAATTCTCCGCTCGATCCTGTAAATCATGTTCTTCCTCTCTGTTGCTGCTCTCTCCTGATTTAGCATGTCCAACACTTTAATCTGAACAAGTCAAAGTGGAGACAAATCTGAATCAGGAAACTTTCTAACAATGTTGGAACTTTCTGGCATGAAAATTGTCAAATTTTATTTTCAACTGTAATTCAAATGGAGTTCTACTGAGAAATATATTAATTTAACCTTGGTGCTTGTCAAAGTCACATTTTAATTATTTATCTGTTCCTAAACTGATGATCTCCAGCAGGGATGGATTTTTGGTACCAACTGATAATGTTGCTATGTGTCTAAGTGTGAGACTTTGATACTTTTCCCATATATATGTCCAAAAACCTTTGATCCTCCTTTTAAAACATCAAAAATGCACATTAGTGTCATTAGAGTTTACCCAAACCAGTAGGTTTACTCAGAAAACAAATATTAGTATCAAACTTTGAAAGCCCAAATTAACTGAGCTGTCAGTCTGAGACACTGAAGGTGTTAAAGTCAGCAGAGAGAATAGAAGCAGACCTGGTGCCTGTTCCTGCGGTCCATTTTGTCCAGCCTACAGTTGACCTCCTCCTGGATGTTCAAGATGTGCAGCCTCATCTCCTCCTGCGTGACTTCCAGTTGGCCCTCCAGCCTGTTGAGCAGAGGCTTACAATGACATCCATTGGCTGGTGCCTAAAGAGAAGGGTCACAAGTCACAAACACTCAGCAGGACAAGTCCACACAGTTCCAAGAATTTCTAAAACTTTGCTCCAAGCATTGTGGATCTGGTTCAAGTTCCATGACTATTTTACCCCCCAGGACCTTCAGATTTATAAAGTATAACTACTGCTTTACTAAATATGTTTGTAGTTTACAAAAAGTCAGTAACCTGTCTTATGTTTCCGTTCTTGTCACGGTACAGTGTATAAAGCTGGTAGGTTTTTCCATTCTGAGCAGAACTATCTTCACCATTATCACAGAGCAGATCCTTCTCGAAGTGGAAGTGGGTCATGCCTTTTCTCCTCGGATCATCACCAGTCAAAGCCTGGAAAAGAGAAAAAAAAACACATTGCAAAATGTAGTTGTCACGAGTCCTTCCTGGTCGTACATTCCTTCATTCCACCAGTTTCTCTTGTCATTTCAGACTCAGTCACTCACTTCGGCCCTCCTATAACCCCTTTTTCTTGCCAGTTTCTCCACCTACTGACTCAGCTGCTTCCCATTCGTCCACTGGACTTTTGCCAGGTTGTTTTTTTGCGTTGAGCCTCTACCTGTTTTCCTGGACTTTGAACCTTACCTGCTTAAGTTTGCCTTCTTTGTCTGCCTCTCTGGTTTTTACTTTTTGATTAGATGATTTTGGTCTTTGCACTTACCTAATGGTCTTGAGCCATGCTTGGGTATTTCTTCCTGTTCTGTGCCATCTTGGTTGAAGTACAATCTGGCCATAATGAACCCAGGTGACTCTTGAGTTAGTAAGGAGCAAGCTGTCACACTTAGTCAGTGCCATCAATGGAAAAGCAACTGCCATAGCTGCCGAGGGCCCTGCAGTGCCTACACTGCCCACTGCGCCAGCTCAGCCATTCACAGGGCCAGAACCATGGCCCCACCTACCAAAGCAAATCTTAGTGCTCCCTGATCTTCAAGATTTAGCCCCTCTACTTCCCATCCAAGAGATTCCTTGTAGTGCACATCATCACTCAGCTCACTGACCAGGCATGGGAGTGGGCAATAATCCAATGGGAAAAGCAGTCACCCATGAAAATAGTTCCATGCTGCGCTCCTTCACCACTCAAGAAGGTTTTTGACAACGCTATTTTAGAACTTTTCAACTTGGTCCAGGATTGATGGAGGGGGGCCATTCTCCATCAAGTTCCTGACGGTGGTGGAGGACAGTAAATAGAATGCACTCACATTTTATGATGCCTCTTTAAACGACTGCTCAGTATCCCCCCTCTGACCTGGATTGCTTCATCTTTATTGTCACTCGAGTCAGTTGACTCCCTGAAAAGCCCTGAAAGTTAGACCCCAGGACTCACTGATGTCACCACTGTCACGTCCTGTGTTTGTCTCGTCAAGTTTCATGTTTTTAGTTCTAGTCACTTCCGGTTTTATTTTGTAGTCTTGTCTCATGTCTCGTCTTCCCTGGTTCTGTTCTGATTACGTGCACCTGCCCTCTCGTGTCTCACCTGTTTCTCGTTCCCTCATTTGTGTCATGTATTTAAGTCTTGGTTTTTGTTCTGTCTGTGTCTGGTCATTAATTTGTCTTCACGTCTAGTTCATGCTATGTTCATGTTTTGAGAGAATTAAATCTCTTTTTTTTGAACCCCGTAACCCTTTGATCTGCTTCCCGTCTGTGCATCTGGGTCCTTCCTCCACGTCCGCTACCAACCTTCGTGACAGAATGACCAGACCTAAATCGGACCCAGCACGGACGGACCCACAGACCCACTTCTACTACCTATTTTACCCCTCCGACGATTCGGAGGATGAAATTGGACTGCCCCTCGACTTTCTCTGGTCCCAATACCGAGACGATTCCGTGGGGGAGGAAGAGTGGGAAGCTTTGTTTGGCGGAGGGAACCACGGGGCCGGCCGCCGTCGCAAGAGAGTTCGGCGACGCCGAGCCTCTCGGCGGCCAGCTCCCTGCGACGCGGTCGGTTCTATTCCACAGCCCAGCTCCCCAGTGCCCGCCAACCCCGAGAGGTCTCCGTTCTGGGGGACCCGGCTGGCGTACAAGTTTCCTCCTGGCTTTTACAGCGGGGAATCGGAGCCAGAGGTGCTGGACGTTCTGTGTGGCGGGGGGAACCACGGGGCCAGCTCCCTGCGACGCGGCTGAGTCCATGCCTCAGCCGACGCTGCCACAGTCCTCGCCACAGCCCATGCTCAGCGCTCCTGAACCGGAGCTGCTCAGCGCTCCTGAACCGGAGCTGCCGGAGCTGCTCAGCGCTCCCGAACCGGAGCTGCCGGAGCTGCTCAGCGCTCCCGAACCGGAGCTGCTCGGCGCTCCCGAGCCGGAGCTGCCACAGCTGTTTTGAGAGAATTAAATCTTTTTTTTGAACCCCGTAACCCTTTGATCTGCTTCCCGTCTGTGCATCTGGGTCCTTCCTCCACGTCCGCTACCAACCTTCATGACAACCACCTTCCATCTTCAACCACCCTCATACTTATCCTGGTATAGGTTGGTGGTAAGCCGAGCCATCCGGTCTAAAATGCCCTCTCATCCTTTGCTCCATGGCTAGCTCTGGACTCTTGAATGCTCTCTCTCCGTTCTAGCGTTCATTGATTCTGGAACTGACTTTAACATCTTGAACTCATTCTAGCCCTCCAGCTAGGGATTCACCTGTCCAGCTCCCTTGATGGACATCTTCTATGCTTCATCACCCATAGAACTGTTCTGGTTTATGCCAGATAACCACTATTAGACTCTCACATTCCTGCAGCCAGCCAACCAACCAATGATTCTGGGGTTTCCCTGGCTCTGAAAACACAACCCACATATTGACAAAGCACGGGGGGCCATTATCCGACGAAGCCACTACTGCCATGCTATTTGTTCTAAGTCTGCTCTGTCCTTTGTGTTCTCTTACTGAGTTTCCTGACCTCCCTTGTATGCTGCTCAAGTACCTGGCTCTGAAGGAGGTTTTCCACAAGGCAAGGGCCTGATCCAACCAGCCCTATGACTCTGGCCTTGACCTCCTCGTAGGCTCCTACTAAGGCTAACTCTGATCTCTGTCTGGCCCTGAAAACAAAGCCACAAAAGGGTACATCAGTGAGTCACTGGGTGCTTGGGTGCTTGGGTGTGTTTGGATGCCTACCCCCTGCTGTGTATAAAAGAAGGCAACACATGGTGTTCATCTGTAGAAAGGTCTTCTCCAGCTGGTGCATGTGCAGCACATCAAGTGTGTTCCCTAAAAGTTCCTGGAAACTCAATTCTTTGTCACATCTCTAAGGTTTTCTTTCTGGGCTGTATGGTGGCTGCCTGCTAATCACCACCTTTCACATGAGGTTCATCTGGAACTACAATTTGGTGGCAAACTCCCTTAATGTCATGTAGCATTGACAGATTTTATACATAGGTACAAAAATAGGGGACCAGTGATCATATAAGAATTGAACCCTACTGCATATATAACACATGTGATGTTTGTTTATTCAGAGATATATCATCATTATGTGTTTTCAAATTCAAGAATATTAACACTTCAACACATACGGAGAATGTCGGGTTGGTACAGGAAGCTGAAAATATCCACTAAACATCAATTATGGGCCAGCTGAGCACAGCAGTCCTGGTATCTGTTGTTGACCTACCTGGTCTTTGACTCTCCTCCTCTTGTGATGACTGAAGGGGCTACTGATGATGTCTGGGGTCTTGTGGTAATGTTGCTCCTGCTTTTGCTGCTTGTGATGAGCGGCCTTGATGGCAGTTCTGCTCTCTATTTTTTCACTGCTAGGGGTTTCTTCCACCACAGAACTGCTGTCCTGCTCAGGACACAGACAAGTGGTAGAGCAAGAATTCTGTTCAAATGTGCAGTGAAAACAGCAATGATAATGCTGCAATAATGATAGTAAATGTTAGAATAACTTTTTCCTCTGAAATTTGAAAGATTTGACCTAATATGACTAAAGCCAAGCTCAGACCACAGCAGTTTCAAAATATTAATTGATTGTAAAATGCGGTTGCATCACACGCATAAGGATAATAGAGGACTTATAGGATTTAATAGATGTAGAGAAAAAGACAAAGCAGAAGAAAGACGTCTGGATGAGAAAATGGTTGTGGAAACGTGGCCAACATGGGCTGTCTGTATTCTGCAAGAACTGAAGGCAAGATTTTCACTGTCAGTTTTGATATCTGCCGCAGTAGTATGCTAGCTAACATTAGCCTCACAGGCTAGAAGGTTTATGGCATTGGCTATTGTGGTCTCAGTCAGAAAGCACAGACGTAATCATCCAGATTTGACTCCTGAACATCAGACATGTTTCTGATATTATTGGGTTGGTCCTCATGAGTCCAACAGCAGCTTGGGAGGATTAAGTCTGGATCTGTAACCTCTCACTAGATAATCTGGGCTGAAAATTGGTACTGACTAATTTTGAAAACTGATTTCTTCTTCAAATTTCAGGAAGGGTGAATTAAGAATAAATCAGATCCAGACTCCTTTAGTCTGAGAGCAGCTTATCTTTGTTGTGAGAATTCTATCATAGTCCACCCTGATAACAACGTTGTGTCTGAGAGATTTCTTACTTTGTTTGGTAGAATTTCTACTCTGGTGACAGACTGCGTCCTGCGCTCAGCTGTCAATCTCTCTCTTCTCTTCCTTATTGTTCTTCCTCGCATGAAGCGATGCACCTGAAGACAATTACAAGATCTGCGTTGACATCAGCAGCAAAAACTCAACACATCTTCTGTCAGCAACTGAAAACTTACCTGTCATCATCTCATCCATCTCTTTTTGTTTCTAATCATAATTAACTTGATCTACTTGCATGATTGTGAATCTTTGTCTTGCATCTTCAAGGTTGAGTTCATTTCTTGCAAGCTGCTATGAATAAAATCATCAGCTAAATTAATGTAATGTTATTACTACATTTTATGATGTAGTAAGTCAAAAAAACTACAAAATGTTTGCTAATGCTATCAAAAACTACTATTACAGAAATAAAAACAAATTACAATAGTTTGCATGAACTTTTGAACCGACTATGCATATGATACTTTCAACCTACAAAGAGAGAGAACCACAGCGCCTTTGGAACCTGCGTGGAATAAAATCAAGGTTAAGTTCATAATGCAGACACCGACCTGAGGAGCTCTGGCCAGCAGAAGTGCCACATCTTTGTGGTGGTTATCTCTGGCCCTGTCAAGGGCTGTTTTACCTGCCTGGAAGTGAACAAAATCTCATCAACACGAGAAAAAAACATGCATACATTTCACATGACCTAAAGCAAAACAGTCACGTAATATTGACCATAAACTCCACTGTCAGAGCTGTATTTTAAAGGTCAGATTAGCCATCATGAGGAGGACCACTCAACCCTTTTTAAACTATAAGAGATAACTTGGATGTCATCAGGGTTACATTGAGAGATCTAATGTTAAAGGAAAACGCCACCGTTTTTCCATACTGAACTATGTTCTTCCCTGATCTTAGACGAGTTGATACATACCCCTCTAGCCGTAGCTTAACGTGACTAGTTACACGACCCAAGTGTGGTTACACAAAATGAAACATGCCAATTTTCTGAGCGGATAAAAAGGATAACTATAATGTATGGCGGAATAACACCTGGGAGCACTTCGAACATGTAACTACTCACGTAACCGTGTTTAAATAGGGAAAACGTGGAAGTGCTTGGTCGCTTCTAACTTCACCCCCGTTGGGATCCTAAGGAATGTACTGGGCCAAGCCACATGCTAGCAAAGTAGCGCTGCGTGCCAGAGCGATTGAGTGCACACAGGAAGGCGAGAGAGGTATGTGTCAACTCGTCTAACATCACGGAAGAACATAGTTCAGTATGGAAAAACGGTGGCGTTTTCCTTTAAAGCCGATGTTAGAAGCTGGGCAGTGGGGTTGAAAAAAAAGGAATGAGGGAGGATCTACATTATACATAATGGTAATGTTTATGAGCACCATGTAGAAGCTAGGTGATGATTTAAAATGAGCCGACAGTTAGATTTTTTGTGATATTGAATTGTGAGCGTGTTGTACTTGGATGGGGGTTTGGCAGTAACTTACATTGTTTCTGACCGTGCCGTCTGTCCCAGCCTCCAGTAAGAGCTGGACCGTCCTCTTATGGTTCAGAGCAGCAGCCACATGGAGAGCTGTGTCCCCTGCCTACAGACACACACACACACACACACACACACACACACACACACACACACACACACACACACACACACGTACAGTACAGCGTGTTTGTGTGTCCTGTTCTGTTCTGTTCTGGTAACTCTGTATTTCTCTGGATCGTTTTCAAATAAAAATTCACAGTAAAGACTGTGTGACGTTTCTGTTAACGCACAGTGGATCAGGTGAGCACGCAAAATATGTATATGCATGTATAGTTTAAATACAGTGACCACAAACATAACAAAGACGTTTATGAATCCATATTCACATCAGTTTAAATGGAGCAGTTCTCACTCCACTCAAACTTAAAGACTGTGGTGAAAACAAAAGTACAGACACTTCTCTTAAGTAGCTACTGTAAAAATATCATTATCAGTCATTTTTATTTCCTTAAAACAGTCTACAGTTGAGTACTTCAGATTATATTAATATTCTTAAATATTGCTTTATACTTATGTTCTAAAAGCAGTTGACATTTTTTCCATTCATAAAGTACAGATCTCTTATTCTGTCTTATTTTCACTTATGATCACCTTGATCAGCTTACATTAAAATGCTGCATACATAGTGATGAGTAGGTGATAAACATTCAGTCATACTTTATATAAAACATAGGTACCATCCTGCATAATAGGTACATTTACTTTTGTTACGTTAATTAAGATGTCCTGATCACATCAATTTATTTTGACTCAAACACACTATAAGGACCTTTTCTATACTCTAATATAATTATCACAGTTATTTCTAATGCCGTCACTGGGTCGCATTCTGACATATCCAGACTGGATAAATTCAAATGATTGTTGATGAACTGAGGAGTGTTTCAGCCTGAGGAAGAAGCTGCTCTGTAGTCAGGTGATACGGTGCTAAAACAAACTCTCCTTGCAGTGGCTTTAAAAGTGAAAATGCAGAATGATTTTTTTTCACTGCGGTACTGATACTGCTGCTTGATGCAAACACAAGACCTCCTGCAGACTCATGGATAAGCCACTGACACAAGATGAAATGAAGCACTTAAGTCTCAAACACACTGAAGAAATATACGCTGTAAGATGCTTGATCCTACTGACATCCTGTACCTGGTTTCTCTCTGTCACAAGGCACAGGGAATTCAGCAGGATCTTCACCAGGGTCAGGTTGTTGTAGCGAGCAGCCACATGTAGACATGTGTCACCAACCTGGAACAACCCAGAGTTCTTAGTTGAAGAGGTCTACCAAGTTTGACAGTGGCAAAGTTTTTAAATCATTTGTTCATCTCTGAGGAGAGCTCAGTACTTTGTGAGGAGATGGAGGACTCACGTTGTTTTTGGTGTCTGCCGTGGACCCTCCGAGCAGCAGCAGACGAGCAGTCTGAGCATGTGCATTCTGACAGGCCAGGTGGAGGGCTGTGTTTCCTGACTGAATCCACGTAATATACAGACTGTTGAGTTAATACACTCTACAGGAGCCTTTCATAGCCATCTATACCATGAGCACGTAACACCACAGCTCACATCTTCTCATCTCATCGAACAGTTTGGCTAGACAGACCACATTGTTGAGCCATCACATTATAATTCACACAGGAGTAACTATAAAACATGCATTTTAAAGGAAGATTTCAAAACATTCCATTGAAAATGAAGCCTATATATATTTGTATGTTTTAAAACACGTCCGCGGGTACTTCAGTCATTGAGGAGAATGCTGCAGTGCCGTTTCGCTGTGAAGCTCCAGAGATCGACACTCAGGTAAGTTGATATGACTGAGTCTGAGATGTTGTCATATTGTGAGGGTTTAAGAAACAAAGTCTGGAGCTCCACAACCAGAAACAAAAATATTGGCTGTGAATCAGACATATAGCATAATGTGACTCTTCTTTGCACTTTTCTTAACATATTGTTCTTCACCTGTAACTACGAACCACAGACTATAAGACTGAGAGTTGTGATCCCTACAAATGCTGAAACACAGCCGCTGCTGCTTGAGCTTTTATTGATACTCAGTTGGATACTCTTATATTTGAATAATTTGATCATACTACTGCTACTGCTACTACTACTAATAATAATGATAACAATAATGATAATAATAGAGTTATTACCCTACCTTGTTCCTGATGTGGAGATCAGCTCCTGCCTTGACCAGCAGTTTGACACAGTGAGAGAAACCATGCCAAGACACCTCATGCAGTGCAGTGTTTCCATCCTGTATCAGATATTGGACACAGTTATTCCATCACTTGTATAACTTTATCAGCATAAATGAACTTTCCTGTAGGCGTGTCTGACATGTACAGCGTGTCCAGCGCTCACTCTGTCTTGCAGGTCCACAGCACAGCCTCCTTGAATCAGAGCCGCCACAGCATCACTGTTCCCCACCATGGCAGCTCGGTGCAGGGCCGTCTGGTGACCGGAGCCCGGGCCTGATGATGAAGGCACATGGACCAGTGCCTGCTCACTCATCACTCCTGACACACACATTCATGCACATAGGATTGCATACCTCTTCAGTATACTGTATGTGTGCATGCATGAACATTAACA
Source organism: Lagodon rhomboides (assembly GCA_039737535.1). Classification (NCBI taxonomy): domain Eukaryota; kingdom Metazoa; phylum Chordata; class Actinopteri; order Spariformes; family Sparidae; genus Lagodon; species Lagodon rhomboides. Next base: position 342,651 of record CM077801.1, read on the forward strand.
GATTCAAGTAACACAAACAACAATGGACCTCTGTGAGTGTGATGCTGCTAGTGATATCAGATGACTGACTTCATACTGCGATTTACATGTGGATATGCCTTCATATTTAGGACAATGAGCAGGACAATGAGCAGGACAATGAGCAGGACAATGAGCAGGACAATGAGCAGGACACTTCCTGCTCAGCACCAAACAGCAGACCAATTCAATTCATATTTCCAGTTCAAATCAGGAAAGTGCAGAGCCTGCTGATGTTTCTTTGAACTGTTTCACTGTGTATGATGTGGATGAATAAATAACTCCATGCTAACACTATACTGTGATCACACCCGGTGTAGGTCTATTCATTTGCAGAACTGAAAGAACAAATGTCAGGTATTGTCAGTCACATGTGCCCTCCATTGCTTGTTGTTGGCTCACTCACTAAACACCACTGACCTGAATTCTTACACGGACTGTCCTCCTCCGGTAATGTTAAGCATCTGACCCAGATGACAAAGGATTTCATGTCAATGCTGCAGTATTTGAGCTCAGATTATGTTCTATGCAAGGATCAAGCCTTAATCTCTGTTGGTGATTATAAAGAGTCTTGAACCCAAAGCATGTGTACATACAACACTGAACACTTGGGCTCATCAATCGAGACTACACATTCTTATCCCGTGCAGAGAAGCCTGGGTCTCTGTTTACATAATTACACTGTATGAAATCCTCTGTTTCATCATGTTTTATCGTCTGTGTGACAGATTGTTGCAGACCTGGGATCTGTATTTACCACAGTGTTGTTTAGAAACTCTATTTCTACCTGATGTTGCTTTAACTTCTGGATCCAGTGTGGTGCGTGCAGAGCTGGGCTGCATTGAACGTGGTGCGGTGTGCTCATGGTTCAACAAAAGGTTGGACACCAACCTGAGCTTTCATCCACCAACACCATCAGGTCAGACTTCACCCCTGACTAAAACTGTGGTGCACAGTAAAGTATGATTACTTTGTAGAGCTTTGTTTTCTTTGCTTTTAGAGTTTGGAAGTACTTGTACATAACTCAAGTACGTCATTCCCTGCCACACTACAGGCTATTTAAACTCCACTACATTTCTGTATTAGCTCATAAAATACATTGTTAAAATGTAAACCTCACACGTGTCTGTTTGGGGCCCTTCTCACGTTTGGTGCCATTGAGTTGACATTTCCCCTCAAACTTCTCTGATTGTTTCATTCCACGACACAGAGAGGTAAAACCATGTGTTATTTCACAAAGAGGCAAAGATTAGAGAAAAGATCTGTGCAGTACAACTTTGTTCACCCCTTCTTTCCTAACACACTGATCATCTAACAACCCCTCACATTGATCTTGTGACTCTTATGAGCTCCTGAGCCCTACGTTGGAAACCAGACTAAACTAGCTAACTGTATATTTCAAACTCGCTCCACCTTGAACAGCTACGACAGTGCGATGCTGCTAACACGCTGAAACATTGTTAAAGTCAGAGGATCATGCACAGACAGGTCTGACTAACTGTTACACACCTGGGAATTGTATTGACCACAGTGGTGTTGCACTGTGACACTGTGGGGGGCGCCAAATCACACAAAATGACATTTTCTACAAAATGTTGCTTTAACTGTCAAAAGTAGAAATAAATGATAAATATATTCACATGTATGGATACACTGTTTACTATGAGTCCGTTGATTGGCCCGGCTCATTATCAGACTGTCTGAATGACAAATAAATCAATTTGAAAATGCATCACTTTGGCTCTGATGCAGCATGTAATCAGCAAAGCAACTAGTAACTACAGCTATCAAATAAATGTAGTGGACTAAAAAGTACAATATGTGCCTCCACATGTAATACTCAAGTAATATGTACAAGTACCTCAAAATTGTACCTAAGAACAGGACTTGAGTACATTTCCTTAGTTGCCTTCATCACTTGTATCTGCTGCTGTTAAAAATACTTTCTCAGTATATTCATTGGTATTTCAAAGAAGTTGGCTCTTTTCAAAAGGTTTGCTCAATTTCAAGTTCTGACAGAAAAAAGTGCATTGTCCAGTTCCAGTTTACCTTATCTGCACAGAGCGCGCACACTTCAGTGACTCCGGTTGAAGCAGAAAGGAGCATCCATGCAAAATCCAAACAAGCCTTTCAACGGGTTGTAGCTGTGTGTGGTGCGTAAGAGGATGATGCTGCTGCAACAACAGCAGGCCGGCTACTCAGTGTGTGAAGACGTGCTGAGAGGACGCCAGCTGTTGTAGTGCATTACAGCTTAGAGCGAGCGAGCGAGAGAGAGAGAGAGAGAATGGCAGAAGTACATACTGTACATCTACAGTAATACCTTCACCCTCCATCTGCACGTGCTCATGGAAAAGGTTTAATCTTGATCATGATCAGTTCGTCTGTGATGTGAGATTACAATAAAGTGAATTCCAGCTCCTCTGGGGAACCGTGTGCTTTAAACCACTATTACACACACACACACACACACACACACACACACACACACACACACACACACACACACAGTTTCCCTTGTAAACTTACTTTTGACAGCCTTTTTCTATTTTCTCATTATTTCTCTTATATTGTCTCATGGTGAGAATGCTATTTTTTGGTTAAATTTACATTTCTAAGCTAGGCTTATAGCTATGAATTGAAAATATGCCAATAATTAGCAGCCCTTTTGTGTCCAGGAACCTTGGAAACACTGGCCCTCATTTATCAATCTAACGTAGAAACCAGCGCAGATCCGAGCGCAGAAATCATCTTACGACAGGGTTCACGTGTGATTCATGAAACGTTCGTATCTCGCCGATCACAGCGTAAGAATGAATTTAAATAAAATACATTTAAATACCATGCCCTTAAATATTGTCAGTTTAGAGGCCTCGCCCCTAGAATTTATGACATGGAGATGCGTAATACGTCCAAGAAGAGGAACTTCTCTGACCTGAATGCTTGAAGCATTTTGGCTGTTCAGCCTATATTTAAATAAATAAGGGTTATTTTACGGTTGCAGTCAGAGTTTATTTCTTTATTTAAGTGATGTTTCAGATCATTGGGAGCCAGGCACGAGTGGCGTTGTTCAGGCTGCGGCTGAAGAAACCGGTCTGGAGTCAGTCCCACAGCCAGTCAGATGTGAGCTGTGCATGCGTGTCCTCCGCCGCCCGTGCAGGCACCACGACCCTGGATCCTGACGGCAGAGGTCTTGGAAAAACAAACCGAAATGTGTCGGTCAGTGGCGGAGATAAATCGCTCACTTACAGCAATAAACGACACTTTAAAAGAGATAAACGAAAACCTGAAACGTGCATCACATGAATAAAATGTTTGACTAAACGTTGTGCGTTGTCTGTTTCCCTGTATTGAATAGTTGCTAAACATAAGTCTTTAACACTTTACATTTCAGAAGTGATGAATGAGCTCCTGTCTCCCTCGTGCAGCCTCCAGTTGGGGCTCTGCTGGCCAGGCTCTCTGGGCAGAGGTTCATCTGGCTGCACCGGGACATCACATGGCTCCCTGTTTTGTGCAGTATTGTGCAGAACCCCACAGGCTAAAATGATGCTGCAGACTTTCTCTGGCGTGTACAATAGGGTTCCCCCGTGGATCCTGGACAGAGCCATCTGCCCTTAAGCAACCTGATGCAGCGCTCCAACGTGGCCCGTGTGCGTAAATGTGCATGGTTGAATCTGCGCTCCTGCTCTGTTGCAGGGTTTGCCAGTGGAGTTACCAGGTATTCCTGGAGGGGATAAACTTTGTCACCGAGCACATGAATCATTGCATGTATTGCTTGTAGTTATGTCACCTGCCTCAAAACAATTCTCAAAATGAAAGAGAAATTAATGTTATGCCCAGTTTTCTGTCGTACGCTCGTGTGATAAATGAGGGCCACTGAGAGTACAGTGTGTGATCCATCAGGATTGTGGATGAGGCACTGTCTATACTCAAAGGTCTCCTTCATTTTCTGCAGGATAATTTTTCCATCACTCGTGTGGTTCATCAAAGATATGACCTCTTTACAACGTTCATCGTCCAACTGGCCACCAATGTGAGGCACCTCTCTCTCCTGTCTTGGACCACCTCCTCTTGCTGTCTGCATTTTAGGTTCCTTGGACACAAGTTTTGTCTTTCTCTGAATTGTCTTGAGCCGCCATGCCAGAAATCCAGAGCCACTTTCGTTGTCATAAAAAAGGACAGACACAACTGAACTTCATAATCAGCAATAGTGAATCCATAATTTGACTTGTGTATTAATAAGCAATAGGGGCACGGCATGGTGTGAAGTGCATCCACACGTTATTATTCTGAGGTGCAAAAATACATTTTTAACTAAGGTATGTAATTAAGAAAAATGCACAACTTACATATCCTTTCCTAGAGAGGGGATCTTTTAATGCAGGGAACAAGGTGACAATTCCCAATGCATATTTCTCTTTAGTGATTCGCTGAGGGATTCTCCTGCGAAGAAAAAAAAGGGAAATTGTTCCTTGCTTACATGTACAAGTACTTTACAGGGCTGAACATTACTTCAGTAACGTGAGTCATCTAGTTCAGAGTTGAGCTCATTACTGTCATTGCTGCCTTTTCTCCAATCAAGCAACAACTGATGTCCTTTTCCAACTGGACATTACTGATGGCAAACTATCATTAATTTAGCCCCAAACCATTTACGTACCTAAAGTTTAATAATCTTGGAGTATGTGAATTCATGTAAAAAGGAAAACAAAAAAACAGGAAGTTCAATAGCTGTGAAATGTCTAAACCTAACTTACCCTTCTGTCTCAACCATGTGTGCTGCAACAATGTTCACCATCTGCCTTCTTCTACTGTCACACAACATCCCAGTTTCTTCATATTCATCAAGCACTGTTGTCCCTCCTGGTTTCGTCTGCAGGATCTGCTTTATCAGCTAAACAGATTGTAACAACACTGAATAACGGAGTGAAATGGTACTTCTAACACTTCTAACAAGGCCAAACCATCTGGCCTGGTCCCAGAGGTATATTTTGCAGTTTTGATTTAAACCTAAAGCAGATAACTAGTTTCAGATTACAACATGATCAATGATTGCAAAGGAAAAAGACAGATTTTTGAGAACACAACATGCTTGACATGTTTTTATCCTTACTGTTAAATTGTTGGATGGAAGTTTAAAACAACAACAAAAAGGACATAACTTAAATCAGAAAGGTGATACTGAAAATTTACATATGATTTAAAACAAACATTAGAGGACAAACTCACATCTCTGGCTGAAGAACTCTGAAAGGCCTCATCATCCATTCTTGATCGCTTAAATGGTCTTGATGTTTCACTGTTGCTGCTACTAATGGACACAGAGAGGAAAGTGAGGATCGTGGTGTGGATGGAGCTGATGACTGACATGTGCCTGAATCTAAGAGCATAAGATATCATAAACAATTCACCTCATTTTCTGCATATTTGTGAATGAACCCATTTCCATCAGGCATCTTAACTCTTAATATGCTAATCTTAAAATACTAAGTAATAATAGTAATAATTAATTCCATGCAATAGGAGCATCTGAAATGATCTCTGTTGTTAAAGCAATGTAAAAAATAATTAATTAATAAAGTTAAACTTTACCATTGTCACTGCTGTCCTTGATAACGAAGCAAATCCCTTCCATTGTGCATAATTCTGCAAACACTGCTTCATCCACCTCAGTGCCGGAATCATCTTCCACGGTAATCTTGTCCACATGAATGGAGAACTTTTCTCTCACTTAGTGATGAGGTTAAAGACAACATAGCAATGTTTAAATTATAAGATGTAATGACTTTCACTCAGTCTGAATTACTGGTTATTCACATAACAATAGCAACATTTACCTTCAGAAATGAATTCTTCAAAATCAGCATCTTGTAACTTGATGTATTTCTTGTGGTTTTGATACTGCACCTTAATTATCATGTTGCCATCTACAACATGAACCTGCAGAGAAAGAGAGGGACAACAGGACATTTCTTAGATATCCATTCTATGCTTATTTAAATGATAAATTCCTTAATAGCCTAAATAACATAACTTTCACTGCACTCATTGCTCTATGGTGGACCAAAATATACTTTTTCGAACTGAAGCTGGTGGGTGTGCAGACGTTCTCTTTCTGCCTGACAGGTCTGGAACTTAAAATACTGCTCCTCACACTTCTTATGATGACTGCTGTATGTTTGTAGCCTGTTAAACAAGCGCACTGAAAAACACAGAATGATCCCGTCATGTCAGCTTCCATGTTAGAGCGTACATTCTTGAGTTTATTGAATAATAATTAAATATAACAGGTGTACCTGTATATACTTTGCCAATAATTCTTGCCTGTGTGATTTTACTAAACAGGAGTCCAGCAGTCTTATGCGCTGTGCATCAGAAAATTGTCCAGTAACAGCAACATAATTTACAGCTAAATGAAATTAACTGTTAAACCTATTTTGAAACAACATTATTCATTTTCTGTAAACTTCCTAACATTTCTTATAATGAAACCAGTGTTGGCAGAATACAGGACTCCTTCGCAACTTATATTAATATATAACTTTATATGGCTACATTTGCATTATGACACCTTAAAAAGCAAACTATTCAAACTTTGCTCACCAGCAGGCTGAGATGTTGACTTAAGACCCTCCAGATCGTGAGAATTACTATGAATTAAGAGACAACATCAAATGAAAGACATTTGGAGGAGGTGCAGTTGAAACCTAATAATAAATGTTACATTCATGTGGTCATATTTAAAACGTTACAACAAGCATAAACTAATCCACCGGCCTGTCCGCCAGACACAGGAAAAGCAAAGAGAATCTGGTGGATTTACAAAATAAAATACCCCGTGCAAACTGCCGGTCGTGAAAACAGACCAAAGCGAAACTAATTAACTACGTAGCATATTTACACATGCACAAGCATGTTTAGAAGAACATGCACCAGGAAAATGGCCAAATTTGAGCAAATAAACAAAGCCTTGGCGGGATAAACGCTCGCCTCTAAAACGCTCCGGTGGCGCAATGCGCTGCCGACGGGCCCGGTGGAGTTTCCCAGTCATTCTCCAACATACAGTTCACTCTATTATGAGCTATTACGTGCTTAACGGTAATGAAACATAGCGCGCGATTTTTGAAACACCCGGGACACGACTGTGACAGTTGAAACTCCGTTCGGAGAAAACAGTTAAAATTACTGTCTACTTAACCCAAACTGCTCAAATCTTCATTTTAATAAGAAGTTTGGTTCAACGTTAGCCCATAATGTCTTAAAAAGAAATGAAATGACTGTCTGCAAGTCTGCATGTCTATTTAGCATTACCAGCAAAAAACGGCGACAAAACCTTGTTAGAAATGCCAATAAAGTTTAATCTGTCTCCAAATCTAGAAACAACGAATCAGCATAAACACATTTTAATAAAAACAGCAATGACACAACGACTAATTTGATACATTTTACTCATCAGTCTCTCCTTCCCATGCTCCATGCAGTGAAAGAAAATGGCTGCTGTCAAATTCCATCACGGTTTACCTGTCCGAATGTTGAAAGTGTCACTCATTAGTGTTAAATACTGTCAGCTCCGTGATTTTACACCCAACACTCTTATGTTTTCTCACCAGTGGAGAGTTGATTCTGCCAGATCAACACCCGTACCTCAACACTTTACTCTGAAACAGCCCAACACCAGCATTTTAACACTAGTGAATTTAACACTTAACACTAGTGAGGTTTTTTGCTGTTTCAAGCTTTTCAACAACCTCCATTACAAATTTGACCAAATGAAACAGGAAACATTAAGGGATTGGTTTAGATTAGTTTTAATGACACATGAACAGTAACATGACAGGACACAAAGCTGTGGGACAGAGGACACACGCCCAGCTGGGTGACAGTTTAAGCCCCAACCTCTATTTTTGGCACAAAATACATTTGAGGCCATTCACAGTAATAATTGAAGTACTTTATCATAGTTCAAAATAAAGCGTTGTTTAGCCCAACATTTACAGAAAACACCGATGGAAACACATCTTTAATGGCATCAGAAAGCTAGCATCCATGGCTGTCAATCAATCTGTGAAAGGAAGCAGGTCCAATCTTGTGTTCGGATTGATGTGTTGGAATAAAAACAAATCCATTCTTTCTGTTTAAATCCATCAGAACATCAGAGACCAAAGTCTTCCACATACAGACCATGTTACAAATGGGAACTAGCTTAAGAAGTGGAGGTCTAGCTTATGCATTATAGTTTTGGTATAGAGCATTTCTTGCACTTAGTATTATATTTACATAATTGACATGCAGCATCACTGTGCACCACTGCCTGTGGAGAGAAAGTCGGCCTGCATACGATATTAACTGGCCGATGTTGGTAGCTCAACATTAGAAGATAACACAGTGGAGCTCTTGAGATAAATGTGGTTATTTTCACACAGGCAGCTGTCAAACCTTTCAGAGATACTGCTGCTGTAACAGACTCTGCCTACCGGTCTGTTAACAGTGCTGTGATTGGCTGTTCAGGCTCATTTTTTGTTCATATAACCATATACATACATAACATAATGATATAGAGTACAAAGTATAATCGTATAATATATATATATACATACAATATACAGAGTGTAAAATATAAAGGTGTGGTCAGCCGTTCTGATTCTTCCACACACTTTCTGTCAGTATCTCGTCACAGTGTGCTGACTGAAGTCAGGCCTTAGGGGAGAATCATATACTGGATATGAAGATCATTCCCTACTTGCTATATTGTTCACTATATTTCATGCTTTTTTTGGCACTCCAAAGAAGATCAAAATCAGTAGCATCAGCTGTTTGGCTGTTTCTTTTTCATTATCATTAATCCTTTTCTTCAGCAGCTGTTCGTTCATTCATTCATTTCAAGAATGGTCTGTTTTTGCAGATGAACTAATTTAATGACAAGTCTTCAACCTCAGTGTGGACACTAAATAGTGCCTTCAGACATTTAGAGTCCATAGCATGGACACTACACTACACGTATGGTAGTGACAGTAAAACCTGCTGTTTATAGTTCATATCTTAAACTGTTTCAAATCCCCTGCTCAGTTTTTAACCCAAATCATAGTGCTCTACAATGTGATGACCAAAGTATTCTGGATCATACAAGTCTTGTTCCTCTGATGCAGTCTGCTTCTTCAACCACTGGTTCCACTCCTCTCTGTTTCTCTCTGTCATCTGTAGATCACCATTCAAAGGACGATCAGGCCTCCTGACTACAATGAAAATTATAATCACATTAGGATACAATGGCAACGTTCACTCTCTTTGTGTTCAGGCAGAGAGAGTACAGAGAGGCCTCATGTGAGGCTGATGGTTTTACATGTAGGCCTCTCTTTTTGTTTGACCATGTGGTGAGTCCCAACAATAAGCTCTGTCAAACACTTTCTACAGCACATTCTTCATTATTTGGGCCTTCATATAAATTCAGCAAATGTTCTACATGAAGTTCTTTTCTTCTTCTTCTCTGTGTAAAAACCTTTGTGTCTGTTTGTCCCAGTGATGGACGGCTTCATTCTCATAAAGAGCAGGGAAGTGACATCTGATCACAAGTGGTCACTCAAGAAACAGTCTAATGCCAGGTGTGAACTGCAGACTTAGACCCGTCCCCTTATGATCATATATATATATATATATATATATATATATATATATATATATATATATATATATATATATATATATATATAAAATCTGCAAACATAAGATGACAGATGATATATAATGGCTCAGCCAGTCTGTAAAAGTAGAGTCTAGCTGTGTTGTACTGTGAGAACAGAAATAACAAATCTTACCAAATTTAAGCAGCATAATCATTCCACACAGTATAAGAGTGATCGCACCAATAATCGAGCAGATTTCAACGATCAGTTCCAGACTTTTCCAGTAGACACTTGGGCTAAGAAGGTGTCTGCCGTCCAGAGTATTTCCATCTGCAATGACAGAAGATCCTGAGAATACTCTCTGACCTCCATTCATCATATTTATGAAATGTAAAACTGAAAACAGGAAAGATCCAACAGTGAAAATCAGCAGCAGAGTTTTGACTCAGAAGTCTTTTTGAGGAGATTTAGTCCTCATCCTCTTTCACTGAATATCATTCAAGAAGAAAAGGGCTCTTGGAAACCAGATGACTTTTCCTTGAACTTGTGGTTCATGAAGTACACAAACGTATAAGATCTACTGCAGACAAAACAAACCGACAAACTAGAGACACACATCCATCACCTCCCTGGCCCACAGGTGAATGCTGGGGTGGAGGCGGGGCTTATGAAATGCTTTATGAAAAGTTCAGATGAGCCGTGTGATGGCATTGTTAGGTCTGTGTCATTAGATACCAGTTTAGTGTCTTTGTCTCCACACCACATGACTCAGTTTTTTTAAGCATCTGCCATGAGAGACAACATGTTGACAGAGTAGCTGTACTGAGGAAGCTAAGCTAAAACATAAAGCAAATACCAATGCTACAATGGAAGGAAAAGACAGTAACAGCCATCGATGGTGGACGATGTCCAACCCTAAAGACCTCAACATCTCGAACATGATCTGTCGCTTAAACCATAAGCATCACATACATACGATACAGTGCATTCAGAAAGCATTCATGTCATGTTAGTATTATGTTATGTTGCAGCCTTATGCTAAAATTGTTTAAATTATTTGTTCCTCATCAATCTTCACGCAGTGAGGGTTACCACCATGAGGACAGAGTGGAAACAGAATATTTTTTAAATGTATTAAAAAGGAAAAACTGACATATAACATTGACATCAGTATTTACTCAGCACTTTGTTGAGGCACCTTTAGCAGAGATTACAGCATCGAGTCTTCTTGGGTTTAACGTGACAAGCTTTGCACACCGGGATTTGGGTATTTCCTGCCATTCTTCTATGCAGATCCTCTCCAGCTCTGACAGGTTGGATGGAGACCTGAATCATTTTCAGTTCTCTTTAGAGTTGTTTGATTGGGTTCAAGTCAGGGATCTGTTGTTCCTAAGCCACTCCTGCATTGTCTGGGCTTTGTGCTGAGGGTCATTGTCCTGTTGGAAGGTGAACCTTTGGCCCAGTCTGAGGTCCTGAGCACTCTGGACCAGGTTTTCATGAAGGATATTTCTGTACTTTGCTTCAGCCTTCCCTCAACCCTGACCAGTCGCCCAGTCCCTGCTGCTGAAAATCACCCCCAAAGCATGATACTGCCACCACCATGCTTCGCCGTCGGGATGGTACTGGGCAGCTGATGAGCAGTGCCTGGTTGTTTCTCACAGTCTGAGCTCTTTAGGTGCTTTTGCAAACTCCAAGTGGGCTTTCATGTGTCTTTCTCTGAGGAGAGGCTTCCGTCTGGCCACTCTGCCATTCAGAGGAAAGAGTCCTGGTTGTTCCAAACTTCTTCCATTTAATAATCATTGATGATCTTGGGGACCTTAAATGCAGCAGAATTAGTTTTGTAGCCTTCCTCAGATCTGTGCCTTGACACAATCCTGTCTCTGAGCTCCGCAGGCAGCTCTTTCCACCTCATGGTTTGGTTTTTGCTCTTATATGCATTGTCAGCTGTGAGACCTTATATAGACAGGTGTGTGCCTTTCTAAATCATGTCCAATCAATTGAGTTAACCACAGGTGGACCTCAGTCAAGGTGGAGAATCAGCTGATCAAGAGAAGTGGCAGACACGTGTCATAGCAAAGAGTCTGAATACTGATGTCAATGTCATATTTCTGTGTTTCCTTTTCAATACATTTGCAAAAATGTCTAAAATGTTGTTTCCACTTTGTCTTTACGGTGTACTGAGTGTAGACTGATGAGGAAAAACATCATTTAAACAATTTAAGCATTAGGCTGCAACATAACATAATGTGGAAAAGGTGATGGGGTCTGTAACAGTATATGGAGAGAGGGACAGAATATTAGAAACACTGGTTCCACAGGTTATGTTCAGTTGTACAAGTATATCTTTGTTAATTAACCAAATATAAACATGCAAGTTTTCCAAAGGTCTCACCCCAAAAGACCGTGAAGTTGTGACCTCCTGTCTGTACTCCACAGCCGTAGATGTTAGTGGTTTGTTTGAGGAAGATGCCAGCTGTCAGTCTGAAGATCACAGATCCGTCTTCAGAAGGCATTGGTCCGGTTACCGTGCTCCAACTTGCTTGGGAAGCCCCGTCTCCAATCAGCTGCACTGAGCTCACTGGTTTGTCAGTAGTTGTCACGTGACACATGAGCAGTGCCTGGTCTGGTTTAACATCTGGCTTGGCAAATACACGTACCTCTGCAGAGAAATGAAGTAAAAGATCAGGGTTAGGGTCAAAGGATTATTGAGATAATGTTTTCATAAACTGACCTAATGTTTGAAGCTATCGTACTCTGTCATACGTCACTCATTCAAGCACACGTAGCAAGAACGCTAGCAGCTAGCTGTTGCAGTTATTTCTCTCAGTCTAAAGTTAGTGAGCCATTAGTTAACTAAGTTGTACAACTGTATTGTGTATTTATTTGTTTTCCAGTGTCCTCAGATACAAGAGCTGCCGAGCATTCAGCAGATTGTGCTTCTTTAAAAGATGTCAGTGGTGAGTTTGAATATATTTTTAATAAAGGCATCGATTAGAACTTGTGCTGACTTTATTGAGTCTTCGTTGTTTCATGCTCTCTCACCATCCTGGTGGCTAGGCCTGCACGATTAATTGTATTTTCATCGTCATCGCGATGTGAACGTGCGCGATAAACCCATCGCAAAAGCTGGTCTGAAGTGCAATAAGTTTTGTTTACATCCGCCATGCTTTCACAGTCAGCGTGCTGACAGTTGGCCAATCAGATGTGGCCCTTGACACATGGGCCATGCATGCACACCGTTTAGCCAATCAGATGACGCCCAGCTCTGCTCATGTTCCTGCATGAGAATTAGTAGCCAGAGTAAACAGGATGGAGGCAGGAGAGCAGAGCGGTGAAAATGCCGACGAAACGCTCGTGTGTGTATGTGTGTGTGTGTGTGTGATTTTGCCACATTATGTTCAGTGTGAAGTAAAAGTACTTGTCCATGTCATTTCATTTCAAAGCAAGCAGAAGTAACAATAATTATTATTAATAATATTTTAGGTGTGTATTTATTATGTATTCACAACAATACACTACCACACTGTTTATAAGTACACTGTTCATATTGTACAATATTATGTACATATGAGTCTATTCTATTTTCTACCTTTGTATTATATTGTTTATTTTTTACTATTATTATTGTGTATTGTGACATTACAGTTATAATTATTTTACTCACCTTTTGCTGTCTGGGACTGGTAGTGTATTGTCATATTACTGTGTGTTTATTACGTTTAAAAATGAAAAAAACATGGTTCATGTGTACGAGTGACCAAAGCATGTGCTGGTGCAACCAACTGAGAAGGTTTTCTAAATATGAATCTAAATATGATTGGAAATGTCAGGAAAATGCTTTGGACATAGTGTACGTGCTCACAAACACTTTACTTTTAACTAAAGTAAGAAGTGTAGCCTGCAGTATCGTCGGCAGCATCAATCCCGAGTGCTGTATGACATCATCACGACCCTGAACCACAGGCCATCTTTGAACATAGTCCCAGATTCCATATTTATGTCACTCAATGATAACTCAGCTATTGCTTTAGCTGCAACAACTTCATGACCTGAAGAACACTAGAAAATATTGTGATGTGATGTAAGGCTGTGTGTGTGTGTGTGCGTGTGTGTGTGTGTGTGTCTGTTTGTGTGTGTGTGTTTGTGTGTGTGTGTGTGTGTGTGTGTGTGTGTGTGTGTGTGTGTGTCTGTGTGTGTGTGTGTGTGTGTTTGTGTCTGTTTGTGTGTGTGTGTCTGTGTGTCTGTGTGTGTGTGTGTGTGTGTGTGTGTGTGTGTGTGTGTGTGTGTGTGCTGGTGTTTTATCAGGTGGGTAACCCTGACCCTACTGCTCCAGCTCTCACCTGTTTTATGGTGTGTTGACTTCAAGTTAACACTCTGCAGAATCAGTGGACATTGTTCTCTGATGAAGTGACTGAAGGCATGATTCCGAGCAATGTTGTTGTTCCACTGATGTTGAACTTGTAGTGCAGAGGGAGACTGTGACATCCATGTCCTCGATACAGGGTCAAATCTTATGAAGTCTGTTCCATTCACTGCCCAGACGTCAAAAGAAGAGATCGTCCCATTGTGCGACTGGGTGCATCCACGCCGCCGTTGTACTAAACAATCTATAAATGAAGAAACTGTTAATGAACAGATAATTCTCTATATATTACAGATATTCTGTGTGATAAAATGTTGTACATGTTTAAATGTATATATGTTTGTGTAAAAATATATATTCTGTAAAAATCATTTAAAATGTGTGTAAAAGCACAGAATAATATTCATATATTAATAATCGAATGTTAAATAATAATCATGTCCTTTGTTAGAAAATCTTGTTTGTATGAGAGATCTGAAAAATAGGACATGTAAGGATCTGGAAATAACTTTTCCACTGGTCAATAATCCACTTAAACCCGCTCAGATCGGCCTTGTGTGTGCAATGTGAATGTGTAAACTCTGCATTTATACCCGGGTCAGTTGACTCTGCAGTAGAACCGGGTCTTTATCACCTCGGCTGGGCTTTGACCAGTTATCAACATGCGCTGGTGGCCCGTAAATAAAGAAGGAATTTGGGATGCATCTATTCAAGAACGTGTTATTACTGGGCTGCCTGCCTGTTTGTTCCTTGTTCAATTAACTGTCTTTTTATATAATAATAATAATAATAATAATAATAATAATAATAATAATAATAATAATAATTATTATTATTATTATTATTATTATTGCTATTGTTATTTTCAAACTTTTCACTTTCTCTTTATTCCTGTTAAAAAAATAAATAAAACATTTATTCCTCCTCCATGAAACCAAACATACGTTGGTATGTCTAAAGAGAGAGAGCGGTTGTATCAGTCAGGAACATGTCATCAAACAACAGAGCGAAGTTAGTTAAAGGAAAACGCCACTTTGTGGTCGGCGCAGTAATATCATCACTCCTACTCATAGGAGTGATGATATTACTGCGCCGACCACAAAGTGCTCCCAGGTGTTCTTCCGCCATACATAATAGTTATCCTTTTCATCCGCTTAGAAAATTGGCATGTTTCATTTGGTGGAACCACACTTTGGTCGTGTAACTACTCACGTAACCGTACTTAAATAGGGAAAACGTGGAAGTGCTTGGTCGCTTCTAACTTCACCCCCGTTTGGAACCTAAGGAATGTACTGGGCCAAGCTACATGCTAGCAAAGTAGTGCTGCACGCCAGAGCGACTGAGTGCACACAGGAAGGCGAGAGAGGTATGTGTCAACTCGTCTAACATCACGGAAGAACATAGTTCAGTATGGAAAAACGGTGGCGTTTTCCTTTAAGAGATATGACATAAAGTCTGAGGGACGTCAGTCATGTTGAAAACTCACACACAGTGCAGTTGATGGATGGTGGAATCTCATGGGCAGCTTGTATTATATCAGATTGAGCTCCATCACAGTATTCAGGTAAGTCTGCTGATTCCAGGGCAGGTTTGAGCTCCTCTCTTGTGGTCGAGCCGTTACAGTGAGAGATCGGAACTCCATCAAATAGAGTTAGGTGCTCAGATTGAGGTTGATCTCCAGGCTGCACGCGTCCTGTTGACAAGAACTCAAGAGAATGGGAACCTGGAAAAAAAGAAGAAATTGGATGGGTCAAGTTTTATCACAATTTCTGATAACTGATAACTGATAACTCATAGTCAGATTTAGGATTGCACTGAATTTGTTTGGAGACCAAGACACCACAACAAGTTAATCCTCTGTATAACTGCCATGATGCAGGTTCCTGTCTGAAGGGTTATAATAGAATATATAATCTGTTGGAACTGCACCGTGACATGTTTGTTTGCATGTCATTGTCAAGAGATCAGGGTCAGTGCAGACAAACAAGAATAGCTAAGTTACCTCAGTGCATTTAAACACATAGCTGACAGATTAACAGATGAAGTGCTGCACACGCTCTGTGACATGAAAATATATACACAACCACCACATTCACAACAGAATTCAAGTTACAGCAGCAGCAGAAAGCCAAGATGTCAGCTGGTGTAGATCAACACAGCTGCCTGAACGTTTGTTGCTTTTCTTTAATGTGCCTTAAATACTAAAGCGTGTAGTACTGTACATACTTTCTCTCACATCTGACTGAGGTTTACTATAAAAACAACAGTAGCAGTGTTGCATCGTGGGTGATCATCAAGATAAAACTACTGTTTACATTTAGGGCATTTAGCAGACTCTTTTGTCCAAAGAGACTTACAGTAAGTACACTTGTTTCTTTTTTTAAGAGAATATTTGTAGGTTGATGTAGTTTTTCTTTTGTTTTTAGAATCACCATCTGCAGAGTAACAACTTCAGCATCAGAAAATGTTGTACGTTCATTTGTACAATCAATGAATAACCATAATTGAGACTAGAATGACTAGTAGAGTGCAGACCAAGGCCCAACAGTCCAACAGTTAATGCAGTCAGTCCCTATTATCTGTGCTGCACATTGGTGCTAGTCGCAGGTTTTTATCCCTGTTGTTGTTCTGCATTAAACTGAACTCACTCAGAGAGACCAGCCACCTAAAGGTGCCTCATTTTTTCATCTTGCTTTATTCCCTGAGAATTTTGGTAACAAACTTGATCCTTAAGTTTCGTTCCCAACTCGTCAAACAGTGATGCTTGTGACTGAGGGGCAGGTCTGCTGCCAGCCGAAAGCCTCAGTATTTATTCAACTTTTTACCAACAGGAGCAATAAAGAACATGTCATGCATCAGTCCATTTATCAAGATATGAGCCCATCCTCCATCTAAGTTTGCTGGAAATCTGTTCCGTTGTTTTTGTATAAACCCACCAGGAAACGGACAAGGGTGGGAACATAACCTCCTTAATGGAGCTAGTAACCTGTAAGTTGTCAACAATACGTTCTCTGCGCTGCGGCTACAGTTCAAAATCAGCAGCAGCAATAATAAAATGTAACTTACCACATTCAGCCGCTGACAGCAAAACATATTGGATTAAAAGTTTAATCCACGTTATTTTCATTTTATGGCACCATTAAGTGGCTGCAGTGACGATCCTCTCAGTCTTTTACAAACCGAAACAAAGTCTACTTTTAGCTCCTGAGCTTCACTGAACAAACTGGATAGACGGCTTACGCCCATCTGATCAGAACACAGATGTGACATGCACAGGCCTGCTCTTTAACACAGCATTAAACTGCAAATGAACAATAACAAGCATCAACAGCCTCCTGGCTGGTCAGGGTAACGCCGAGACAGATAACTCAACTTATACATATTTCACAGATGTTGCTGCCTGTTCAGGATTTTACTCCACAACAAGTCCAGTTGTTTTTCTCCCTGCAGGTGTTAATTCAAGGGCTCTGAGTTTTACACGTGTCTATTATCTTTTTGGGGACAAAATCCTCAACCTCTAAATGTAGAATACCAGTGAGGGTTCAGAAGTGTGTTGTCACAGTCTCAATTCTGTGGTGGGTTTTTGTCTTCTGTGTTTTTGCTTTCTGTTGTGTTTGCAGAAGTGCACTGAGAGGCTGGGTGGAGTTTTCTCCTGCTGCACACACACACACACACACACACACACACACACACACACACACACACACACACACACACACACCTGCAGCCTGCTGATAACCTCTGGTCTTCATGCTGCCTGCTGCCAGATGAGTTCGCCAGTCAGACATGTGTTCACCAGCATTCCCTGCTACCCAGCTCTCCACACCTCTGCAGCTCACAGCCTTGCCCTGAGCTCACCTGAGTCTCAACTGGCCACGCTATCCACCAGCGCCACCGTGAGCTACCTCTCCTCCTCCCTCCACCGCTCTGACGGAGATTCAGACTGAGTATCTCCCCACCTTCACCTGCAGTTACCTTGTGAAGTCAAATAAGCTACCTTGCACTCTACTCCCTGCCTCGCTGTCCGCTTTTGGGTTCAACTAATTGTAACATGTGTCGTGTTAAGATTCAGCCACTTTTGTAACAGTCTGTCCACCTGCCCAACGCTCTTGTTAAAGGCAGGATGTCAGTCTTTAAAACCAGCTGAGGACCAGGATTCAGGTAGATATCAGGGAGAGAGACTGTTGACTGAAATCTTTACAGAGGCCGGTCTCCACCACGACATCCCGGATCACTGGACGAACACATAGTGATGGCATCACCATCTGGTTGCTGCTGTTCACATTCACGCCGGTGCAAATGTAAGAAATACAGAAGTACATCTATATTTATAGCCTAACTCACTTTTCACTGTATGTTTTCTGTGTTAGTGCAGCATGAAGGAGTTACTAACTTTCATTGTATGATGACAAAGAAATCCTCCTGAACCTTTGAACTCAATACGAAGTACAGCTGAGGCTGCATGTCGTCAGTTCTGCAGGGGGGCTGTTCAGAAGCAAAGTGCTGTGTGGGCCCTTTATGCACATCACCACAACTCAGAGTATCTAATTTACCTGTTGTTTACCTGTGAAACTTATGTCCTTAACAGAGCGCTGACACACCCATCCCTTGGCAGAAATTCACAAAGGGAGTGAACCACCACATTCTTAAGTAGCACGTAACCCTAACCCTTCACAGCTGTTTAAGTTCCCCTGCAGGTCAAGATTTGACATTGTACAAATATGATGTGTTGCAATAGATGAGACAAGAGTGGAACTTTTTGGAAGGTGTGCGTGCCATAAAACTAACACAGCATTTCAGAAAAGAACATCATACCGACAGTCAAACACGGTGGTGGTGTGATAGTCTGGGGCTGCTTTGCTGCTTCAGGACCTGGACGACTTGCCGTAACTGATGGAACCATGAATTCTGCGCTATACCAGAAAATCCTGACGGAGAATGTCCAGCCATCAGTTTGTGACCTTAAGCTCAAGCACACTTGGGTTACACAGCAGGACAATGATCTGAAGCACACCAGCAGGTCCACCTCTGAATGGCTCAAAAAAAACCAGAATGAAGGTTCTGGAGTGGCCTAGTCAGAGTCCGGACTTAAATCTGATTGAGATGCTGTGGCATGACCTTAATCAGGCCGTTCATGCTCGAAAACCCTCCAATGTGTCTGAATTAAAACAATTCTGCAAAGAAGAGTGGGCCAGTATTCTTCCACAGCGATGTGAAAGACTCAGTGCCAGTTAGCACAAATGCTTGATTGTGGTTGTTGCCGCCAAGGGTGGCAGCCAGTTATTAGGTTTAGGGGGCAATTACTTTTTCACACAGGCCCAGGTTGGTTTGGATAGCTTTTTTTCCCCCCTAATAAATGGAATCATCATATTAAAACTGCATTTTTGTATTTTCTCAGGTTATCTTCGTCTGATATTGAAATGTGTTTGATGATCTGAA
The DNA here is from genome assembly GCA_039737535.1 of Lagodon rhomboides. NCBI lineage: Eukaryota > Metazoa > Chordata > Actinopteri > Spariformes > Sparidae > Lagodon > Lagodon rhomboides. Next base: position 362,088 of record CM077801.1, read on the forward strand.
ACATGTAAGTGTGACAAAAAAGCAACAACAAAAGGAATCTGTAAGAGGGCAAAACTTTTTCACAGCACTGTATGTATGTTATATATGTGGTCCAGTTAGACTTCAGGTATGGGATTGTTTGCATTGTGTATCTGGTGCTCCTCTGTTGTAGATGGATCGGACTGATTTATATGTTCTATCTCATCATGTAAAATAAGTTAATGTATGTCATAGTTTGTACAGTGGCGTTGTGGTCACTAGTGCTTACTGTTGTTGACTTTTTGACGTGTGTTTGTACTGGGGGATGTGACCTCACTGCAGTCTCTGTTAATCTCACCTGAACATTTAAAGAAACACCTGTTGCAATCAGGAAATCTGATCTAGTAACATGTGAAGCACCTGAGGGCTCATTGTTCATCAGAAAGGTGTGGCTGGAATATTGATTTTTGCACCAGGAAACCTGGAAACCCTCTGATCTGTGGACCTACAGGAACTCTTGTGTTTTCATCATGTGCCTGTGTGCAGGGTGAGGCAGGCTGAGCCCTCCTAAAGGTGTGACCCTGGAGCCGGCCCTGCTCTGACCCCGGACACACTGGACACCAAACATACGTCCCAGCATTGAAGGTACGTGGAGGAGAAAAATACCCACTCATCTCCTGTTTGCAGACCTCTGAAGAGTCAGTGGATGCTTTCTGTAACAGGCTGGCTCTGTAGTATTCCTTCAGCCTGCCTGTTGTACTCATTGGGCTGCTTCCATAGACCCACCAGGACCAGCCTCACTCCTCCACCCCTCCCAGTGCGGCTGCAGAGGGGGTGAGAGTTCACCGGCATGGCTCTCATGGATCAGGTGACAATGTAGGAAAGTCAGACAGTACGAGGCAGAGGCAGCGTCAGTGGAGCAGAGGGAAGCAGCATGACGACTGAGACAGTGTGTGCGCTGAGCCGGCAGGAGGAGGAGGAGGAGGAGGAGGCTCTGGGATATTACGACGACGAAGACGACCTGGAGGCGTTTTCAGACGCAGGACTGGGCTGTGAGGACGGAGGTAGGAGGGTATTTCTTGTGCTTAGGAAGGTCACAGAGCAGCACAGAGCAGTCCTCTGGGCTCCGTGTGTCAGGGCTCCTGCAGCTGCTCCTCTAAAATAAGATTTCCTCTGCGTCACTGGAGCGCTCGGCGGACGTCACTCTGTCAAGTTACAACTGCGGTGGAGTAACGGAGTACATTCACTACAAGTTAGGAACGGTACGACTACGTTACTACACACAAACAGAGACATTAAACCGCAGCCTTGTAGACAGAGATTATAACCTGCAATCTGGCTGCTATAATGATGTAACGTTACTAATAATAGGTCACTACTTTTAGTTTCCTGCAGAGCAACAGCTGAAGTCTATGAGGGCTGGAAGTTACAACATTTAACTGACACGTGGAGGGTACTGAAATGTGTGAATGGAACAATGTAGTGCTGAAAACGCCTGACATGAAAACAGATTGATACCTTGAATCATATCCTGTCTGACATTCATCACTCAAACAGAAAAAAGCCATTTATCATTTGAGGGAAGTGGCCTCCAGAAAATAAATCAGAATGTGGAGGTGATGAAAATGAGTTAATGATGAAAGTGATTAGATGTGTGTTGAAACACGGAGGGATAGATTATTGAACATCTGATTTGACACAGTCTTGCTCTGATTACTTCGGAGTGATGCTCGCTCAGAGTAAAGCCTTATTGAGGATCCCACTGGCAGACCTGTCCTACTCTGTCTCTGATTGACCTGATTGGGCTTTATTGATGCCTCTAAGGCATTTGACAGAGTCAACCATCACAAGCTCTTTACGGCAGGCAGACTATGCAGGTAAAATGGGGGAGTATCTTATCCTCTCCCTTCAGAGTTGGAAATGGGATACATACGGCAGGGTGGGCTTCTATCCCCAAGCCTATTCAGCCTGTACATGGACGACCTGTCAAGGCAGTTGAGAGATTGTAGAACAGGGTGCATAATGGGTAACACCTTAATTAATCACTTTATGTACGCTGATGATCTGGCCATTATATCTCCCAGTAGTGCAGGGTTCCAACAGCTTCTCAACATATGTTCAGACTATGGGGTCAAGTTTGACATCAAGTACAATGGTAAAAGGAGTGTGTTAATGATATGTAGGACCAAGGAGGATCAACATCTTAATTTCCCAGGTTTTTATCTGCCTGGTCAAACCCTGTCTGTGTGCACCAGTGCAAAATATCTAGGCCACATCATCAATGATAAAATGGAGGATGATGCTGACATGCTTAGGCAGAGAAGAATGCTATATGTCCAAGCCAATATGTTAGTGAGAAAATTTCACTTCTGCTCTGATGAGGTGAAGGTGAACTTGTTCAGAGCTTACTGTACACCTATGTGCACAGCCCCACTCTGGGTGAGGTACAAGAAAGAGAGCTAGTGCAAACTCCAGGTTGTGTATAATGACTGTCTCAGAATCCTGCTCAAGAAGCCCAGGGGTAGTAGAGCCAGCAAGATTTTTTGTGATTCAGGGATAAACACCTTCCAGGCCACCCTGAGAAGACTGATGTATAGGTTTATATGTAGACTGCAGGGGTCCCAGAATAATATTATTATACAGGTGACCAATCCAAGGTATAGTTCTGTCAGATACCAATCCTATATGTGGAAACACTGGTATTTGTGTCTTTTATAGGAAGTGTATAATCACTGTTTTTATATGCCACTTTTTGCTGCTACTATTTATTAGATGCCTTTTTACTGAATTTGCATAAGCACTTTATTAGGTGATATAACACCTTTTACACTGTCTGTTTTATGTTTGTATGTGATTGTTTGTCTATTTGGACGTTGGAGTTTGATTGATTGTTGGTTCGCCTTTTTAACCGGTTAACAGTTGAGTGTAGAGGCTGTGTTGTGTGAAGCTCTGATTACTTGCTGTTTTCTCATGGTTATTAAATGCTGGTTGTTTCCCCGGTAAACACACTAACCTCTTCAGACTCCTTCCCACTTGCCTGCTGCTGCTCTTGGGTCACTCATCCTCCAGAGACACTGCAAGACTGGAGTCGTTTAGTCGTTCGGCTGCGCCTTTACAGCCCAGAGACAGTGCAGTTCTGTGGTTTATGTGTTTACTGGGGAAACTACAGCTCACAAACCGCTGTATGAGCTCTACCACTGGCTGTTTGATTTACAAACCAGCTGAGAGAACCACCCAGACACAACCCATTAACACCAGAGGACCGCTGAACAGTTACACTTTAGGAAATAGCATGCTAGCTAATTCTTGTCTCTGTTGTGGTGTGATTAAACAGTACATTTATCTGGCCCACCAGTCTCCCTCCCTCTTGTTGTCAGTAATGAGAAAATAGAAGGCGCCTGGTAGTTAACACCACTTTTCTCTCAGTCTCCCATCAAAAAGCATGGAGTCACAGGACCACAAAGCTGCTGAGCCAACCGTCGTTGCCTCCATTGAGACTGAGCAGGGCTGCTCTCCGAAGAGAAGCAGTTGGATCCATAATAACGCAGTAATCTCCTTTATGCATCATGTGGTGAACCTCACCTCATACCTGCTTGGGATCCACTGAGCCTTTTGAGGACGCTCTTTTCATACCTATCATGATCCTCTCACCTGTTAGCAGTGAACCTGTTCACCTGTGGAAAGATCCAAACGGGTGCTTCTGGAGCGTAACAGAACTTTGAGTCTTGTGTTGCTCCTGTCACAACTTGAGTGACACATGTTGCTGCACCACATTCACAAGAAGCAGACCATTCCAAAAATCAATGACATTAATGGGGTCAAAAATGAAATATACAGTCTTTGTACTGTTTTCACTTGAGTCACAAAGGATTAGCAAAGTGTCACTTTCCACTTTATTATGTTTCACACAGCTTCCAAGCTTTGTGGGAGTCAGGGCTGTAAATGCAGAGTGAACGTGCACATACTCTCTGTAACTCCTACATGGTAAATGATTTTAGTTGCAACTTCCTAAAAATTCCTTCCTAAAAATCTGAAATGAAACATAGTTGTAAAATTTTTAATGATACTTTGAAGCATTAGTCTTCTGTGATTGGCTGTTGGACTGCAGTGTGAGGGACACTTGATCAGTCATGGACATGGACGTCTATGATGAAGCAAACAGCTGTCTGGATTCTGTTCACTTCTGTCTCCTTCTCTTTCCTCCCTCCTGTTCTTCATGAAGACAGGGACTCATTGAAGTGAGTGTGCTTGTTATCATGAGTAGACACTTGGTGGCCTTCAGCTCTGCAGTTCTTGATGCCCACACAGCAGCGAGATGAGGTCAACTGGGGCTGAGATATAATGGGAGCTATTGTTTGACCAAACACTGTGTTACTGACTTATTTACTGTACACTGACTGATAGTATGTGGCCTCCTCAGCCATTTCACAGCCTTTTTGTTTGAACTAATGCTGTGCCAGTTCCAAATGTCTTTGTATTCCTGCTGTTAGAAGTGCACTACAGTGATTCAGTCACTCCTATAGAGTTGGGAGCCTGAACAGAGACAGATTCAAAGAAAGGTCACAGCTGAGCCAGCAGAGGTGGAGATATCTAGACTTTGAGAAGGAGTGTTTACTACATATCCCTCGGTTTAATTTGATAGCATCTGTTTTCAGACTGTCCCTGTGTGTCAGGCCCATTAAAAACAGCCCCAGTGACTAAAGACAGATATGAGTAGAGATAATCCTGATGACATAATCAGGGTTGTTAGTTAGTAGAGTGGAAGTGGTTTGGTTGTAATACATCACATTTATTAAATGTATTTATAAAAGTGAATCATGTTGTTGTGAATACATGGTGTTTGTATCAGCACTGCTGAGTCGTCCGTCATCGAGCACTCTGTAAACCTGTGTGTTGTCAGCTCACCTACTTTAGAGTGACTCTGTCTCTCTGTTGATGTGTAGTGTTGGGCTTCAGTGATTCTCTGAATGGAGAGGTCAAACCTCGGATACTGTTGATGGGCCTGCGGAGGAGTGGGAAGTCCTCCATCCAGAAGGTGGTTTTCCATAAAATGTCACCCAATGAGACCTTGTTCCTGGAGAGCACCAATAAGATCTGCAGAGAGGACGTCTCCAACAGCTCCTTCGTCAGCTTCCAGATCTGGGATTTCCCTGGCCAGATCGACTTCTTCGACCCCACCTTTGACTACGAAATGATCTTCCGAGGCACTGGAGCGTTAATCTTTGTTATCGACTCACAGGTCAGGCCACACAGCGTGTTGTATCAGTAATCGATCCTTTATAATGTCCTGAAGGATTTCTTATTCTTTATTGTGCTGCATTTTCATTTTGTGTCATATTGAATTAACTCCAGCCACCTGTCTCTTCAGGCTGGAGTTGACAGTTGGTGCTGATGTGCACAATAAGGAGTCAAGTTGAAGTCACTATTTGTTGGCTCGGCACAATCACGTCTCAGAGCCTCCGCCCATGTAGAAACCATGACATAGACACTAGAACCCAACCACAATCCAGTGTTTGTGCCAGTGCTGATACTGATAGAAGGGAGTAAAACATACATACCTTTGACATTTCACAGTAATATACACAAAACATTAGTCGAACAGTATTGACCAGACTGTTCAGTTATTACAATGAATTTCACCCCAGAGAACGTGTGTAGTTTAAACCAAAGAGTAAACTGAATGAGTGCTGATGAACATGCTGCTTCTTCAGTGCTGTGACTCTTCTTCATGATAGGATGACTATGTGGAGGCTCTGAGCAGGCTGCATCTCACAGTGACCAGGGCCTACAAAGTCAACCCCGACATCAACTTCGAGGTGTTCATTCACAAAGTGGACGGCCTGTCAGATGACCACAAGATCGAGAAGCAGAGGGACATTCACAAACGAGCCAACGATGACCTCGCAGACGCCAGCCTGGAGCGAATACACCTGAGGTGGGTTTGGACCGCAGCGTTTGGATTGTTTCTGGTTTCACAACACAACTGATCGGAGCAAAATAAAGAGATGCATCTATACACTCTCAGAAATAGGGGTACAGTACGAGTCCTTTTTTGTACCCCTAGGTACAATCTACACTAATGTACCCCCTAGGGCTCATTATTGGACCTTAAGGTAACTATTTGTACCCTTTTGAGGGCCCAAAAGGTACATATATGTACCCCAGTGGTAAAAGGTACATATATGTACCTTTTCTTCTACATGCTGGGGTACAATTGTATTAGGCTCTACAAATGGCAGTAGCCTAAATATTAATATGTTTAAATAATTATTTAGTCTTTCTTCAGTAGTAGTTACACTTTTTAAATGTGAAGGTTTCACTGTTTCCTTAAGTATTCAATGAAGATTTTAACTTCTAAGCCATTTTTGAGTAGCCTTGAAATATATATATATTTTTTTTTAGCAGATTTGCAGGTATGAAAAATTACTAATCATCCAGTCAATATTGTATGTTATGATATTCACAAACGGCCAACCATGGATGCACAGTAAAATCAGCTACCTACAGCCTGGCAGACAAAGAGCCCGTCCACACCGCAGTATACAGTATGCAAGTTTCCCAGAATGCATTTCGTGGCAACCGGCAGCGGTAGAGCTGCTAAAAGCTGTTTTAATTCTCGCTTTAGCGCTGTTAATACATCACTTTCTTAAGTTTTAATATTTTTTTATGTGAGAAAGTACCTATTTAGATCCTTGGTGATACGTGATACGCCTCTGCCAATAACTGTCACTAGGCAAGTAAACCACTATTGACTCCACCATGCCTCGTCTATACCAAGTTCCAAGTATTTGACACTTATTCTGTGGATAACAGTTTGTATGTCACACTTCGACATAGTATTTAAAGATGTACAAAACTGACACGTGAAGATCTTCTGTCACGAGTCTTTTGTATAATCCAGATACAAAAAAAAAATATATAAAATAAATAATGGTACTATACTGTACCCTATAAAGGCCAATTTTGTACCCTTTTTAAAGGTCCATTTTTATACTTAAAAATAAGGGTACAAAATTGCCACCAGAGGTACAAGATTGGTCTTTATAAGGTACAAACCACAAGGGTACAAATAAGTACCCAGTGTCAAGGGTACAAAATTGTACCTTCAGAGGGTACTGCCCCAGTGACAAGCCATTGTACCCCTAAAGGTACAATTCTGTACCTTATTTTCTGAGAGTGTATACATCTATACCTTTTGCTGAATGACATCTTCTGTTACGACAATGTTCTGGGTACATGTGCTTTCATGACGTGGTCTGACTAAATGTCTTATCTTCTTCACATCTTCACTCAGAATGGTTTTGGTTAATAACGACAATGGCCTATTTGTAAATGACATGGCAGAGGCCCTTGTTCATCTGTTGTGTGTCATCAGTTTTGTGCTGGTTACATGTGCGGTTCCTCTCCTGTCATGGTCCTGTCACTGAAGTTGTATGTGTGTGTTCTGTGTTTTCCTGGTTTCTGTGGTGTGTCTTTCTCTTTCCCCTCCTGTGTTCTCGTATTTGTGTCAGGCTGCTCTCCCTCCACACCTGCACTGCATCTCTTTCATTAGCTCTTCCCTCTTCACAGTGTCTTCCATCAGCCCCTTCTCTGTTCCTCACCTGTGTCTCTCTGCCTCCCTCCACCTGGGCCTCACCCCCTCATTAGCTTAGCTTGTATTTAAGTCTTTGTCGTTCCCTGGTCTTGCTGTCGTGTTTGCCTGCTCCTCGTGTTGCCTTAAAGGGATATTCCGGTGTAAATTTAATCCATGGTCTAACACATCTTGACACCGAGTAAGACTTCCCCTCGAGAGGTCAAGATTGCTGACTGCTAGCTTAGCTAGTTTTAGCAACCTCAGAAAAGACTGCACAAAAACAATACACTGCCGCGTACACCTCCAATTAGAAACCGCCATCAAAAAGCCACAGTTAATGGTGAGAACAGCAGCAAACTTCAGCAACAGTACATGTACAGTCCCAGCACACAGTACGAAGCATCAAACATCTGCTAGCTTTGCCGGATTTGTATTAAAAACACAGCTCAACTCTCCGTGCTCCTCCAGCAGCCTGCCTGTGGAAGCCCTGACGAGTCGATTACCGAGTGCAGTAGATTTCCTCAGCTGAATGATGAAAATGTATGATTATTACTCCATGGAATGCTCAGTTCTTATTATTGAGAGCTGACAGGGAAAATACCATAAGTAATGGAGTAATAATCATACATTTTCACCCTTGAGCTGCGGAAATCTACTGCACTCGGTAATCGACTCGTCAGGGCTTCCACACACAGGCAGGCTGCTGGAGGAGCACGGAGAGTTGAGCTGTGTTTTTAAATACAAATCCGGCTAAGCTAGCAGATGTTTGATGCTTCGTACTGTGTGCTGGGACTGTACATGTACTGTTGCTGAAGTTTGGTGCTGTTCTCACCATTAATTGTGGCTTTTTGATGGCGGTTTCTAAGGCGTAAGCGGCAGTGTATTGTTTTCGTGCGTTTTTTTCTGAGGTTGCTAAAACTAGCTAAGCTAGCAGTCAGCAAACTTGACCTCTCGAGGTGGAGTCTTACTCGGTGTCAAGGTGTGTTAGACCATGGATGTGTTTCCTTACACCGGAATATCCCTTTAAGTCTGAATAAAACTCAGCCGTCTACTGCATTTAGCTCCACCTTCTCTGCTTCATCCTGGCACCATCTTACTGCAGACAACTGCCACATACTTGCAATACTTTCTCCATGACTCTGGCAACATGCAGCGCTCACGTGTCACACAATGTGCAGATGTGGTTTGGTTTAGAATAAAAGGAACAATCCGTGATGTGCAGTTTGCATTGATATGTTTCAGTGATATTTGCTCAAACCAAGGCTCCAAAGAAAGCACGCCTCAGTGCCACAGAAATTCATGCTAGCTAGCTAATGGTACCTTCTTACATTGTTCTTATGTTATAGAATGGCAGTATGGCATCATTCGGGCTGAGCAGACCAAAGACTCAACAATTAAAATAGTCATGTGTGCTTATTAACAATAATAACAAGCCAAATTCATGAGATGAGATGAGATGAGGCTATGTGCTGCTGACGCTTCCCTCATTTCAAATACAACATCTGCTTCTTCACTCCTGGAGAACACAGGTGTGATCATGCAGCATCTCAGACTCTGACTGGGCGATGAGTGCATGGTCACAGTCTGATAGTAATCTGTCCAGTAGGAATGCTTTCATCACAGAGAGAACATATGAGGATTTCACTTTTAAACCAACATACAGCTTGGTTAAATACTTTCTGCATCATTACATATAGAAATAGAGGATTGTGGGACAAAAGTCTTACGATTACCTCATAAAAAAGATTCCCTGTTCCCACTTTCAAGATAAATCTGTGAACTCAAGGGCTCCTGTACAAAAATCATTGTTCTAGATACCCAAAGAAATGACTCGGTAGAGATCAGAGATCAGACACACAGTGCAGCTCAATAATCTACTGCTGCACAATAAAGTGCACTGATTTAAAGCTTAACCTTACTAATGTAAGAGCCGCTTGTGTTTAGACGGACATTGTTTAAACCAACACAAATGGTTTTGTAGAAAGATATGATTACATGTTTTATTAATCTAAATGTTTGTTATATACTTGTCAGTATTGATATTAAAAGCTAGATATGATATCTGCACTACTATATATCACTTTCTGTACTATACTTTTATATAGTTATAAGTATGCTTATCAGGCTTTTCTGACAGAATTCAAACTTTGGGACTGTCATGTGATCTAGACATGTGTGTAACAACCTGCTACTGCTAATCTGTTGATAAGGGACAGTTGCCTTGTTTTGTCCATGTCTGTATGCTAAGAATGATCAAACATGTCATAACAATCTATTCTGATTCAGATCGTTGTCCTCGATCTCCACAGCTTCTATTTAACCAGTATATATGACCACTCCATATTCGAGGCATTCAGTAAAGTGGTGCAGAAGCTCATCCCACAGCTGCCGACGCTGGAAAACCTCCTCAACATTTTCATATCTGTGAGTAATCTGCTGCTGGATGAATCCTGAATACTGAATATACATCAGTGTGCTTCTCTATTTAGCCCACAGTGTTTTAATAACCACGCTGGACTATGAGCCCTTTGTAGTATAAAACGCACCGCCGGTCCTCCTGTACTTCACAATCCAGTCACTAGGTGGTAGTCTTACGTAACAGATATCCTGTTTGTGTTTCATGAACGCCAACAAGGAATATAACCTAGATGAAGCACTGACATGCATTTGTCACTGTTTCTGAGTGTAACATACCCTCATTTAGGTTGTACATGATGTCATCCTGAATGAAGATGTCACATGCAAATTCAAGTTTCATTTGCCATACAAATGAGCTTAAATGATTATGTGCTGTAATAACCTATATTTACATCTATCGGCTGGTCTTTAGACCAATCGTCAATCTGCGCGTCACACTTAACATATAACGTATGACCCCATAGGTCATAAACTGTGTGCCTTGCTAAAAGGTACGCAGATATAAAAATAGCTGTTTCAATTTAAATATTACTTGCATATGGAAAATAGTGAAAATAATCCCGTTTTGTCCAACCAACAGTCCAAAGCCAAATGTAATGAGTTTACTACTAATTACTACTGATATATTAATATAATGTTGATATGAATATTAATTCAGAAGCTGCTGCAGCTCTTACTGCACTGCTGTTTGTTTGGTTTGGTTTCACTTACCTTCTTTACCCCGGTCATATTATAACATAACATAACATAACATAACATAACATAACATAACATAATAATAACATAATAATAATAATAATAATAATAATAATAATGATAATAATAATAATAATGATGATACTAATAATTCAAACCTACATTAAAAGCTGTGTTAAAACAGCGACTGAACTTTCCTGTGTCAACCAGACGTGGCCTGTATCAGGACCCACAGCAGCACACTGGAGCTCTGTTCTGAAATACAAGAAGACGACCTGCTCTGCACATCACTGTCATGTCACAGACGTGTGTTCATGTACGTTTAACATAGTAAAGAAAGAACATGTCTGAAGAAACTCTGTGATAAAGATGAATGTATGTGTGCGAGAGTACAGAGATGCTCCATGCTGACTCCCACTTCTCAGCCAATCACAGCGTGATAAATGAGCATCACCAAGTCAGTACCTTTGTTCACCACTAAGGCCCTCTAAAGGTGAGCTGGTAGTGGAGTTGGAAATGATGAGTGGTTGTGTTCCAGCTGAGCTGCTAACCAGAGGGCTGCATGGAGGATGTTTGCGTAGCCTACATGAAGTGACAGGTTCGTCTTCGGTCACATTCAAATAGACTTTCTCACATTCCTCACAGTTATTTAGCAGCGAGGTCCAGTTTTCACTGTGGCTGTGTCTTTGATTCAAGAGCAGTTTGCTCTACTGTTTTAACTGACTGAAGTCACACTGTAACTTCTGTCTAATATTGTTGTTTCTCTGACACAGTTTGACATAGAGAGATATATTATAGACTCCACAGGTTGTAGAGCTGTAACTGTGAAGCTGCCGTCTGAAGTTACTGTCTGAAGCTGCAGTGTGCTGTAGTGCAGTGAGTGCAGCATCATCAACGAGTCACAGAGGCAGAGACAGGCAGGAACAAGATGAGCCAACAGTTTAGCCCTGCTACCCCCTCACAGAGAGTGGTGCTGCCGCCGTGTCTCACATGTCAACCAACAAACATACAGAAAATATCACACCCTCAGTTTCTAAGGAACTCACTCAGACAAACAGGCTTTATTCATGGATGTAGCACATGTCATGCAGCTGTGACTGTACTATAGCTCCAGCATGTTTACTGACTTTATAAATCCCTGGCTGTTGGCCACAGAGAACTACCTTCAGTCTCTGCCTACTGTATGTATCCACCCATGTGTCTCATTTCTTCAGCTCTCAGACTGTTTCGGGGGACTGGGGCACCAAACGCTTCTTTCAGTCCTCTGGCCTGCTGAAGCTTTTTCCTCACGGCGGGTTGGCGATGTGACTGGAGCTTCTCTGGGTGGTGATGTGCAAAATGGCTTCTCATGTTTGATGTATGTCCCGTACTGTAGCCTGGTGGACCGTTGCCCGACCGTTGCCCGACCGTTGTCCGACCGTTGCCCGACCGTTGACCGACCGTTGTCCGACCGTTGCCCGACCGTTGACCGACCGTTGTCCGACCGTTGACCGACCGTTGTCCGACCGTTGTCCAGCACTTTTTATTTGCAAAATGTTCTTTTTTGCCTTTGTCATTTCTTGAAATGGGAAACCCTAAAAGCTGCCACACATCAGCTTTAAAAGTCACCGGGGCATCTGCGTTGTGAAGGTCAAAGTCTTCATTTCCTCGTTTGGTTACAGTAAACAACACAACACAGTTTTGTTATGAGACATGTTAGAATGCAGCCATACGACTGAAGCAAACATGTGATGTGTTGGTAGATTTCATCAGTGTTGGAGGATGTAGTTCATGCTGCTGGTGAACTGTACTGTATTATATTCAGGCATGGACAGGCCATCTGGCGTCCCAGGCAATGCCCGGTGGGCCGACACACATTTTTGGGCCGGCCCAGGGCTGTCAAAAAAGTATATTATAAATCATTTTTATAGACCGCGACGGACCATTGGTTGTTTTTCTTGAAGGACATCAGGCTAATCCAATGAAATCTCTCAGCCCTCCTCGGCCCACCCCTCCCCTCCCCCTTGACCAAGGTTATCAAATTTTGCCATTTGAGCTGGCCGGAGTTGGAGAGAAGTGAGTGGAAATGGATAAACCACAAAAGCGCAAGGAGGACGCAGAGAAGCTACGAGAACAAAGGCTTAAAAGCCTACAAATGTGCCAAAATGACTGATCTGTTTGCCATTGCCACCACAAGTTCGACTGCGGCAGCAGGTGCAGGGCCGGAGGAGGAAGGAGAATTAGCTATTCAGGTGGATTTGGAGGAGGAGGAGGAGAGAGACGTGACCCAGCAGGGACAGATTGAGGAGGAGGTCAGAATAGCTACTGTCAGCCCGGTAAGAAGTAGCTGAAATGTTAGCAGAATGAAGAGGGACGTTTCATGTAGGGAGGGCGGAGGGCTGTGTGTGTGTGTGTGTGTGTGTGTGTGTGTGTGTGTGTGTGTGTGTGTGTGTGTGTGTGTGTGTGTGTGTGTGTGTGTGTGTGTGTGTGTGAGAGAGAGAGAGAGAGAACAGAACATGTGGTCACTGTTCGACAGGTGAGGTTGAGACAGAGATGCACTTTCTCCTAAAATGTGAACACACAGGATGTATGTACTGTATATATAAATTAATGTTTGGTGTTTATGCTGAATTATTGTTCTGTCCGAGTGTTTGGACAGATGCTCTGGCAATATTGTTGTTGAAACTTTCATGCCAATAAAGCTCCTTTGAATTGAATTGAAAGAGAGAGAGAGAGAGGGAGAGAGAGAGAGAGAGAGAGAGAGAGAGAGAGAGAGAGAGAGAGAGAGAGAGAATAATGTTTTCAAATAATGGTATGAGTAGACTTGGTGTCCAACTTACAGTGTTATTTTAGTTGCCATAAAGTTACAGCTTACAGTTATTATTATCATGTAATATTAGTGAAACATTGCTTTGCTGAAATGGATGATTCATCATTGGTAGGTAAGCAGAGAAATAACACTAGTGAAACTAACATTCTCTTTCTCTGTGTTGAGTCAAGCCGGACTGTTGAAACAGGAGTGCAGGAGTCACAGGGAGATCAGGCACTCGTAGACTACTTTAGCCGTTTTTCATACTTTAAGGTGCCACTTTGGTGAGGAGCTCTTTATTTTACATGGATATATGGTCTTACTGTGGGCATAACTGTGTATTTTTATAAACAGTATATTTCATTACACACTGAAAAGTCATCTCTAGCAGTGTTTGTTTGACATCCACTTTGTGGCCGTCTCTCCCGAGATGAAAGTCTCTGTGAGTAGTGAAAGAGCGTATCAGTTCTTTAACATGGTTACTCTCTTCCATGTAGGCCACTGCGCTTTATTTTAATTTTTGAAACAACCCAATGTGCGCATATCTTCTGGTATGTCGTGTGCCTCCACATATCGTATACAGTAGATAATAATGGTGGGCCGCCATGACCAAAAATGCCCGGGCCATTTTTTGGTCCCAGTCCAGCCCTGATTCTACTGATGTGTTTTTTCTGTTCAGCTGTTTTAAACTGCGTCGCCTCATACAGAGTGGTGTTTCTGTTATTCAGCCTGTCCTCACTGGTAAACATGTGGGCAGGGAAACACTGTTTTTCTCCAACTGTCGAGCACAAATATGTTTTATTTCTGTGAAGTTATGTGAGTGCAACATGCTTCAACACCTCAGGATTCTCTCGTGGAATTCTCCTTCAAAATGAGAAATACCATCCTGGTTTGTAAAATGTGCCGTGTGGAAAAGAAAACACAACCAATAATGTCTTTGTTGAGTCACTTTGTGAAGATGTGTGCAAACCCAAACGATTGTATCACTGTTAGCACAGTTTGAGAATACCAAGATAGAAAGAAGGTCAAATAACTTTGTGTTTGATGATAAAACCAGAGTAAAGCTCAATGGATTTAGTCCTTGTGATCGTTCACACTATTCAGAGATGAAGTATTAATTAAAGATAGCTTCTCTTTATTGCCACAGGCCAGTCTGTTTAAATGGCTGCACAGAGTGGAGTAAACATCTTCCTCCTCCTCAGGCAACACGTATTGTTTCAGATAGTTTTGTGTGCGATGTTTTGACAGGCCACAGAATAAGAGATTCTCTTTTGCTAATCAGAACGATGACAAGAGAAGACCGCTCGTCTCTCTTCAAGGGAAATTGAATTGAAAAAGAATGAATGAAGAGGCAGGACTAACATTAAATGATGTTTCCCTGCAGTGATCTTGGGCCACAAACACAGACTTCTAATGACTTTGCTCCAAATAAATGTTGGGTTGGACACAAGATGCCGTCTTATGAGCACTGTATAAACTGCTTTACACAGAATATCTTTATTCTTATTCTGTTGTAATAATCACTTCTTAACGTGTCACTGGAAGCTCACACAGATGATCCAGACTCAATAAGCTTCGTGTAAACGTCCATGCTGACCTGGGTTCTGTCACTGCGGCCTCAGTTCTGTAACATCCTGAGGCTACTGTTTTTGCAGAAATCTGTGTTTTTCATCGACAGTGCACTTCTGTCGGTCTGGTGGGGACGTGAAGGTCGATGCTTGCTCTTTAGACATGCACACATAAAATACAGTCTGTGAAAACGCCTGGACAAAAACCTACCATCACACACGACTGAATCCAAGTGCCCTGGTTCTTAACTTTAAGGTTAATGAGCTTCAGTAATATGCAATCATGGACATTTTAAAGGGAGAATGCCTCCTGAGACTGACATGAAGTGATCGCTCCAGAGAAGACATGTCTCTCTTTCAGGGTTGTCCGGCCCACTTGCAGTTTTACATACTGGTGGTTCTTTTAGCCCATGAACAGTCTTTACCAAAGTCGACTTGCAGAGAGCACAAAATCCCAGCGACAGGCTTGTTGTTTGCTTAGTCACAGAAGCATTAAATCAGTGACATCTGTTCTTTGAACCAGTGGAAGTGACGATCAGCAGGGATGAAGTGTGGAAGCTGTTACCTGGATGTTCTGTACCTGGCTCCCTACAATCATATCTCTTTTATTTGAATGTAAATTCATTGGGATGAGATCTGTCTTTTTCAGGCCTCTCCAGGTGAGGTCATCCTCAGTGATGCTCTTCTTCGTCTCCGTCTCTGTTTTCAGAACTCAGGTATTGAGAAGGCCTTCCTGTTCGACGTGGTCAGTAAGATTTACATCGCCACAGACAGCAGTCCAGTGGACATGCAGACATATGAACTGTGTTGTGACATGATCGACGTGGTCATTGACATCTCCTGCATCTATGGGTAAGCCACTACACACTAAGCTAGTGATGTGTGACTCGTGAACCAGCCGGCTCCCATCTGAGAGCTCTTTTGTCTTTATTAAAATCAAAATAATACAAGATGCTAAATGTGTTTGCTTTAATAAGTTCCAGAAAAGTCTGACTGTGGTCAAATGAAGACCCAGGCATGCTGAGATGTTGAGCACATCGTTCAGTGAAAGGAAATGGTTCAGTAAACATTATAGTCTTTGATGTTTTGACATTATTAAGGTTCTTGTACCAAACAGAATGTAGAATATGATTGTCTGGAAATGATTAGGTTCAGTATGATAACAGTGATTCATTTAACTGATACATGTGTACACATAGCAGACACAGAAAAAATGTTTTTTACTCACAATACGGCGCGTGACGGATTTTCACAGGACGTTCACCATCTCAGGAAATATCCTGGTGTTATTATGATTTCACAAACTATTACCTCCTGACAGACAAACTCAAAACTGTCATGGTTCATGATTCAGTGTTTATGTGCGGTGTCTTGTTTTGATGTCCATGTCCTCTTGTGTCCTGTCAGTGTGTCCTGTGCTCTCCCCTCTGTCTCCCTGTGTCTCCCTGTGTAATTTCTCCTCTGTGCTTCCCCCTCTTTATCTCACCTGTCCTCTTCCTTCCTCTCTCTCCTCACCTGCACCTCGTCCCCTCATCAGTGTGTCTGTGTATTAAGCCTTTGTTCCCCATGCACTCTTTGTCAGTTCCTTGGCTCTGTTTCTGTCTCTGTCTGGATGCTGTCCCCCTCGAGTCCCTTGTGCTTCCTCTCGTGTCTCCAGTCCAGTCTGTTTGGGTGTCTTCTGGATTCTGATTTCTTTGTTTTTTGGCTCCTTGGACTCTTGTCTCATTTTGAGCTTCTGGTGTTTGTAGTATTCAGCTTTGTTTTAAATAAAGCTCGCTTTTTGTTTCCCCCTTCTTCATCTTGTCTCCCGGAGTCTGCATTTGGGTCCACCTTCACGTCCCCGCACCTCCTTGACAAAAACTCGATATGAGCTTGAAACTATTATCTTAGGATAGACTCCATTCCATTAAGTTTCCCATAAGTCATGTCAGGGAGCAAGCAAGCACAACACCAGAGCCCCGAACGAGCTCACCTAAATGGAATGCAGCCATCACTAATGTTATTGAGTCTACCTGAGCTTTTCCTGTCAAAATGTCTGCCATGGAAAGGAAAAGTACAACTTCACTGTACATAAGTATTAACTCTCAAACCAGTGTCCTGCTGTACTGCTCCCCACTTACAATGTGTGAATTCACCTGTGGTTCCTCTTTAAAGGAGCAGTCCGCCATTCTAATGCAAACCAGTTTTTGTCAGATTCAGCAAATATCTTCTCCCAGTCTGCCAGTTATGAAAAAACCGTCCACTCCACTCAGCGGTTCGTTCACACCTCTGGTTTGTAAATGAGAAACAGAGCTGCTCAGGCTGAGCCACACCAGCCAATCAGCAACAGGGAAACCAGCTGCACTCCGACCTCTGACTCTTTCCATCTTCTTCTGACTCCTCGCCCACGAGGAACAGAGCTACACCATGAAGGCAGCGAAACCTAAATAAGTTCAGAGATGTTGCTTTGCCAACTGCGGATGGAAATGTTGAACTTGTCTTGGCAGACCTCACATTGTGTCTCTTGGAATGACACGTCTCTGCTTGTGTAACATTCTTATTGAGCCTGACGCTGTGGAGACAGAGGGTGGACCACACAGCTAACAACAGTCCTACAGAGCGCAGGGTGGTTAAAGCCCAACCCTCAGCAGCTTCACTCAGTGTCCGGATGATCTGCTCCCACAGTGGACTTCTCTGCCTCTGTTATGGTGAAGGGTGACTGGGTTACCAGGGTGATGGATGACATGTCCTGATCCATCCAACATATGGTCGGCTGCCTGAAAAAGAGTGACCGTGATGACCCCAGGGCCTTTCTGAAAGGTTCAGAGATTTCTAACTAGAAGCACATTTCCTTAATGTGGCCACATGCTTCCCAACACGCTCTCTCATTGGGAAAGACTGAGACGAGCAGGGCCCTAAGCGCTTGAATCTGCCCTATCTGTCCTCTGGACAGCTAGCCCAGCGCTCGTGTTGTTGACGTGACTTTGTGTGGCGGAGCTGCTGAACAGGCACTGAAAGGAACGGCGTACTTGTTTTAATCTCCATAAACTGCTGCAGCAAAATAATATTCACAAATGAAAGAATCAGAAAATAAAGAAAACACATTCAAATATAAACCATCTCATCTGAATCGTACAGTACAATAGATGAACTGTACACAGGTTCACCTGCGATCAATATCAATGTGTTTATACTGTAATGTACAGTAAATAAGAAACTGTGAAGTCACATCTTGTATGTATATAGATCCACACACCCTCTATAGTCCATGTGATAACTGTCACAGGCGTCTGTACTGTTCAGTAAGTAGTGGTCAGAGGACAGAGCTGATGAGGATCTTAAAGCATTGAGATGTGGCCGTAGTAACCCTGTCGGGTCAGTGCAGTGGCTGATATCATGGACTCGTCCAGCTGAAGTGTGCTGGCTGCTTCTGTCTCAGGGACAGAGAGGAGATGGTGTTTGATAGGAGTACGGAGCTGAATGTGATGTAAGACCAAAGCAACTCTGTACTCCTGATCCCCCAGCAGGGCTCCGATCGCCTCCGACTCGCTCTATATTCTCACTTCAATTAGCACTCCAGCTGGGACTATAATTAGGTCCTAATCTGAGAGACCTGCGTAGTTCTGTAGGCCACAGAGAAGAATTAGAACCTGAAAAGGGAAATGAGCGAGCTCGTTGGCACAATATACTTTATTGAATCATGGAGGAAGTGTGTGTGTGTCTCTCTCTCTCTCTCTCTGAAGAAACTGCCCTATATATATATGTGTGTATATAGTGGATGAGCTGCAGCTCTGTATGAACTGATTGGTCCTGTCAGTGACTTTTATCAGATTGGTAGATGATTATGAATCTTTGTATCAATAGATACATTTACTCAGTACCACGTGACGATGTTGGTGCTGTGATTAGATTATTAGAATGCTTCTGTGGACATCAGACACAGTTACAATGTCACATCACATAAACAACCAGTTTGAACCAGCTGGGCAGTAATGTTGATGCCTGACCTCGACCTTCATCTCACTCTATGACTGTGAGTGCTGAGGTGGGATTAACACCCCTGGACCAGTGACAGAGAGAAAAGCAGCTCTAGCTTTATGGTTCTGTATGATGCAGGACCAGCGCAGCGCTGTGTGTGCAGGGGAGTGTTGAAATAACATGAAGTGAGACCCGTCGCTGCAGGCTAACCCTGACGACAGCCACCTCCACTGTCTGAGTTTAATACACTTAACGGCACAGTGAGTACTCCCAAGTGTTAAATGCTTCAATCTTAAAAGTGGTATTCATCGATAGCTGACACTGCTGTAGAAAACCACTCGTCTTAACATCTGTAGGGTATACAGGATGATGTCCTCCTGTTGTATCCTGTTTAAAATATATATAACAAATAGATGCATAGGAAAAAATGTGAAGAGTTCACATTTCAGTTTGACTTTAAGACCACAAATACAATTCTCTCATGCCATCTTTAGCTTATTCATTAGAATGATGAGCTTAAAGTTAAATTCCAGTCATGTATTCATGAACTATCAGCTGATACAGATTACATATGACACCAGTGTTGGTTGGTCGGTTCCAGAGCGTTAGGGAGCTCACCTTACTGAAACCAAACCCATGGAAAAGATGGCAGGCAGACGAGCTGACGTTAGCTCCGACAAGGGACTGCTGGGTCAAAGCACAACACAACTGCTATCGAAAGCTAAATTCACTGAGTGATATCCTGAGTTCGATGTGAAGCAAAAAGTAAATTTACACATGAAATACTGAAGGTGCTATTTGAAGGAAAACAGACGTTTGAAGAACAACCCCACATTGTACACTTTGTAGCTGTCCCTTTAGAAATCTCAGGAGACATAACTCACTCTTGTGACAATTGTAGATCAGCAGAAAATCACTCGGACTCTCTCCTCACACCCACCACCTCCTCCAGCTTCAAACTCGCTTGACAGTCTTATTGGCCTGCCAGTGTTAGCTGTCGGAATGAGTCGCTCTGTAGCTGAAAGCAGTATTAAATGATTAGCCTTGATCAAGCCACAGAAACCTCACCTGTCAGTATTTCACTTGTATTCAGCATCAAAGGCAGCAGAAAAGGAACAGTGTGGAGCAGCGTGCCCTTCACACCAGCTGACAGTAATGAGACGGAGGTATCATTTTCAGGTTGATCAAATAATATCTGTAGCAATGTTTTCCAGCTCCTGACTGATGAAGCTCAGCACATCACACACTTTACACTTATGAAAAAGGCGAGCGAACGAACAATAGACGCATATGAAGACAGTGTTTTTATCACCTTGACAGCATATACTATATACTATACACATATAAACACACTGTAAATAGACCAAACACAGACAAATACACATTCACACATTTGACAACACATTAATAATAAATATAAACCCACTGAAAATGTTTCCATGTTCTGCCTCTCACATGGCTCACATCCTGTTGGCAACAGGCCGATGTGCTGGATACAATCCAAAGACTCACAGTGGATGTGCCGTCAAATTACATGGACGTGAATACAATATGTATTATTATGCTTCCATCAGTGTTGGTGGATATAATACCAGTTTCATCACTGTCACCTTCTGTAAAGACACGTCTGCCTACATTGGTCCTACATGATCAGGGATGTTATCTATAGTGAGTCCTCAGGATCCACAGGTGCTCATTTGAGTGTCTCCAATAAAATTAGTGATTTCTGACAAATTAAATTAGTGTTATTATCATATGTTTGATGAAAATGTATCTGAAAATTAGACAAATAAAATCCCTAATCTGAAACATCTACAGCTGCCTTCTGAGAGCTGATGAGTCTGTCAACTGGAGACTGATTTTGTCAGACAGAGTAAAGATAAAACATTCAGAACTGAACTATTAGCAGGACCGCACTTTGACTTTGACTTGAGTCTGAAGCTGCAGGTAGAAAATACTGATGTTGGCTGATAAAGAAGTTTAGTGTGTTGCTGATGTGTGTGTGTGTGTGTGTGTGTGTGTGTGTGTGTGTGTGTGTGTGTGTGTGATCGATTGCAGATGGTGTTGTTCGCTTTGAAGGATTAAATAAATAAAAGTAATTTGTATTCCTTGGCGGCCCGGCAAAGCAAACTGTGTGTGTGGGGAAACACTGGATTTAGCATCATTCCTGTCTGAAGTGCTTTAGCATGTTAAAAATAATGTGCTTTATTGTGGCTGCAGTAACCTGCAGTGAAACACGTTACTCATAGAACTAAAGTTACGTCCAGTGACCACTGTTTCCTTCGCTCATGCCAACTTCAGTAACACACACATGTGGAAGGTAAGCAAAGTAACACAGTCTCACTGAAGAGCCAACACAAACGTCTTCATCTACTGACACCATCAGAGGACGTGAGACCCAGTGGACAACTGGACTTCTGATGGAAATGACCCACAACAACTGGAGAACTCTTATATGTTCTGACTAACCAGTTTACTTCAGACTGCTTTGTCAATGAGGGCCAGCAGCAGTGTTGAAATATTTAGTGTTAATAGCAGAGAAACGGTGTGAATATGAAGCCTCGTTTGAAGCCCATTAAATGGCGCAGCGGTAGGTGAGATGTGGAAACACCAACACTGCTACACCCGCCCGGCCGGCTCTGATGTTCACTTCACACGGAGGCTCCTCCTGCTCCCTGATCCTCTCCAGGCTGTGTGTCTGTTGCTGCTTTGTGTAGACGTACTGATGGATGCGCCTGGTTGTACACTGACACCTCCCTCACTGTTTGACAGACAAGGACAGCACCTACACCACCTCTCCATCTGCTGATCTGTCAGGGCACCTTACAGAGGTTGATCTCAGATACTTATGTACTCAAAGTGGCGTGGCCTCAGGCTTCAGGTGTGTTCTCACCTGTAGTTCGGTTCATTTGCTCCAGACCAACAGAAAAAGATGATTTTAGTTCTGGTTCGGTTTCTGTTCACTTCGACCGAGAGGAGTAAACATGGAGTCATACAGACTGACAGGGGACTCACTGATTGGACAGTTTAGCGGTTGTCATCCTGCATCCTAGCACATCAGCATGAGTGATCAAATGTCACAGCACTGTAATGCTTCTGATGTGTATTTATGTTCTTTGGTGTCACAACCAGCTCATGAAGACATCACTTATTATTATCAATCACACTGAGCTGATCTCTACGATAACATAATCAGCTGATGACGTGTGGCCTGTTCAGTGCTCCTGGATGAGCAGGGTGGTGCTTCTGCAACAATGACGTTAAACGGACCACAGACTTGTGTGAAGATCAGCAGGGAGGGTTTACAGCTGGTGTGTCTGTGTGTGTGTGTGTGTGTCTGCTCATGTCTGAGGAATAAATCGGCCTATATGTAAAAACACAATCGCAGACAGCAGTGACTCTATCTGTAACAGTTCAGTGTGTTTTCTTGCCTGATTCACTTGTGGCACACACAATAAATAGAGCCGATGTCCAAACGATCGATACAGCTCATGAGTCAGCCTCAGAGTTCTGCTCCGGGCCACGGTGCGCTCCGTCTGCTCGGCCCAGTTGGTTAACTGAAAATCGACCGCATGTTGAAAAATGACTAACAGGTGGAGACAGGATGACGGGGATGCATCCTGCACAGTGATGATGCAGGGCTTTTTGCTGCTAATGAACGCTCACAGTACATGGAGCAGGATACGAGCCTTTTGACTTATCAGGGTAGATATAGCACTGTCATGCATATGCTACATGTTACATGTGACATGATTTTACATAAATACAGCTTGGCTACAGATCATTTATAATACCACTTCCTGTAGACTACGGCTCACGGTCAGCAGATGGATTCATTAGTAATGAAGTGCTTGAAATCATGCTATAAGCACATAAATCCTGTGGTTGGTCCGCTTACTTTAACACCACAAACCAACCAGCCCTGAGTCTTGGAAGCAGGCCGACTCTCGGTCCGACATGACTTCATTTTAACTGGACCAGGCCTGCTGGGTGTGAAGCCACCCTTAGTGACTCCAGCCAGCTCACACCTGGATGATAACTGTCCTCGTGCATGCTGGTGGTCACAGACTGATGAAGGCAGCAGAGCAGAAGCACACTGGCTTCATAGATATCTTCTTACAGACAAACACTCTCCATCCTTGAGGAGATGTCCTTAAGATTCCACACAGAAAGGTCATAAGAGATGCAGAGAATGCTTTTGATGTCTTGAAAAGAAGAGATAGAGCTCGTCTGCAGTTATAATGGAGCGTAACAATGGCTCAGGCACCACATCCTCCACAAGCAAATACTGAGATCCAGGTGATGTTTCTGGGAAACCGTGGAAACTAATGAACCCCGCAGTAATTCATCAAGGCCTGTTCATTTGTTTTCCCCAGTCTGTGCAATGCCTGATGGTAGTTAGCTGTCAGGCTGTATACTATACAACATATTCTACACACATTTTCAACATAATCTGAGTCCCATATATAAGGAATAATCTTTTCTATTAGACATTTGAAAACATTTTATATTGAACTGAGAGCGAGTCTGCGCTCACATCACATGAGACAGACAGTACGGGAGGGAAATCATTACATGTTGCAGGTTGGTTGGTTAAATCTACAATTCAACATTACATTCATTGCATTTTGATGACTTTATTATATCAGAGCTTTCCCCAGACATGATCAGGACTTAGTTGTTGATAGGAACACAAACTGGGAACTGATCATTTTGGCTCCCACCTGACGTAGATCTAGTGTGTGTTTTTTTTATTATCAGCATTTGTTTTTGAAATGTTTTCCTTTGACACTTCTGTTTTGTCGCTTCGTCTTAGTCTCAGTGAGTCAGTGATCAGACACCATTGAAGACCATGTCTAGGCCCAGGTAGTGTGGAGTCGCAGAGTTAAGGTAGCTAAGGTGTTGGTGGTCACGAAGCCTCCCTGGGCCAGGTGATGCTCTTTTGACCCGTGTTTGTTGATGAGATAATAGAGGGGAATGTGTGTGTGTGTGTGTGTGTGTGTGTTTCACCTTAGGCATCGCAGCTGGCAGTTTTAACTGAACTAGGCCACATTTGGCCTGAAGTGAGTGAATATTTAACCCGTCACAGCTGCGTTGGAGAACGTTTGGCCGAGAGCACGATCAGCACTGCTCCTAATTTCACATTCTGACCGTGTGTAGCGATGCTACCAGATATCTTTGGCTCATGGCGCCTCTGTAAACACAGTAACTGTCCGCTCAAATAACTCTCAATAATGTGTACACTCTTCTTTGTCTTGGATTTGTTCAGCATGAGCGAGTGTGGAGGCCTTGTAGGTACCAGTTGGACCTGCTCACCTAAAGCAGCAGATTGTTGTACAGAAGGCTGCCATCACCACCATCACAAAACAGCTGGGATATTATCTTTAATTAGAGGCTTGAGTAAATGGAGTCCTTGTTTTACCTCATTGAATTAATGAACTCTTGTGAGAAAGCTGGCATGCTCTGTACTTGGAAAGCTCAAATGTGACTGAAATATGTGTTGGCCAGAAAACTGAGCCAAGTCTTTTGCCAGTGAAATGTAAGTATTTCTTTCTCCCTTTGACAACAATGATTCATTCACATTTCATTAAACTCACATTAGCTGTGCATGTGTCTCTTCTTTGGGTGTCTCCAATCTGTGGAGCACTGAAGCTATTTTTAGAGCATAAACAGTATATCACCAGGCAAATGGTCATGAAAACATGAGAGTAAGTATGAGACAGCATTTTATTCATTTAGATAGCTACACTGAATCCAGCATCTGTTGCATAGAGATGCTTTTTCTCACAACTCTACTGTATGATGTGTGGGTTGCCAGCAATGCCTTAGGTCCAGATAGGATTGATTCCAAATGAATAGCAGCTCAGCTTGCTGCTGTCTGTCTGCTCTTGTAAAGTGTGGATTTATGCCTGATGTGTAAAATAATTCCCTGTGAAAGTCGTATAGTTCTTCACAGCTGCTCAGACACGTTTTGGGAAATTTATTCCATTTCCAGAAACTGTCATCTTGAGGTTCTAAATCCTAGACTGCTAAAGCAAAACAAAGCACTCTGCTCCAACATCGTGTCATTTCAAGAAATTATTCAGCTGAAGGTGGCTCACAGACACCTTCTCTCCAATGTGCCATGGCTACTGAAAACCCATCACATACTGGCAAGATAAGTAAAAGTCAACGAATGCTTGAAACCCCATTTTTGTAAGAGCAACTCGAAAACTGATGCAACAGTGATGCCACTGACGTGAAATTAAGCCTGGGAATCCTGCAGCTGTCTGCCAGAGCCCGTTCAGACCTCGCACAACCGTCCGCCCTGAGTGATTTGATCACCAGTGGACAGCTCTCAGTCTGTCTTCGCTCTGTCTGTCAGGTCACACCTGGCAATAACATGCTTGTGGACATGCGCCTCAAGTGACCACTTGTGATCCGATCTCACTCCCAGCTGAATGTGTACTTAAACACAGTCATCACTGGGGCAGACAGACACTAGCTTTTACACAGAGAAAGAAAGAAGTGCATGTAGAACATTTACAAGGAGGCCAGAATAATCCAAAATTTGTGAGAGACAGCGTTTCACAAAGTTTATTCTAACTCAACAACTCACCAAAAATCATCACTCAGTGTACGAATATGTCATGTTTCTGTGATTTCCTGTCTTATTTTGAAGTTTTGCCCTCATGTGTCGTGTCGGTTTTCACTTCCTCCTTTTGTGTAACTTCCCACCCTTTCTCTGTGTTCACCTGTGTCTTCAGCCCTTGTAGGTTCATCCCATTTCACCTACATTTCATCCACATTTCCCTCACTTGTGTCTTTTCCTTGCGTCTTAGTCGCTCCCACTTTTTTCGTGGAAGGGACTCGAGGAAACCACGGGAGGAGAGAGGGCTGAGGAAATATGAAGCAAAACAAATGAGACATCCTTTCCTCCTCAGCGTCACGAGAAGGGAAGTCCGTTTCTGATGACGGCAGCAGCTGATCACAGCTGGATCAGCTGTCAGTCACCTTTAACAGCTGTAGAGACGACAGATGAATTTAATGCCAAAAATGCCATTATAATATATATATATATATATACGTTATACACATATGTTAAACGATAACACAGATCTAAAACAGATTTAAATAAGAATACTATAAGCACTATGAGAATAATAATTCCTATAGTAGGTAGGTAGCAGGTAATGTAATGAGTTCCTCATTGATGATAAGTTTTATTTTAGCCACCAGCAGCTCAATGTGTCCACGCTGTCCATTGTGATCCATCACTACCTAACATTAATAGGGAATTAGGGTTCAATTTGGCTATCAATAATAATTCATGATAGTCAGGGATGATTATTGATCACGATAAGATATATAAGATCCAGTTTCATCAGATTGCCTCGGAGCATCACCCTTGAAGAAGGGAAAAAATGACCAATTCACCAAATCAGTCTCAGAAAAAGGAACTAAACTGTCAGTTTGTAACTCTGTGTGTGTGAAACATGATGCCAGGTTAGAGAAGACACTGAGTTGCATGCAAAGACTCTGAGTCTGTGTGAAGCATAACCCAACTAACATGAACTTAGCTGTGTATCAAAGCAAACTGCCACTAACCTGACTACACAGAGATCACAATGGCACAAACAGTGAACAGACACAGAGGTTAAGAACAGGTCGCTCCTTTCATTAGCAGGGATAGCAGCTCGGTGCTAACTTGCTTTGTGTTCTTGGATTGTGGTGTTAGCTGGTAAGCTTTGTGTCATAGCTGCTGCTGCTGCTAACTGAGCTGGGGTACTAGCAGGACCTCGCATCGCTGCTGTGGGGAGAATCACAATCAGAATCAGAGTCAGAATTCCTTTATTGTCCCACAGACGGGGACATTTCTTTGCCACAGCAGCCAAAGGACAGTAATATTACAATAAACAATAACAAGAGTACAAAATAAACAATATAATAACAAGGTAAGAAATAGAATAGACTCATATGAACATAATATTGTACAATATGAACAGTGTAAAACAGTGTGGCAGTGTATTGTTGTTAATGAATAATAAATATGGGTATTAAAAATTGTCCAGTTAGTGCAAAAAAAGAGAATTGGGTTATGTGGAGAGTTTTTTTATTGCACAGTGCTGATTGTAGAGTCTGACAGCAGCAGGAAGGACCTGTGGTACCTCTCCTTCACACACTTGGACCTGTGGTACCTCTCCTTCACACACTTGGACCTGTGGTACCTCTCCTTCACACACTTGGACCTGTGGTACCTCTCCTTCACACACTTGGACCTGTGGTACCTCTCCTTCACACACTTGGACCTGTGGTACCTCTCCTTCACACACTTGGACCTGTGGTACCCCTCCTTCACACACTTGGACCTGTGGTACCTCTCCTTCACACACTTGGACCTGTGGTACCTCTCCTTCACACACTTGGACCTGTGGTACCTCTCCTTCACACACTTGGGACCTGTGGTACCTCTCCTTCACACACTTGGACCTGTGGTACCTCTCCTTCACACACTTGGACCTGTGGTACCTCTCCTTCACACACTTGGACCTGTGGTACCTCTCCTTCACACACTTGGACCTGCGGTACCTCTCCTTCACACACTTGGACCTGTGGTACCTCTCCTTCACACACTTGGACCTGTGGTACCTCTCCTTCACACACTTGGACCTGCGGTACCTCTCCTTCACACACTTGGACCTGCGGTACCTCTCCTTCACACACTTGGACCTGTGGTACCTCTCCTTTACTCACTTGGACCTGTGGTACCTCTCCTTCACACACTTGGACCTGTGGTACCTCTCCTTCACACACTTGGACCTGTGGTACCTCTCCTTCACACACTTGGACCTGTGGTACCTCTCCTTCACACACTTGGACCTGTGGTACCTCTCCTTCACACACTTGGACCTGCGGTACCTCTCCTTCACACACTTGGACCTGCGGTACCTCTCCTTCACACACTTGGACCTGTGGTACCTCTCCTTCACACACTTGGACCTGCGGTACCTCTCCTTCACACACTTGGACCTGTGGTACCTCTCCTTCACACACCTGGACCTGTGGTACCTCTCCTTCACACACCTGGACCTGTGGTACCTCTCCTTCACACACTTGGACCTGTGGTACCTCTCCTTCACACACTTGGACCTGTGGTACCTCTCCTTCACACACCTGGACCTGTGGTACCGCTCCTTCACACAGCTGTGGTCTATCAGTCTATCACTGAAGGAGCTGAGTGCTGTGATAGTGACCTGCAGGGGGTGGGAAGTTCGGTAGGCCTGCTGGAACTGCAGCTGGTAGGTCTCAGCAGCTGTTGGGTCCAGAAGAATCCCGGAGAAGAGAACTTGGGGTCTGCCCAGTGGGGGCAGAGCAGGAGAAGAGTGAGAACAAAGGAAGCTGGAGTTTTGACAATCTAGTCAGTGGGGGGTCTGTCACCCTGACCAATAGTAGCTCAAAGCTGGGTCTCTTGGTAGTCTTTGGACCTAGATGTAAAGACTGGGGAACTCTGGGGAACTGAGTTCAATTCAGGGTCCATTTTTAAATCGACAATGAAAGACTTCAGCTGTGGATCTCAACACTACTGTGATAAATTCATGTGTGTGTCTGCAGTTTAAAGTGTGATCAGTTCAGACGATTACGTGATTAAAGTTATAGTGACTATAGTTCACACCCACATTTTAACACAATGACACTGAGATGAACTTGATTCATGGTGGCTTAAAATAAAGATCAGATCTCTTTTGCAAATATCCTCAGTACTCTGCATTATCTCAGCTGCTGTCTGTGCCCTACATTATAACCAATCCTGTCATTTTTACAAGTTTAAATATCTTTGAAGCAGACGGCAAACTGTTTGCTGGATGACCACTTTATTTTTTCAAAGGCTGATCTCTGGAGAAACTAACAGTTGGATCTGCATCTGCTCTGCTGCCTGGTTTTGTGGTTTGATTTCAGTTCCTGTTTCATTCTCACAGTTTTATCTCTCACTGGGCATGTCAGGATGTGGAGCTCCTGCTGATATCCTCATTATTTATTTTCAGGGAAATGAAGCTTCTGTTAAACAGAATAAAGCTCTTCTGGACTGTTTTTATGAACCCACGACCTTAACATTCAAACTGCTCCTGTGATTTTCTGTCTGTTACCAAGGCAGCGACCAGAACAAGCTGCAGTGTGTATTTATACTGTGTACTGTGTATTAATACTGCGTACTGTGCATTTATACTGTGTACTGTGTAGTTATAATGTGTACTGTGTATTAATACTGTGTACTGTGTAGTTATAATGTGTACATAAACGGTGTACTTTTTATTTATACTATGTACTGTGTATTTATATGTGCACTGTGTATTTATACTGTGTACTATGTATTTATACTGTGTATTTATAATGTGTACAGTGTGTTTATACTGCGTACTGTGAATTTTTATGGCGTATTCTTACTGTGCACTGTGTATTCTTACTGTGCACTGTGTATTTTTACTGTGTACTGTGTTTTTTTACTGTGTACTGTGTATTTATAATGTGTACAGTGTATTTATACTGTGCACTGTGTATTCTTACTGTGCACTGTGTATTCTTACTGTGCACTGTGTATTCTTACTGCGCACTGTGTATTTTTACTGTGTACTGTGTAGTTTTACTGTGTACTGTGTATTTTTACTGTGTACTGTGTTTTTTTACTGTCTACTGTGTATTTATAATGTGTACAGTGTATTTATACTGTGCACTGTGTATTCTTACTGTGCACTGTGTATTCTTACTGCGCACTGTGTATTTTTACTGTGTACTGTGTTTTTTTACTGTGTACTGTGTATTTTTACTGTGTACAGTGTATTTATACTGTGCACTGTGTATTCTTACTGTGCACTGTGTATTCTTACTGCGCACTGTGTATTTTTACTGTGTACTGTTTTTTTACTGTGTACTGTGTATTTATAATGTGTACAGTGTATTTATACTGTGCACTGTGTATTCTTACTGTGCACTGTGTATTCTTACTGTGCACTGTGTATTCTTACTGTGCACTGTGTATTCTTTCTGCGCACTGTGTATTTTTACTGTGTACTGTGTATTTTTACTGCGCACTGTGTATTTTTACTGTGTACTGTGTTTTTTTACTGTGTACTGTGTATTTTTACTGCACACTGTGTATTTTTACTGTGTACTGTGTTTTTTTACTGTGTACTTTGTCTGCTCGGAGGCACAGGAACCGTTTCAACTGGCAGAACGCGTTAATGCAAAGTCCATATTTTTGAGCATGCAGTACCGTTGGGGTTATTCTGGAGAACATTCTGGACAGAATTTCTCATTGTTATGGATTGTTGCAACAATAATAAACATATATTTGCATAAACCACTCCCATGTTGATAAAATAATTAAAAACTTGAAAAACATCCTTTTAAGGTTTATTGAGAACAGATAAAAAATGATTGTGAATAATTTTGGATTAATATGCGAGTTAACTATGGACAATCATGCAATTAATCGCAATTCAAATTTTAATTGATTGACAGCCCCGGTAATAAATGAAGAAGGTTATTTTTGGTGCGTTTGTTCTCATACAGTCAGACTGACACATTTTAACTCGCTGCTGAATCAGAAAACAAACTAAATATAAAGCTTGAAGGTGACACACTTGAGTTTAATTTCTTATCTGTCTTCCCTCCGTATGAAACTCACGTTTTGTGATGTATCAGATCAATAAGGGGGCGTGTTAAAGACTTCCGTGAACGCAGCTCTCGTGTGTCCTCGTTCGTCTCTACTCAGAGATTGCTCCTCGGAAAACGACAAATAAGAGAAATGAGACGTACCTATAGTCTGAGTGCTCCCTGATGTCTTTGTCAGTTGGTCCTGTTGTGTTCCCGGAGCCTGTTCCCCGCTCTTCCTGTGTCTCCTCCTGGCATGTTTTTTGTTTTCTTGTTTCTCACTTTGTTCCTTTAGCGTTTCTTGATTTGTACTTTGCTTGTGGTTGTACTTTGAGCTTTTGTGTTGCTACTTTGTATTTTGGTATTTGCACTTCTTGGTTTTTTTGGTCCTGCTTGCCTGCCGGCCTTTCTTGAATTTAGGTTCCCACCCTTTTGCCAAAACCTGACAAAATCATCTGTGACAAAGTACATCATGACCAAAGTACCCTTGTTCCTGTGCAAGGCCGATTAAAGATTGGTTGCTGAATCCAAAAATATTGCTACTATTTTCTGCTTCCACCTCAACACAGTGGAGGTCAATGGAAAGCATTTTACAGTCCTGGAAACTCTACGCAGCTCCACCATTAACCATCTCCTCAAGCCACAAACAGCCCTTCACATAGAAACTACAGAAGAACACTGCAATAATTTCATGGCTTTTTTCAGCTCCAAATGGACACCATCTGCGCTGTCCTGTCTGGCTGTCTCTCCACTCTACCTATCCAGACTGTCGACCCACAGTCTGGGATCTCCCAGCCTCTTCACTGCTTCCCTGAAATCTCACAGCAAGAGGTTGAGGACATCATCAGGAGGATGAAACCCTCTACTTGTGCCTTTGACCCCTTTTCCTACAGCCCTGGTGAAAACAAACATCTCTGTCATAAGTCCTCTGATCACCACAGTGATAAATCACTCCATCCAGGCCGACTATGTTCCATCTACCCTAAAAACTGCCACAATCAGACCTATCCTTAAAAAACCTTCTTTGGACCCTGAAATCCTTGCCAATTACAAGCCCATTTCCAACCTTCCATTTCTCTCCAAGGTACTAGAAAAGGCAGTTTCTGCCCGCCTACAGGATCACCTGAAACACAGCAACCTTTTTAAAAGTTTCAGTCTGGTTTCCGTTCCGCCCACAGCACTGACACAGCTCTGATGAGGGTCACAAATGACCTGCTGATGACGGCAGATGCTGGCTCACCCTCTCTCCTCATCCTCCTTGACTTGTCTGCAGCATTTGACACTGTCGACCACTGTATACTTCTCAACCAGCTACAGCACAACATCGGACACACTGACACCACCCTCAACTGGTTTCACTCTTGTCTTACCGGCAGGACAGAGTATGTCTCCATTGGAGGTGCAAGATCAGGGACACACACTGTCACCTGTGGGGTCCCTCAAGGGTCAATCCTTGGCCCCACCCTCTTTACACTCTACATGCTCCTTCTTGGCCAGGTCATCAGTCGCTTTGGAGTCTCATTTCACTGTTACGCTGATGACACACAACTGTACATAAAAATGGCCACATGCTCCACTGCAGCTTTACCTCCAACTACACCACCATCACCACTATTCACTCTCATCACCTGTCTGGAGGAGATAAAGGCGTGGATGAATCACAACTTCCTGCAGCTGAACAGCTCCAAAACAGAAGGTATACTTGGCACCCCACACCAGATCCAGTCCTCCTCCATAACCAACATAACATTCAACTCACCTTTGAGGCTCACATGAAACACCTCTGCAAAAACTCCTTCCATCACCTCAGAAATATTGCCAAACTCCCACCCTCACTCTTCTTTCCTGACGCAGAGAAGCTCATCCACGCCTTTGTCTCCTTCAGGCTGGATTACTGCAACGCACTACTCATTGGAACACCTAGCAAGAGCATCCAAAGGCTCCAGTATGTGCAGAACAGTGCTGCTAGGATCCTGATGAGAGTGTGCAAGTCTGAACACATCACACCCATCCTCCTGTTCATTTCACTGGCTTCCCATCTCCGCCAGAATTGACTACAAGCTCTCCCTTCTCACCCACCAGTGCGTCCATGGCAACGCCCCCTCCTATCTCAAAGAATTGCTAACCCCACAAACCTCATCTCAATGCCTCTGCTCCACTAACTCTCACCGTCTCCACCCCCCCAGGACCAAGTTCCGCACCATGGGGGACCGGGCATTCTGTTCTGCTGCCCCTCATCTGTGGAACAACCTTCCCGACCACCTGAGGGCACCACAGACTGTTGAGTGTTTCAAAAAAGGACTTAAAACTTTTCTTTTTAGCAGATCCTATGACCTCTAAGTTG
The DNA here is from genome assembly GCA_039737535.1 of Lagodon rhomboides. Classification (NCBI taxonomy): domain Eukaryota; kingdom Metazoa; phylum Chordata; class Actinopteri; order Spariformes; family Sparidae; genus Lagodon; species Lagodon rhomboides. The sequence continues at coordinate 395,018 of CM077801.1, forward strand.
CTTTGTCTTTTATGTGTTTTGTCTTTTATGTGTTTTTGCTAATGTTTTCCTTTTTTATTGTTGCTTTACCTGTAGCACTTTGAGATTTGTTTAAATGTAAGTGCTTTACAAATTTAATGTATTATTATTGTTATTATTATTATTATTATTACAACAACCAAAACAACCTCACGACATCCACCCTGCATGATGTGGCTCCATGCTTTTTAGTTGTTCTTCTTTTAGACGCATCCTAACATCTATGCTTCAGGTTTAATCTTAACTGCTGTGTGCACAGTTTCACTTGTGCTTGTGCACATAAAACTTGCATTGTTACACTTCAAGTCAATTGTCTTCCAATCTACCCCCCATGTAAAAATACAGTGGGCCTTTGTATACTATGAGATGAAAAGTCCTGTGTGGTTCAAAAAGAGAAGGAAGGCAAAATAGCAGTAAGCCAGGAGGAGAAAATTCATATTCATCAGATGAAATGAAGACATTGAACAATGTTTCTTTTCTTGGGTTAGGGGTTAACACTTTCTTTTCTTTGCTTAAACAGAATAAATTGCAAATGAAAACCAAGAAAGAACAGCATGTTATTGTTGTTGGACAAGCTTATTCATGAGCATAAACCCCCTGAGATGAACTATCACACATTTGAGGGGTCCTCCCTGTCCACTGCTCAGTTACATCTCCTCTTTCTTTCCAAATGAAGCTCTTCTGTCACTGCATCCTTTCATTCATCCATTCAACCTTTATTTAAAGCTTGAAAAATCATTAAGGGCAAGCCCTAATTTTCAATGATGTCAAGAGCACGAATAAAAAAAAACAGAATAGTTGCAAAAATAGGATAACAAAAAGAAACAACCAACATAATTACAGAGTGAGCAAACAGACTGTGTACATAAAAATGATAACAGAGAAGAAGGATATGACAGAATACAGATAAAACTGCAGCAAACAAACATGACAAAACACAAATAAAACAGATGCATAAAAAATAAATGGCAGACAACCATACAGGACCGCACATAGTTAAAAACAGTTCCATTCAGATGCTGAGTAGTTTGAATTCAAAGTCTTAAACTGACCTATAGGTATAACTGTATCAAGTTTAAATGGAACATTTTAAAACATACACGTGTATGGAGCACTGAAACTGAAAGCATTTTTCCCAAATGTAGTGTTTACCTGGGAACTGGGAGCATTATACGATCATGAGAGCTTGTTGAACAGATACTCTGTGAACAGTTTAATAAAGAGCTGATATATGGTGGCAGGTTGCACGTCGTACTGTTAAAGGTGCCAAGCCAACTTCTTCATATAGAATACAATGATGAGTGGAATAGCAGTCACCAGTAATGAATCTGAGGGTGGAGTGATAAACCCAGTCTGTTGGAGTAAGAGTGGAGACAGAGGCATGTCTATAGATAGATACCCTAACACTAACCATAATCCAGGACAATTCAAAGAAAGCTTCAATGATCTGTTTCCTACAGAACATGGGGAAAGTAGTCAAGTTTCTGTATAAATAACCATTTTTTTGTCATAGCTTGCTAACAAGTGTGTTGAAAGTGTCATGAAATTCAAAGGTGAGTTTCTGATCCAACCAGATACCCAGATATTTGTATTCAGAAACCCTTTCAATACTGTGTCCTGTTAGAGTGCTAACATGCAGACCAATGTCTGCGATATCTCTGGCTGTTGAGAATATCATGAATTTGTTTTTGTTTGTATTGAGGACTAATTTCAGTTAAAAAAGAGAGTTTTGCAGTTTCACCATGTCGTTCTGTATGCCACCAGCTGCTAAGTCTTCTGGGAAAATTAAGCTTTGATTTATGGTACAACTCTGCTTACATGTCTCCATTATAGACTAAATAAATGACTAAACTTGTGCTTTTTATATTAGTTTTCTTCTACCCTCCAAACACACACACACACACACACACACACACACAGCCCAACTCCAACCCCTGCTGCAGTAGATTCAGTATGAACAAGGCTTGTTATATGTTATGTTATAACAGCACTTTGGAAAGCTGAGGAGGGAAAGTTGATAAGTTGTTAGTTTCCACTTTGAGCTAAGTGTGTTTTTCTGTCTCATCTCCTTCAGTCTGACCGACACTGAAGGTGGTCTACCCTATGACAAGGAGTCTATGGCCATTATTCATCTGAACAACACAACTGTCATGTACCTGAAGGAGGTCACCAAGTTCCTCGCCATGGTCTGCTTCCTCCGCAAAGAAAGCTTTGAGAGGAAAGGTCAGTGTGTTCACAGTCAGTACAAGAATGTACACTCATGTTCACTATTACCAATTGATTAAAAGGCTCCAGCTGAAAATATCTGGTCCTTCATACAAACTTTAATACAATAGTAAAAGTCTGTGGAGTTGAAAGGTTGGAGGTTCATTACGACTCCTAACATCCAATCACAAGCTCAAAATGATATTTGCTGCACTGCTAATGGTGGATGGAAGCCAAAGTAAAAACCTGTCTGCCTGCTGTGTTGTCTGGTCTTCTGGTGCTAATTCTGAGCCCTGCCACACTGTCATTAAACTGAAACTTTATTCTTACTTCTTTATTTTATTTGCTCTCTGTTTTATTTTATTTAACTTTTCAATAATTGATTTCACTTTTCTCTTTCCTCTGTGAGACTCTGCAGAGTGTAGTTTGAGGCTAAAAGTAACAGTAACAGTAACCCTTTGTAGACAAACAATTGAAATGGTGTCACTGTAGATTACTGTGCACCTGAAGAAAGAACTGAGCTCAGAAGAGACACACACTTCCTTCAGAGCACAGAGTGCTTTCTAATGATGGGACGTGCAGCTGGGAGCTGCCGTGGAGCAGCAGGGGCTCACTGCCTCTCTGAAGGGTACTTATCCACTGGCTGGTGATGGAGGGCATTGCTTGTTCATCCGCCCACCTTTTTATACAGGCGTCAGGGCTGTGAGTCTTCAAGTCTTTGGTCCCTGGTTGATCTCTCCAACCATTACAGCAGTGGTTCACATGCAGTCACTGCAATCATCTGCAGTGACCAATCTTTCAGGACAGAACATCGGTCAGTGGTTTGTTCGTAGCTGCTGAATTTGATTTAAGCCCACAGTGACCAGCGTGTATAAGGCTCAAAGTTACATACTTACTTAACATACATGCTTCAAGAGATACAGAGCATCAGTAACAAACACGTATGGTACGTTGTCTCACTGACTGTCGGCAGGTGTGAGGCTACATCTTTTTGATGTCCTGAAAGACGTAGTGTACTTCAACATGGCGGCTGTTCGCTCTCATTGCTGTGACTATTTTTGACCGAGTACATTTTGAGTTCAGCAGTGTAGTTAAGAAGTCTGATTCATTCCTCTAACTTCATATTAACAGTCTGTTTGATGTTCCTATAACACCTGGAGCTCTTCATTAAGCTGACTGCTGTTAGATAATGTTTTCTGAAACTTGGAACAAACAAGTATAATATAAAGTATAAGTATGAAAAATACATTTTAATCCAACCTTACAGTTTCAGTTCATCCTCTGCAGTGCTGCTGATTCAAACTAGAGTCTTAACACGGACACATTATTGCAGGCTGTGCAGAAATCATACCAAATTTAGTGTATTTGATCATGTCACCTGATGAAGTTTTACTTTAGGTCATGGATAGAATACTAAAGCAGGACAAATGCTTTTGCGTCCCCTGTTAAAAACAATGATAAAGAAACTGCAGGCTGCATTTATTGTTAATACATTTATGAAATATACCTTATGACATGTTTTACTGCACCCCAAGACCAGACAGGTCCAGCTCTTCTCAGCTCTTCAGGTATTCCTAGAGTTCTGGGTCTACCCGAGGTACCTACCTCCCAGTTGGACATGCCCAGAAAACCTTTAAAGGAAGGACCACTTTTAGTCCAAAGGTTTAAAGGGCAGGGTTAAACTCGACTCCAGGTGTCTGTCTGCAATCAAGTCCTTTTGTTTGTGCAATGTTTGCATTCAAAATTCTCAGACAGGCACCAGGTTCAGTGACTCCAATTAACTGAGGTGAAACAGAGCTAACAGTTAGCCGCTAGCTGTCACTCAAAGCGTCCTGGGGCTTAATAATGCATTTGTCATGAGAGGGGAGATTAACTACACCAACCGTTTTTGTACCAGGCTGTAAACATGTGTATTTCTGCTGTAATACTGGACATTTGAACACGGGCTCTTACGGCGATGAGTCTTTTTTGGAGTCAGCCTCAAGTGGACATTCGAAGAGCTGCAGCTTTTGGTACTTAACATTAGCTTCATTTTTCAGCCCCAGAGGTTCCCGCTTAGTCTGACTGCGATGCTGCCATCATGACTTGTAAAAGGATCTCAGCTAAAAATAATTGCATTTTTATAGTGCTTTTCCAGTCTACTGACCGCTCAAAGCGCTTTACAATACATGCCACATTCACCCATTCACACACACATTCATACACTGATGCCGGAGGCTGCCATGCAAGGCGCCAACTGCTCATCAGGAGCAGTTTGGGATTCAGTATCTTGCTCAAGGACACTTCGACATGCAGTTGGGGAGGAGCCGGGATTCAAACCAGCAACCTTCTGATTACTAGACGACCCTCTCTAGCTCCTGAGCTACAGCCGCCCCACAAAAATAACGTAAATGGGTGCATGTCTGAAAGGAGCTTCTGAAACCCGGGAACACTGTTAATGAGAACATTTCTAGGTCCAACAGTCCAGTCCAGGTGGATTTGTTGGTGGATACATACCCAACTACACACCCATACAGCTCCTCATCTTTAGGGTGAAATCAGTGGTTCTGTAGAGTGCAGTAGTGACAAAATGACACATCAGTGTGAGGGACAGACATTAGTTAGAGACAGCTGCAGAGCTTTTCTTATTCTCATGGCAGGATGTATAGCAGAGATGTAAACCCCCAGCAGCAGGATTTGTTGTCTCAAGTCTTTGAATTAAAGGGCAAAGCTTTGTTTCTGAACTGTGTGAGTCACAGACTCTCCACAATCACAGGAAGAAGTTCGCTGCAGTGTCTCTGATTTGTCTTCTGGCCTTTGCACTCACTGTTACTGAACGTCTGGACACAACACCACGGCTTGTTCTCACAGCACTTCTATGATTTTTAAATCTACTCATCATAACTTATATAAATGTTGTGTCCCTGGCAACAGATGAGAATAATATCTCCCATTAAGTGAATGAGGTCCTTAGAGTCTCTTCACAGCATTCTATTAAGGACGGCTGTCGCTCAGCAGGTAGAGCGGGGCGTCCAGGAATAGGAAGGTCGCTAGTTTGAATCCCTGGCTGCATGACTAAGCATCCTTGAGCAAGATACAGAACTTCAAAGTGCTCCTGATGAGCAGTTGGTCCCTTGCGCAGCAGCCTCTGCCACCAGCGTGTGGATGTGACAGGTGGTTTGATCAGTCAGCAGGCTGAGAGAGAATAAATCTAGAAGTCCATGTGTATATTTCTCTCTTCCAGGTTGATATGTGTGTTACTGTTCCTCTTCAGTTGTACATGTGCAATGTTAAACATAAATGTTGCCATTTGATGCAATGAACCAGAGTTAGCTTAGAGCTAATTTACATCTGCAGTGCCTTCCTGTATGACACCTTGATAACAAAGAAACAAAAATGAAAGTTGACTTCAATTGAGGTGACTTTCAGCGTCAGCTTTAAGGTGTAACCGACAAACATTTCAGAGCTCAGAGCAACACCTGCTCCCTGTGGTGATGCTTTACCAGGATTATTACATTTTCTGATAAAACCTGTATGGTTTTATTTATTACAGTATATTTCCACTAGCAGGATATCACCCATGTGAACAGAAAACATTTAGACAGAGATGTAGAGAAATGGGAAACAGAATGAAAACCAGACTGGATGATGGAGGAGCGTCTCATGCTGATGGAGATCAAATATTATAAAAAGGCATGTTATTACCAAATAAAATGCTTGCCCAAAAATCAATACCAGCTTTAATTATTTAATTCTATTCATCATTTGTCCATGAGGAATATGATTTTTTATCAAGTGTGCACACTGACGTAACAGCCTAAAAGCGAGCAGCAGCTGATGAAGAGCTATGAGAGCTACATGCCTGCTCTGTTATATATAATATGCATATATGATTTATTATATGGCCTCAGATAGTGTCATGTTCATCATGATGAAGACCATCCTGTACAGTCCACAACACCCCTCCTGCCCTGCCAAGGTTTCTGCTTACCTGCTTGCTAAGACTGTACGTGCCAAGAAATATCACAGAAATATAATATAACCATCAGTCATAAAATATAAGCTCGTAATGAGAAGGCGTACGCTGAGGTAATCCTTTTCTTTCATCAACATGACTCAAATAACATTTTCATTCATAGAAGATAAGATAAGAGGACCAGCCCTGAAGCCCATTCACTTTTTATTGCATTGCTGGAAGATATTTAGCAGTGACACCTGAAGGACTTTGGACACAGTTGCAGAAATGAGTTGGGGTTAGGCTTAATAAAATGCTTGGAGGCCAACTCGAACAGTCCATGTCCTGTGGTTGGTCTTGCCTCTCCTCCTCCTCTCTCCTGACTTCTTCTCCTCTCTGTCCACACTTCCCTGTCCCAGCTGTACTCCCTGTCTAATAATGGAATATATACATGAATATATATAAGTACTTAAGGCATTTGTACATGTTACATACAGGAGACTAAACACCTCCCCTCCTCTTTGGTGCTTTTCAACCATTTGACCACAAAGTACAGAGGTTTTCATCTTGGATAGATGTGTGCTGTGTTGGTCTGTTGTTCACTTAAATACTCATTCTAAAGTAAATACACAACATGAAATATCATTCAATCAGTTAGATGTTTAATGAATATACAGTCATGAGTTACATCCATGTGACAGCTCACACACCAATGGTGGCTAACATTCATTTTCAATGGGAAGTGAACATTGGCCTGTGAAGGAAGAAAATATTTCAAGAGAGTTTAATGTTCTGCAAACGAGCGTGATGCTCACCATCTAATAACTTGATTTAAATAGGGGAAAAGCAGAGCCTGTCCAGTACCCACATCTCCTGATAAGTTCAGCATCAGGGTGACTGAAACGTCTTGTGTTTCTCTGCCATTGCAACAGTTATGACAGGAAAGGCATGCTTGGAGGAGATGGTAGGAAATTGTTGATACCCCACCCTAATTTTAAAATCTGACAATGAATTGATTTCTTGATTAAATAAAACTTGATTGCAAAAGGCAGTTAGCAGAGCTTTGTTGTAAAAGTCTACATGGGTCAAAACATTTGTGCCCAAACCAAAGAAGACCCAGAAATTATAGACCAAAAACCGAACCAGAGCCATCTCTTATTTCAAATCTGGAACCTGGACCCATGCAGAACCCGAACCTAGCAGGAGACACAGCTCATTGCTATTAACCAGTTCATGTCACATACCTTACTACCTACTGAATGTCGACTTCTCCCTTGTGCCAGCTAGTGACACATATCCACTGTGCTCCCTGACTCCGTCTTCTCCACAGCTTGTTTACCATTGTGAGGTGACAGGATGTGTTTTGTGACAGACGTGAACATTGTGCAGGGTGAGCCGAGCAGAATGCCCCCGCTCGTGCCCCAGCACATCTGACAGGCTTTTACAGGGTCTTATTCTTCTTCTTGCTCGTCTTCACATTGCTTCCCATGTAGTCCCATGTGTTGGTGCTTACATGCTCCATCTTCCCCCATTTTCACACAAAAGTCAAATTTCACTCCGAGCTGATAAGATGCAGTAGAAACACAAGCAGAACTTTTCTGCATAAAAACCTCAGAGCTCCACATGGAGATGACAGGTGGGCCAGTGAGAGAACAGAAAAAGAGCAGGTAATTGCCGCTGCAGTTATTACTGGAGTGGAGATAACAAATTACCCACAGACACACTCTTAATGGGAATTAAGTCACTGCTTAATGCAGGTAATGTTAAAATCTGGAGATAGAAATCCTGTCTAAATGGGGCAGAAGTCTGTTGAGCTGAAACAGCCGTCAATCAAACAAACTTCCTCAAACACACACCTGAATGCAGCAGCCTCCTCTGAGATCAGCAGGCTTGTGTGGAACAATCGTCACATAAAGCAGGAGCAATTCTTTCTTTATCTTACCAATCACTGTCTGAAAAAGGTTCATGTGACTTCCTGTGTCTGCTGTCAGTCAAAGTACAAACCCTCTGCCTCGGCTGCAGACAAAGAGCCCAGGACCAGAACTCTCCTCCAGCACTCACACTGGAGTCCCAGTCTGGTGTCCGGCCGGGACCAGACTGGGACTGAAGACAGCCTGTGAGACTGATGGAGGCCAGTCTAAAGACAAGGGAAACTGTACAGAGGGGATTTACAGCAGCTGAGGTGGCACAGAGAGCTGTCAGTGTGTCTGTACTGGTAATAAGTTATATAATCCATACACACAGTACAGTACATCATGCTTCAAAACTACTGCTACTGCTACTCTGCTGGTGTAACCGGATGAAAGAGACAGGAGAGTAGAGACCAAATGATGCACATGAATGTGGACATGACCACAGGTGGTCTTCTTCAGGTGTCGGTGAAGGAGTGAACACTAAACAGGAAATCACACCAGTCTGTTAGATTAAGGCTCTAAACAGAAGGGGCATCCTGTTGTAGAGATATTATTATTCATCTGTTTCCTGAACTGCTGATGAAGAAGGGATCTGTTTCTGCCTAGAAGTCCTCCATGTGGATCATCATATTTAGTTTAACATAAGACTTGTAGGACTTCACTGTTTGTGCGGTAGCTGCATGCACTTTAGCTTAACTCCTTATTTTCTAGTTGAGCAGTCTGACGCTGTCTGATGTTGCTCGGTAACAGGTGGATAGTAACGCCAGAAACTGACTATGGAATGGTTTTGTTTGATTTTTCTTTGAGATTAAAAGTGATCATAAACTGCAGAGCCTCACATCTGAGGAGACATGTGTCTGCCAGGGAAGCACAGACTGTATGTTCTGAATGTGTCCCAGTGTTTCTGACGCTGACTGTTTTAAATTCACGTGAATTCATTTCTGCATTTTGTGTTTCGGTTAATGAGATCCTCAACATCTCTTGATCTGACATCCTCTAGCTGACATCTGCCTGTATTTCAGATTTGTATTCAACATCAAGTCATAATTAATATTATGTTCAACAAATGTTTGGTGAGCAAACACACATAAATCATTAACCTTCTTTCTTAACAGTAGAATCAGAATTTCCTTTATTTGTCCCACAAACGGGGACATTTTTACAGTAATATTGCAATAAACAATAATAATAGTAAAAAATAAACAATATCATTAAAAAGGTAAGAAATAGTCCTGTTAACAGTTTAGATGTACAGGAGAGGTTATGTCCACCAGTGAGCTTTGTGTTTGGTCTCTCATGACGAATACACTCTTCTGACCCTCACAGCCTGGCCACCTTCTCCAACGCTGCCACCAATGCAGAAGTCTTACAATAGTTTTTAGGTGCTCTACTTTTTCAGTATTGTTTTTCATACAGTTTTATGACCATGAGACAGATTTACAGATTGTCAGCGTGTTACGTAGCCTTTAACTCATGTAGTCTTGACTCCGTCCTCTCTCTTCCCTCACAGGACTGATTGAATACAACTTCCACTGCTTCAAGAATGCCATCCAGGAGGTTTTTGATGTTCGAGTGAAAGTTCAACAAAATCGTAAACTCCTCTGTCAGAGGAGGTGGAGCAAACTGACAATGACCAATGGAGTGCTCAGCAACCACTGAGGACTGATGACCTCACATCAGACAGCCAACTGTCCCTGAGCTGCACCTTGACCCCAGAGAAGGGCTTCAGTCCACACCGGCTCTGCCCTCCATCCTCTCTCCTCAGAAACAAGACGTCTGCCAGCTGCAGAGAGGACAAACTGTCTGTCACTTGACTGAATCTATTTTCTGTATTCTTTTTTTTTCTTTAAGTAGGCTCCACATGAAGTGTCTACAAAGACTCTGGCGTGGGTAAACTGCTTTATCATCTTCAATCAATCACCAATCTTTGCTTGAAAACAGAGCTCAAAGCATGACAGGGGGTTGTGATCAATCATTATTGATCCCGTTAATAAGAATACAAAATCTTAACAGCTGGAGATTTATGTGATTTGAACGCTTCAATAAACTCAGCGCAGAAATAATTGCACTTGAGGCATAAGAAAAGCTGGAGAACATGGTGTGACGCGTCTGTCGTGCACTCAGTGATTATGTCATTGATATTCTACGAGACAGGTGAGTTACGGATGGCAACAGCCGTTTGTTTTGGTGTCGGGACACTAACGTCAAGGTTTTAACTAGTTATTGCAGCAGTACATGTGTTGTCTGGCAGTGTGACTAAGCTCATGTGATGCAGTGCAGGAGCGAGCTGAATGCTGTCTGAGGGCATGTCAGATGTTTTCAATGATGCCCATTTAGAGAGAGAGGTCGTCAACATACATGATTGTAAAGTGTAGTCGATTGAACAGTGTCTATAAAATGACTCCCGTGCCTGTGGGACCTGTGATGTGGCTCCATGGACCTGTGGAGACCAGTGGCTGCAGCGCTACATGCCATTATACTTTCCACCAATCAGTCCTGTGCAGTTCAGTTCAGTTTGGGACACACTAGAAGTTGTTTTTTGTTGCATTTTCATTTTTGATTTGATACTTAATGTGGAGTTGAAACACTGCAGACAGCTGATGGTCAGTCAGAACATCAGAGTCATCTCATTGTCTGTCTGCGCTCTGATGAAGGATCCTCCAGACTCCTGCCTGCAACCTCTTCTCAAGCAAAGACTGAAATTGAAATGATTTATTATTTTATGTGCTTATTTGATTGAAATGATTTATTATTTTATGTGCTTATTTGATAGGGACAGAGCAAGATAATGAACATTGGTACAAAATAGACGATGTAAACATGGCCCAACCATAACCCTAACCCATTTAGCAGAAATGCTAATGTACATCCATAGTCCCATGGCAGGTCATAGGACGTGTGTGTGTGCTGTGCATAGCAAGTGTTTGGCTGTATATGTAGTATCTGTATAGTATTATGTATATGTTGTAGTGTATGCCGTTAATGAGGCAGTACAGAATAGGTCACAGTGTGTCAGTTACAGCCTGTCCTCATCAGAAAAATAACTTAGGTTGACTGTGAAAGCAAGTTATTACAACCCAAATTCACTTTTCTGGTAAGTCAGCGACCTCTAGTGGCCGACATTGTCATTACAGCAGTAAAGGCCGTGAGGAGAGGTAGTATAAAGATTGAAAAGTCTGTATTAGGAGGAGGTCAAGGTGGACGGTCAGGACCTTCATTCAGGAGAGACTGCTGTTCATGTCTGGTGTGAAACCAGAAGTCAACACTGACTCACTGCGCAAAGAGACGTCTAAACGACATCTTTTCCAAGTCATTTTTGCACGTCTAATTCAGGTCACCTGAAGGTGCAGACCGTTACTCCAGACAACGTCTTTTTTTGAGGGCTACAGTACGTCCTTATAGGGGCTATACACTGCGCAAAGGGACGTCTAAATGACGTCTTTTCCAAGTAATTTTTGCACGTCTAATTTGGGTCAAATGAAGCTACACTAAAATTAACTGGTACAGGAAACAGGTTTCTACCTTCTGGACACAAGACTACAGCCAGGTTAAAGGTGCCATAGGCAAGAATGTGGCCAAAACGGTTACTACACTCAAATTCAAAATACTGCAGCGAGTCGTCTCCGCCTCCCCCTCCACCCTCTCCCCTCCAGACTCGAGGTTGCCAGTGCGGTTATCATAAATGAGTGGCTCTAAGACACAATTCGTTTCTCTCAGTAAAGACCAAGATGTATTATAATTTGTGGTAACGTTAGCTGTTGACTAGGGAAGGACATATCAGATGGAATAACGTTATGCATGATATTTGACAGAACTGTCCTTCATTTTTGCCTCCCCTTTTATAACATTATATACGGTAGTTTATGGCGATATACATGCAAAGACCTAAAGAGGACTCGAATTTATCAAAAGTAAGATTTCGTATTGACATCAACTGGACATCAGCAGGCTGGAGACCGGATGCCCGTACCAAGACAGTGCTAATGCTGCTAACGTTAGCTGTGCTTCTAACGTTTGTTTCTATGATCGAAATGAATAACTTTATTACTCGACAGTTCAAAGTATTCGAAATGTCCATCCCCGTCAAGCTATGATGCTAACTTAGTTAGCCAAGCGTAACTTACCTGTCTAGGAGAAGAGTCGCCAATTTGGCATCCGTTCGCAAATTCCTCTCAGCCTTCAAATGTCTCCATCGATTCATAACGAGCCCTTTTGGGTTTCGTTGCCTCCGCCATTGCAACTCAGTCGTAACTGGCAACCTCTGGTCGCACAGCAGCTGAGACTCTACTGACTGCACTGATCTGTAGACGGCGGTGGGCGGAGCCACATGGAAAAACATGATGTCAAAACATCAACATGATTTGCGGTCTGCAAAAGATTTTTTTTAATGCGAATATTTTGGCTGTGCTGTTGTTGTTGGTGAGTTCAGTATGTTATATGAACATTATTCCCAAGTCTCTGTGACATATTAGAATGATTTTATGACCTGTTGCTTTAGATTTCTTGCCTATTGTACCTTTAACAATAAATCACAATCCAATCCCGACTATTTTTTTCCCCATCTTTATTGCGAACATGTTATGTTGATTTCAGTTGAGAAATACTAGTTACTAGGCTACAATTTCAACAGAACAGCAGCCAGCATAACCCTCATTTAAGTTTGGAAAAAAAAAAACAAAGTGGTAAAATGCACACTCATAACATCGTCTGTCTATAACGTTACCAATACGTTACCAGTATTGATTTTTCGCCGGCTTCGTTGTAAACAAATTGTCGTGTTCAAAAGCTACACTTCTTCTGTTGTTTTGGTTTCAGAGCGGTTGGCACGTGGCGCATTAGGTGCACTAGCGCCACCTTCTGCTTCAGAGTGGGGAGGAGATATTATTTATCCATTTATCTGTCAAATAAAAACACTACTGCTCAACCCACTTGGCAGGTTCATTCAAATTTGAATGCTGAGCTCCTCCAGTCTTGCTTCATGTATTGTCTTTCTAGTTCACACTTCACAATCAAAAAAGACAGTGCTCATATAAACCAGTTGGACTTTTTAACCCTCATCATACGCAACAACTTAATTGATGTTACAGACATCAGACCTGGCACTAATGTTGAAAAAATAGAAATAACAACAGTGAAATTGTACATTGAAATGGTATTTATAATCCGAAAAATAGTTTAAATTAATCAAAATTATCAGTTAAATTAACTCAAAAAGGGAGAAAATGTCACAGTAACTCAAAATATTTAAGTTAGTAGAATTTTCCTTGAAAATTAAGTTTAGACTACTCAACCTACTACTGCTAATAATGATAATAATAATAATAATAATAATAATAATAATAATAATAATAATGATAATAATAATAATACTAACACATCATGTCAATTCCCTGCACCTGTCTTAGACATCCAAAAAAGTGACATAGCCTGACGTTCAAATGTTCAACTGCATATTGACGTCCAAATACAGTCGTGATTAGACGTCCAAAAAGGGGACCTTGTTTGCACGTCGTGTAGAGGTCCAAAATGAAGTCTTGGACCGACTGACGCAATATAGACATGATCTGCACATCCATCAGACGTCTAATGTTTAGTGGGGAGTTCCTTTAATTTACGAACACGTTGTTAATGTAGTCGACATGTAGCTGAAGTTACATCACTAATGAAGTTTTTAACATAAAGCACAGTGTTTTCCTCAACCTAACCATGCTTTGACCTACAATGACAGTCCAGTACGTCTGTCACTGGTACACTTCAGCGCTGATGTTGTGGGAACAGTGATGTATGCCAACATATTCAGTCATTTTGATATGAGGATGTGTGGGTCATTTAAAGGGACATGAGGCAGGATCAAGAAATAAGACTCAATAGTGACACGATGGCCGTTAGGAGCAGCCATCAGCCAAGCCGGCGCTGGAGCACGCATGAACTCTTCACAGCAGAGCAGCTGATGCTGTGACGCTGTTATTTCTTTACTCGCTGTTCACGTCACTGTTTACTGCAAGACCTCCGCGGATGCCTCCGCAGAATGACGTTGGTAGCCTACAACTGCGAACTGTGCTGTGTGTCAGGGATAGCCTTATCCTCTACACACATGAAGCAGCCGGGAAGCCGGCTCGCTGTGTGTAGCGACACACAAGCGGCGAGTCTCAAAGGCACAGGCGAAAACATCGTCTCTGATACGGGACTGCTGTGTGTTAGCAGCTAATGCTACTACACAGACACAAACAAACCGTTAGCCTGTGGCTACAGCCAGCTGCTAACGTCACCTCCCGGATAACAGGTTGGGCTTTCGGTCCCATATATAAAGGGACATATTTCTAACTATTCAGTTTCAGACTAAAGGACCGTGGAAAATGTGTAGTCTCTAACTATTCAGTGTTACACAGCGGTGGACTAAGTTACACGTTAGCAGCTAACGCTACTTTGCATGTTAGGTCACTCCGAGTCCTCGGTGATCTCATATGATTTCAAATCAAGCTCTAAACATGACCTGTAATGTTTTCTTACCTGGTCACTAGGAAATGAGCCATGTCAGCATCTGTTTTCAGTCCCAGTTCAAGCTGAAGCTGCCTCCATGAGTCGAACACGTATCCGATGTTTATTCTGGTGCCGGTCCGACTTTGGTCGTAATTTCGTTTCGACTCACGACTTGATGCTGATAAAACCTTTGTTTTCTTCTTAGTATGACTTTTTAGTGGACTTTGTGTGGCGGTGGGTCGTTTTCTGGCCGTAGCAGAATCCATTACTACACAAACACTAGTTTGGGTCCACGCGCTTGTCTTCTTCCTGTCTCCAAGCCGTCGAGGACGCGCATTCAGCGTCATCTGACGTCACGTCCGCAGGACTGCGCGGGAAAGTCAGACCCCAAATTGCAGCACATGATGCAGCACACAGCCTGTTCAAGGCGACGTAGAGATACGTGGGTGGACTCATTCTGTTTGGTTTTGAACACTTCGTCACCCATTAGCATTATAAAAATTAAAATGTATGTTTATTTTTTCACAAATCCTGCATCATGTCCCTTTAATCAACAGATCAGAGTCCTTGCCACTCTCCCCCGCTGTTTCCCACCTGCTGACAAGGTGAAGTGGGTTACCCGTAGCCTGGCCTACATTAGAGTCGTGGAAATACACAGCGGATCTGGCATTTAGGTACAGACACACGGGCTACGTACACTTTCAAAGGTCACTGTAGTGGCCAAATGTCCTCTAACAACAATAAAACCAAAAGGCCACTGAGGGCACCGGGGCAGCGAATCTTACTCAGAAAGTTAAAGTGCATGCAGGTAATGAGTCCATTGTCCATCCAGAAAAGGTGCATTTGAGGCAGGTTTTATTTTTAGCTATGGAGTGGTGGTACAGAAGATGTTAAAAAACTGCTTGGCCTGCTGCTGCTTAACTTACAGGTAAAAAACCGTGTGCCCTTCCCGGTGCGTACTGCCTGCCTGAGTGAGTGCTCCTTCATTAAATAACTTCACCTGTGCCCTAATCACCCATGACCTTCAAAATAAGAGTATGTAGCTTTAACTCAAATTAACTGAAACTAAACTCAAACTAAATAAAGTATTCTAAACAAAAATAACATAACAAATAAACATATGCAAAATAGCAGATTACTGAATAGCTTCCACAGTCACTATACCAAAGTAGTGAAAACGAGGCTCCTGGTGACACCCGGTTTAAATCAGTCCAAGAGACATTCACAAAATAGAAAGACTGTAATCTTTCAGTGTAGCTTCTTTTAATTAAAGGTTATACGGTATAACTGACATCATTTTTTCAGCTGTGCCAACTGTTTATCATGGTGACAGTTCTGAAGCAATCCTTCTTTAATTAAATGTGTACAGCGGTGACACTGAACCTCATCATGATGAACATCGTCTGCTCAGTGAGCAAACGTGTCAAGTCCTGATTTAATAATGTCTTTGTCTATAGTTTATGTATTTATTAATGTTTGTGATCAAACTTATTATAACATGCTGTCCCTGTTTCTTAAGCTATATATAGAATATGTTGGACTAGAATGGCACTCAGTAGAGCGCATACCTCCACCAAAGTCCTATAGTGCCCTTTTGTACTCACTCACTCACTTTGTACTCAGCCACCTAAATAAGCCTGATTTTTTTCTTCATGGAGATCCATGCAATATTCTCTGAGAGATTAATAAATATGTGGAAAAAGAAAGTGAGAAAATATTTCTGGATCTGTCACTTTATCTGCACCAGAGGTTAGTTTGGTCTGCTGTGGGCTGAGACCATCCTCCATCCAAGTAAGTAAACCAACCAATAAATGGACATGGGTGAAACATATCCTCCTGGGTGGAGGTAATGAAAGAGTGAACTTTGAACCTCAGCTTTCAACCAACAAGAGCCCAAAGTGTTCAGAAACAAATGAAGGAGTCTACAGATCCATACCAAAAGGGCTGACCTGTTGCTGAAGACCAGGAGATGTGATTGGAAGCTGTCCACTCAGTCGACCTTGTGCCGAGATCCTGCTCAACTTGTTTCTCCAAAGTCAACAATGAATGTTGTTTTTACTAAATACCAGAAAACCAGACGAGTTTCGTCTGCATGTATTTACTGAACATTACTGAGAAGAATCTCTATGAATATCTCTTCTGTAATAATGATGATACTCATTTAGAATATGCTCACATTTCTTGTCATATTATTGGTCACACATCATGTTTAATTACAGGGCATGATTGTGGTTCAGCTGAAGAGACTTTCTTTATAAAGCTGGATGAAGCTGTTTTATCAGTGTGATCTCACTCAAGACATCACTCTTTAAAAACTGCTCACAAATAAACAGTTTCATGTTTTTTAACCGGCTCAGTAATTTGCCCAAACAGCTGCTCGTTGTAGTTTTGCTCAGACTGGAGGAAATAATCCATTTGTCGGGGACTATTTTCAGCAGCAGATTAATCCATGTGTGGTGCTGTAGTTCATCTCTCTGGCAGCAGGACGATGTGTGTGGGACTGAGTCAAAATAAACTACAGTGTGTGTTCATGGTAAAAAAGAACATGTCAGCCAGTGTGTGACTCTCCGATGTGTCTTTGGACAGTAACGAGGGCGGAGATATCTGATACACTCACAATACATGTTGGTAGAGACATTCACTTTGGGTTACATCAGCACAGAGAAACAGAATATGAGCACACTTTGAAGGATCTTATGAGGCATTAAAAGGCGTCCGTTTCCTGTGTAGTCGGGGACGTGGTCGTTAAAAAGGGAAGCCTGGCCACTGGCCTCTGGACTGACTGACAGCAGGCTATTAGCTTGTTAAGATGTACAATGGACAGGTTCACTCATCATGTCTGACAGCTATAGGTCACTCGATTGATCTGGCCTGCAAATTGCTTTCATACACTTGATGGGGCCTTTGCTTTCTATGGATCTTTTTATCCAGAGAAGGTTGAAGGAGATACATGTGAAGGTGAAGCTCTACATTTAGCTGTCAGTAACCCCTTTCTCACAGGAGAAGCCGCATTATCTCCGCAGCGGCGGTTCGGCAATTCTCCCCCGATAGCGATTCACACAGAGGAAGCAGCTCCGCATTAAAGACGAACCGACATGAATTCACACAGAAATCCGGCGCTGTGGCTCCTAAAGAGGCGTGACGGTACACGTCATGATGATGACATCTGTGTGTTTTCAAGGTGTTTCCCAGGTGTCCCCCCTGTCAATCTAAACCCGCGGATAGTTTATAATCATATGGATGCTGTTATAATGTGTAGTGATTGAGATCCTGACCCACCAAACATCCTGGAAAGAGACGAAGTTACGTTTTTCGCGCTAAATTCCATAATTAGCCTACATCACCATCAGTAAACTGGACGCTGTCTGACTCGCGGGGACGGAGGCTGTCTTCCGGGGGAAAGTTCACCAAAGTCTCGGTCTGGAGGGCTGACCGTCGCGGTGATTTATTTTCATCACAAACACTTGGTGAGTTTAAGTTTTTTGCCGTTGACAGACGCTGTTTTTTGGGCAGAAATGTGTCGGTCAGAAAGACGGGAGGACAGACGGGAGGGCAGAGGAAGGACAGAGGGAGGACAGACGGGAGGGCAAAGGGAGGACAGAGGCTTCTCCGCTCATATCTGCGGTATTCTTTTCCTCATATAAGTTGCCAGAGACAGTTACAGTTACTACGTTACTGTTGTTTGGTCCTGTAACGTTGCTTTGTGGGACATTTCTCTGTATTTAGTTGAGTGAAGGACCTGTGTAGTTAACCGACCGTCAGATCGACACGCCCTCGATACGCAAAGCCGGCTTATCCGTTCACACTGGTTCGGCTCGCCAATAATGTGGCCCTGATACTACCTCCAGAGGCGGATCAGCGCCGGAGCGAGTTTCACCCCTCGCCGCATCGGAGAGATTCACACTGGGACGGATGCGGAGAATTGGCGCACTGAAGCCCCATCCAAACACCAGTGTGAAAGGGGTTAGTGTGTACTTCATCAGCCACCTGTCATTATGAGCTGGAGGAGGTACTGGACAGAATGAATTGACAGACGCTGCCAGGTTTGAGTTTGAGTGTCTGTGCTCAGAGTCAGAGGAGCTCAGAGTGGAGCCGATACCTCGTTAAGGTAGTTTGGACATCAGGAGCCTTTTCACAAATTAACCTCATTTACCATTCAGAGCTCTTAAAGACACTGACGGTTTCTAACAAACAGCTTCTCTGGAGAGTAACTGAGGCTACGTTGAGACAGCAGGCACATCAGACATGTCTCCTCACTGATGTTTGTCAGTGACCCCGCCCACTTCACTCAAAGAAACCTTCAGTGTCATCAACAGTTTCTCAAAAGTATCTCACTACACAATTCACTGAAACAAATCAACTGTACTACCGCTATCTAGAGGCAGTGGAGACTCTGCAGCACAGGAACCTTCCATCCTCCTCAACACAGGTAATATTAAATACTTAGGTGTCACGATTTCCCCCAGGCTGTCAGACTTTTCAACATTGATTACACCCCACTCCTTAAAAAAATAGAAGACAATTACAAAAGATGGAACAAACTCCCACAGCTCACCTACCTTTTCTGAATGATACCAACCACCCCGACAGACAAGTGGTTCAAAAAACTAGACTCTCTCACCACCCATTTTTACTGGAAAGATAAAAAACCACCAATATCACTATTAACACTTCAAAACAAGAAATAGATGTAGGCAGACTTGAAGCACCAAATTTCTTGCACTATTTTCTGGCTAATCAATTACAATACTTATATAAATGGACTGAACAACAGATACATACTGACCCATGGCTTGATCTAGAAAACAAACTATGCTCCCCCATCTCAGTTGCAGACTTTCCCTTCCTACCACAGTCAATTGAAAAAAATGACTTCTTTCATAACATCACAATATCCACAACTCTGACAGCCTGGTGGAAAGCCAACAAAATCACCAAAGCAACCCCAGCACCATGTAGGCTCACCCCCATCTGGCACAACCCTGACTTCCGACTGCACAATGCACCTATTCACTTCCCCAAATGGCAGCAAAGAGGCGTCACCCACCTTCATCACATCTTCAAAAACCACAAGTTTATGTCATTTACCTCAGTTATCCAGAAATTTGGGATTGGGAGGGACCAATTTCTTCAATACCAACAGCTGAAATCTTTAATTAAATCGAAAATGAAATTAACTAACAACACTTTACAACTTTCTAAAACCAGTGAACAGCTATTGGACATCTCTAATCATCCTAAACAACTTATATCTAAACTTTACAAACTCATTTCTTCATCTAACCCCACAATAACACTTCCCAAAGCTAAATGGGAATGTGATCTGGCAATATCTCCCGACCCGGATTTCTGGAGACATATCTGCAGAAACATCTTTTCTATGACCACCAACACCAATTTACAACTCATACAGTACAAAACCATTCACAGAGTACCTATTTTCATGCAACCTGGCTCTGCCAACCTGTTCATTCTCTCTGGACCACAGTAACCGATACACTATCCACGGTCCTGGACTGCAGAGTCCCACTGTCTCCCACACTCTGCCTTTTAGGAGACACCTCTGATACTCCCAGGGGTGAAAGTAGTTTTAAATTGTTGCCAGTACTATTACCAAAACCTTCATCTCTCTCTCACTTCATGCATTTTAAAATAGAAAAGTTAAAACCCAAACAAATAAAAACATTTCAATATTTTATAGCAGGCTACCTGTAGGCCTATGGAGTAGGCAGGAATTAAAAACACTTGACAATATGGTAAACTATATTACCATTTTAATTGAATCACTGAAACATCCAGAATACACGTCTCTAAGAACAGATCATGAGGTCACGAGCAAAAACTCCAAGTGGAACTACCCCTCATCAAAACACATCACCTAAAAGATTTTCCACAGAGGCCTAAAGTAGTTATCCTCCTCTGAGTGGTGGCGAGCCATGCCACTTGTTGTGAGAGCTGCTCTTTTCCTTTGCCCAGCCAGGTCTTGTGTTTCGGAAGTAGACGCACATGTGCACTCGCGTACTGCCGAGTGAACTCACCGGTCATTCGCTCATAAACAGTGAATTTTCCGAGCTGCTCTGTATCGTTAAAATTGAACAAAAAAACACGAAGCACAACTGCTTACTCTCCTACTGATTTTAATTGGGACATTTTGCAACGAGCGTTAAACGTGTGGTACATGTTTGGAATGCTGGGTGCAGAGATCACCGGGCTCTCTCCGAGAGGAGGGAAGAGAAGCAGGGCAGGAGCCTGAGGAAGAGAGGGGATGCCCGGCCGATCCTCCGTACAGCATGGGCTAAAACACAACGGACAGTTCAGAAACAATTCGGAATTAGTTCAAAGGAGTTTTTATTAACAAACAAAACAGTTTTCAGGACTTCATATTGCTATTGATGTATTTTCTGAGCCAGAGTGCAGGCAGCCTCTCTCATGATCTTCCTGGCACTGAGTGGCGCCTCTGAATCTTTTAGTGGTACGCAGTACCGGACCGTACCGGCTTACTTTCACCCCTGGATACTCCCCTCCACCCTAAACACACAATTCCAGTCCTTGTCTCTCTAGCTATCGCTAAAAAAATTGTCTTTCAAAATTGGAAATCCAGAACATCTTGCCATATCACCCATTGGAGCAACCTAATCTCAGAATTTATATCAACAGAAGAAACTGCAGCATACAAAAAGAACAATATATCTGCCTTTAAAGATATCTGGGATCCTTTCAGAACTTTTCTGCAAATTAAACAGTAAATAACATCCACCTACATTTCCATCACCCTATCCTCTCCCCTCCCTAACACTTTTCCCCATTCCTGCCTTTACCTCCCGTTTTCCCCAAACAACTGCTCTTATTCACACACTGAAATACAATCACACCAACACTTAACCGTAGTGCTACACTTTCTTTCACGTACACACACCCACATATTCCACATTAAAAGTCTAAATGCAGATTCACTGCAAAACTTCCCAAATTTAAACCATTCCCACTCTAGCCCAACAGCTGACTAAGACTGCGATTTCAACTGTTCTAAATGTCTTGAATGTTTATCTACATTTCTCTGACTTCGCTATGTAATTGCTTGTTCTTGTCCTTGTGTGTCTGTCTGCTCGTCTGTCTGTCTGTCTGCTCGTCTGTCTGTCTGTCTGTCTGTCTGTCTGCTCGTCTGTCTCTCTGTCTGTCTGTCTGTCTGCTCGTCTCTCTGTCTGTCTGTCTGTCTGTCTGTCTGTCTGTCTGCTCGTCTGTCTGTCTGTCTGTCTGTCTGCTCGTCTGTCTGGGGGACGGTGGTGGGCCAAATAAAAACCCATAGTAAAGGCTAACTGGATTGTTTGTTAGCCTCTAGCTATGCTGCTGGCTGTTACAGTAGACAACAACAGTGTTCCGTTTTCAGTCCAACTGACTAGCAAATATTATATCTCATTAATTTGTGTATGTAACACAACAATGACAAGCTCACATATTGTTTGGTAAACTTGTTAAATCCTGTGCTGCTCAGTAAAGTGAATTATCAATTCTGTAAGCTGATTCAAAAGACGTATATTGCACTGATATTGATTTGTGATAAAGCTTTCTGAGTCATTTGGAGTGTGTTCAGTATATAATTAGCTATTAACCAAGTGTTGTGTTATTCATTTGTTTCCTATTCTAAAAGTTTGATAAATTATGCTTAATGACACGTTTATTTAATTGTGCTATTCATGCGTCGATCAGTCAAGTTGTATTTTAATGCAAATGCAGGAGCAGTTTTAAAATATTTTGGAGCACCCTCTGCCACTCGCCAGGATGAGGAGGCGTCTACCTCTGCAGCTGCACACACGTCTCCACAAATGCTGTCTGATCCTGAGGATGAAAACCCATTTGACTCTAATTCTCCCCAGCAGGACTCTTCAGCTGAGTTTGTGTGCACATATGTGTGTGTGTGTGTGTGTGTGTGTGTGTGTGTGTGTGCATCTCTGCAAAGCATTTTGCAAAGACAGTTATAATGTTATTATATGGTATTATCACTGGGTATGTGTGCTGTTTCACCACTATAAGTGCTGTGAATAATGTGTGTATACTGCTGCCCTTGTGCTCTCCATTAGGATGAACCTCTGTCCACTGACCCTGCTAACTGCCTTCCTCCATCAATACTTCAGGAAGTCATTGGTTAGTGGGGAAAATACAGCCAGAAGTTGGTTGGTGTATTCCTCAAAAAACAGCAGCCTTTTCTGTTTCAAGCTCGTTGCTCACATCACATGACAGCAGTTCAGAACACCTAAATTCTATGAAAATGTGTAAAGAGCTGGCAGTGAGGATAAGAAAGGGGAGACCATTGACAAGCAGGAGATGGCACTTCTGGAGGCAGACAGGTTAAATGGAGAGCGGCGCTGACACGTCTCAATGCTATTGTGCAACTGTAACTGTCTCTGGAATTTTGAAAAAATGTTCTCACCATCAAATGGCAATTTTCTGAAAGAAGCTAAACTGATGGCACAATTTGATGCCATAATGCAAGAGTACATTAACCGTGTCCAAAAAGGGACCTCCAGTTACACCAGCTACTTCGGCCACCACATACAAAACAAACTCATTGATTTGTTGAGCAGCAAGATCATTTTAGCAATGGTTAGCGACAGCAAGCAGGCAAAGTCTTTTTTCAATAATTCTAGATTTCACTCCAGATATCAGCCCCACTGAACAGTTGTCAGTTGTGATTCCGGTTGTGTCACTAGAGGAGGAGCCCCATATAAAGGAACATTTCATGGGGTTTTTGGAGGCAGAGGAGTCCACTGGTCAACATTTGGCATCCCTGATTCTGAAGAGACTGGAGGAGCTAAAAGTTGCTTCTGAGGACTGCAGAGGACAGTCGTACAGCAACATGGCCAACATGAGGGGAAAAACAAGGGTGTTTGAGCCAGGCTCCTAGAAATGAATCCCAGAGCTCAGTTTGTGCCATGTGGGGCTCATACTCTCAATTTGATTGTGGCCGATGCTAGTAAGTGATCTGTTGATGCCACAAGTTACTTTGGCATCTTGCACAAGCTTTAATACTTGTTTTCAGCCTCCACACGGTGATGGGCCATCCTGAAAAAACATGGGGACATCACGTTGAAGATGTGGTCTGATACAAGGTGGGCATCACGACTGGGTGACGACAATTGTATGGACTCAAATGCACGACTTGACACAGAGTTTAGGTTAGGTAAAAAGTATTTTACTTAATCAGGTTCGGTACATGGGAGGTCAGTCAGCCGGTCAGTCAAATCCGGCAGGGGTTAGGCAGAGACGTGGTCGTGGAAAAACAGGCAGGAGTCAAAAAAACAAAAATACTAAATCACTGGGAACAAGGCTGGGACGCTACATACAGAGACAAAAGACGAACTGGCAACAGACAGGGGAAACACATGGACTATATATACACACCAGAGGGAACAGGTGAAAGAAATCAAGGCAGGGGAAGACAATCACAGTGAAGGGAGAACCCACAAGGGCAGGGAGAGGGGATCTGAAACGAGAGGAAAGGTCAAAACTAAATAAGACAGTGGAAAACTATAACACAGAGCGAGACATGACAGTGGGAAAATAAGGTCAAGAGTGTGGAGCCCCTGGTGTATGAGGCAGCTGCAGAGAGAGAGGCACTGATCGAGGTGAAGGACCACACCAGAGACCCTGTAATAAAGATCGAGGCCCAGACTCTGTCAGAGGAGGTGGGGTCATACAGCTGCACCATGTGTTCAGTGGTGTGGTGTGACCTGTCGTGCCAGATACAGCATGTGAGCACACAAATCTGGCTGTTTTAAAACAAAAATGGCTGAGGTCAGCAAAGCGGCACTTCTATGAAGCATTTGATGAGCCCTTGACTGATGCTCTGAAGACACTGGAGGTGACATTTTTCAATCAGCCATCCAGGAAAGATTGTCCACATTGCAAAATGCGGCAGAGAAGTTTGGAGTGCTAACACATTTCCAAAGTCCCCCAGTTGAGGAGCTGACAGAACCATGTGTGACCCTTAGTGCTCCACTGCACTTTGAGGGACAGTCTGACTTGGATGGCAGAGAGCTTGCACAGGAGCTGAAGAACCATGCCATCAAAGACCATGTCCTCGCTTGAGCCGCTGACATTTGTCCAAGAAAGGAAGCTCATTGAAATATATCCACATTTGTGGTGTTGTGGAAATGTATCTGAAATAAACTTGTAAGAGATATTACAGTTTTTTTCAGTCGCTAACATGCGTTTGTCCAACCAGTTGTCACATTTTCAAAACTCTAAACACAATTAGCACAGCATCGGTATTTTGTGGCCATACCATTCACACATTTCATGTCGTTTCCACACAATATGCAGTCAAACACATTTCCTTAACAGATAAGCTATACCTCCCAACAAAATTTGGATTGTTTTATTATTATTTACGAATGTTAACACACAACATCCCACAATAGCAAAAACAATATTCCAAACCTTAGATACAGTATAAAAACCTTTGCTTCTGCAATGATATCAGTTCAAAAACAATATATCTCAGCTGATAATAAACAAATAATTGAATAATTGACACACAGCTGATTTATGTTGGGTAAAGTGGGCCAACCACAGCTGATTCCAGTCTGGCTTAGACTCAGTGACAGGGGTCAAAAGGAGGACTTTGTCTTTTTCTGTTTCTGTTTCCAAAAACATCACTCCTCAAACACTGTAATGTCTGGACGAGGAAGAGTAAGAGCAAGGGGCCCAGGGAGAAGAGCAGGCCCAAGGAGAGGGCAGGTAGAGGTGTAAGAATGTGTGGTGGTGGCATTCCAAGGGCTGCAAGAACAGTAGTCAGTGATGAAATTCGTGCCACGATCATTGACCATGGAATCAACCACAGTCTTTCACTAAGAGAGGCTGGTGAAAGAGTGCAGCCCAATTTGAGGCGGTCAATGGTTGCCTCCGTTATACGCATCTTTCAACAAACAACAGGTAAGTATTGCATTTTACATGGATTGTTTCTATTCTCACTTGACATGTCAATAAATATGGACATTGAGCGTGCCCAGAGACTTGGTCAGTACCATGAGGGGGGAAGGCCAAGGAAAATTGTTGTCAAACTTCTTCGCGTTAAAGACAGAGAGCTGATTCTTTCCTCTGCCAAGAAATTAAAGGGCACTAACATCTACCTTAATGAAGATTTCTCTGAAGCTGTGCAACAGAGGAGGAAAGAGCTGTGGCCGAAGTTGAAAGCTGCCAGAGAGAGAGGTGATAAAGCAAGCTTGAAGTATGACAAACTGATCATTATCCCCAGGGCTGGTCAAAGTCAGTCACTGGCCTAATGAGCTTTAAAGTTCAATTTTATTTATTTTATTTTTTTGTGAGTGTAGGATTTGTGCACATGATGTGTGTCTGTGTGCTGGACTAAGAAGTCTGACCTAGTCTATTTGATAAGGACAAAACAACTTATGGTACAAGATGCTAAAATTGATTATACATATTATGATAATCTCTGATTTATTTACCATCAACTAAGATGACTAGTATTAATAAACTACCTAAAGGTTTAATCCTTGCACATATTAATATATGTAGTCTAAGGAATAAAATTCACGACCTTTCTCTATTTTTGCTATTAAATAAAATAGACATACTTATGATCTCTGAAACCCATCTGGACAGTCTCATAGACAATTCAGAAGTTAGCATAGGGGGTTTTTCAATTTATAGACACGATAGAAACAGGTTTGGAGGTGGCGTGGCAATTTACATACGTGATCATTTTCCTGTGAAATTAAGACATGACTTAATGGTTGATGATGTTGAAGTGTTATGGTTACAGGTACAACTGCCATATTTAAAACCAATAGTTCTGGGCTGTTGTTATAGGCCGCCTAGCGCCAGGATAGAGTATCTAAATGGTTTATGTAATATGCTGGACAAAGTGACTGAGGAAAACAGAGAGCTATATTGGTTGGGTGATCTAAATATTGATTGGCTTTCTCAGAATTGTCCTCTGAAGAAAAAGTTTAAATCTATGACAGACACCTGTGGTTTATCTCAATTAATGTTTCAACCCACAAGAATTTCTAGTAATAGTACAGGATCTTCAACATCAAAATGTATAGATCATATTTACACTAACAATCCTGATAGGTGTTCAACACCCGTTTCTGTAACAGTTGGCTTTAGTGACCACAACTGTGTTGCTGTCTCCAGGAGAACAAAGCTACCTAGGGCCTGTCCTAAAATCATTATGAAAAGAACTTATAGGGAATTTAATGAGGAGAAGTTTCTAAATGAACTGAATAACATTAAATGGGATTTGGTATGTGCTATTGATGATGTTGATACCTCCCTTAATTTATTTATGGATCTTTTTATGAGAGTTGTTAATAATCATGCCCCGTTAAAGAAATTTACAGTTAAAGCCAAAAGTGCTCCTTGGGTTGATGCTGAATTAAAGAGCTTGATGACTCAAAGGGACAAGGCTAAAAAGGTTGCATGTCATTCTGGCTCTCCTGAAGACAGAACACTTTATTGTACTTTAAGGAATCATGTGACTAAGGTAAACAGAGTGAAAAAGAAACAATATTTTCAAAAGAGAATCTCTGATAGCGGTACAGATAGCAAGAGATTGTGGAATGTACTCAATGAAATCATGGGGAAAAAATCTACCTGTACTTCTTTTGTTGAATTGGATGGAGTTTATTTGACTAAGCCATTGCAGATTGCAAATTATTTCAATGATTTTTTTGTAAATAAGGTTTCTAAACTAAGAGAGAAAATGGATTATACTGTTGATTTCATCTCCGATGAGCTGATAAAAAAATGTATTATGAAGGATAAACTGTGTAATTTTGATTTTTATCAGGTTAATATTGCGAAGGTGGAAATGTTGCTGAGATCTTTGACTGTTGGTGGGTCTGCTGGCACAGACAACTTGGATAGTAGGCTGTTGAAATTATCAGCTGTACATATTTCTAAACCAATCTGTCACATATTCAACAGATGTATGATAAGTGGTGTGTATCCAAAACTTTGGAAGGAGGGTAAGATCATTCCTTTATCCAAAGATACAAAATCAACTTTCTGTGGTCCAAATAGTAGGCCTATTAGCATTTTGCCTATTTTGAGTAAATTATTGGAAAAGATTGTATTTGAGCAAGTGCAAGATTATTTTTCTCACAATGATTTAACTACTATGTTCCAACATGCTTATAGGTCTGGTCATTCCACCTGCACTGCAATGACACAAATGTCAGACAGCTGGTTATCATCAATTGATAACTCAATGCTTGTGGGTACAATATTACTTGACTTCAGTGCTGCCTTTGATGTGATCGACCATGACATTTTGATTTCCAAACTTATTAGTTATGGTTTTACTTCCTCTGCAACCAAGTGGTTTACGAGCTATCTGTCTGAGAGGTCACAGAGAGTTTATTTTAATGGTGCATTATCTTGTAGTAAGTCCCTGGACTGTGGGGTCCCTCAAGGAAGCTGCCTCGGACCTCTTTTATTTTCAATTTTTACTAATGATATGCCGTATGTTCTCAGTAAGGCTGCATTGACTATGTTTGCTGATGATTCTACTCTTTATTATGCAGCCCCCACATATTCAGAGCTTAATCAGGTTCTGTCTTGTGAGATCAGCAAATTATACAACTGGATCAAAACTAATAAACTTATTCTAAATATATCAAAAACAACGAGTATAATATTTGGTTCCAAGTATAGATTATCACATAATCCTAAAATGAATATACAAGTAAATGGCAAGACTATACAGCAAGTAAAAACGGTGAAGCTTCTCGGACTTTGGCTTGACTGCACATTGTCGTGGTCTGATCACATCAACAAAGTGGTTGCCAAAATAGGCAGAGCTGTTGCCATAACGCGTAAATGCGCTCCATTCGTCAATTCACAGTTGTTAAGTCGTGTTGTTGGTACATTGGTTTTATGTCATTTAGATTACTGTTCAGTTGTATGGTCTGCTGCATCAAATTGTCTTCTGAGTAAATTACAGGTGGCTCAAAACAAGGCTGCAAGACTGGTTCTTGGTTGTTCATCAAGAACTAGTGTTGCAGAGATGCATGAACGTCTTGCTTGGCAGATGGTCAAGCATAGACTATCGGCTAATATATTATTATACTTTCATAGAATTATAAACACTCAGACTCCTACATTTCTTCATGATAACATAATTTATTGCTCAAATACGCATTCACATTACACTAGAGGGGCGAACAGTGGACAGATTTCTCTACAACTGCCTAAGTCTGAATCTATGAAGAGGACTGTTTTCTATCGGTCAGCTGTGCTATGGAACAATCTTCCAGTTGTGGTTCGTGAAATTAAAGGGAAAAGTGTTTTTAAAAAGAGACTAAGAATATATTTGTTCTCATCTTGATTATGTGATTGAGCAAGTTTATGTTAGGGGATACCTGAAGCGCATGTTGTTTTTCGTTATTTTATTGTTTTTATTTTAATATGTACTTTTGGTATTGCTGTTGTTGTGTTTTGTATGTTTTGTCTGGACCCCAGGAAGACTAGCTGTCGTCTCGGCGTCAGCTAATGGGGATCCTTTTAAATAAACAAATAAACAAATAAGGCCATACAGGAATGCATATGTTGATTTTTTTGTCCCTTAAAGAATGCAACGTCTTCCTCCCTCTGGGGGAAGAGGAAAGCTCCTCAATTATGATCAAGAGCTTGCCATCGTAGAACTGGTTGTTGCTAATAATGCAATAAAACTGCATGAAATTCAGACTAGAATTGTGGAGGACCATGAGATATTTGACAATATCGATAGCATCAGCCTCCCAACCATTACGCGGACATTGTCCAAACAGAGTGCGGATGAAGCAGCTCTACACTGTTCCCTTTGAGAGGAACAGTGAGAGAGAGTCAAGGAGCTACGACAACAATATATCCAGGTATAGTACTGTACATTCAGTTCAATGTCCAGTTCTATCAGCTTTGCACCTTGCAAGTAGGTAACCTACACAGTAATAGGTTACAGTACAGTATGGTATACAGTAATGAGATTTACATAAACTTTGTTTCAGAGAGTTATGGAATTGGAGGCCAACCAGGCCCCTCATGAATTCATATACATAGATAAGGCAGGATTCAATCTGGCCAAAAGGCGTTCACTGTAAGCAATACTGTAAAACTTTTTCTGTTCTATCATATTGTAAACAGTATTTCTACTGTACCTCCTGTAGTAAACAGTAAAGGAAAAAAAAAATGTTTTGCTTTTTACTGGAATGCTTTTGAATGTGAACATTACATGTGGACACACAGTTCCCAACCATTACATGTAGTGGAAAAACAGTGGATTGTATGTTTTGCATGCAAATACCTGTAAAACTGAAACATAAAAGTCTGTGCAGTTTTTGTAATGTCAAAAATAGCCAGTATTTTGAAACCTGGTGTACTTTGATTGACTGCATGTACCTTGCGAAGTGAAAACAAGTGTTATTTTTTGACAGAATAATTTCATTTTGAGTCAGATTTCCAGTGTTTTGGTAAAGTTAGTGTGTGCAGAGAAAGATGTGTTCTATTTTGAAATGAAGAGTTCGTATATATTTAACAAAATGTGTTTTTGAGAAGAAAATTATCCATTTGGCCAATTGTGTTTTGTAGGTGTGAGTCCGTGTTAAGAGTTTAGAAAAGTATCTGAAGTATGGGTAAGCGCTTGTTAGCGATTGAAAAAAACTGTAGTTGTCTTTAAGGATTGTATTCTTTATAAAGAAGGTTCAACAATCATACAGAGTGGTATACAGTCTGCAGAAAGAAGAGCAATGAGAGACAGCTGAGAGCCCTTTTTGATTAGGAGAAAGGAATGCCTGGTGTCCTTCTCACGCCTGCACCAGGTTCTGTTATCTGTGGCTAGAAACAAGAAGGCCAGGGAGGAGATTCTTCAGTGGGCAACCTTCTGGCATTCCGCACATAATAATAACGGTCTCTCATTGTGCAGATACAACTTTCAAGGATTTGAGGACATATGAAGACAATGTGAAACATAGTAATGATCTTGGAATGTAAATATTTCTCATACATGAGTCTAGTTGTATAATTTTCCATTACAGTGGATTTGTTTGAGACACATAAAGGATTCTGATGAAATGAGGTATGGCCGTGCTGGATGTGATGTTATGGGTGAAGAGGTCAACAGCTTTGGGCCCAAGTCAGATTTGTGTTTGGTCATTTTCAAAAGGGATTTATGAGGAAATGACTCTGAGCCAATCATGTAGGTAGATAAGCAGTGCCCTCTGGGTAAAGGTGAGAGAGACACATGATATGTGTTGCATTAGTCTGGTGAGCTGAGATTTCAAGACGACAGCTTGCTTTTAAACATTAATGAAAGAGAATAAAGTCATTTTGAAGCAGAAGCCTTTCTGAAGTGTTTGCTGAGCCTGTGTGGGAAACACTTTCATACATCATACCTTCATACACAGCGTGTTGAACCTCACCTCGTCTGCGACTGAGCCTTCGTATCACGATCCTCTCACCTGTGACCACGGAACCTGTTTACCGGTGGAATCCAGTCACATCCAGACCGATGGTTGTGGAGCGCTGCACAACTTCTCACTTTTTATATTCTCATAAGATCAGTGAAGACGATGAGTAAAACTATAAACATGGATGTAAAACATTGCATGTGCAGTGTAGTGGGTATGTGTGTGTGTGTTTATCATGTGTGTGTTTATCATGTGTGTAGTGTGTGTGTGTATTGTGTGTAGTGTGTCTGTGTATTGTGTGTGTATTGGGTATTGTGTGTGTGTGTCGTGTGTGTAGTGTGTGTGTGTGTGTGTGTGTGTGTGTGTGTGTGTGTGTGTGTATGGTGTGTGTGTGGTGTGTGTGTATTGTGTGTGTAGTGTGTGTGTGTATTGTGTGTGTGTGTATTGTGTATTGTGTGTGTGTATGTGGTGTGTGTGTGTGTATGTGGTGTGTGTGTGTGTATTGTGTGTGTGTGTGTGCGTGTGTGTGCGTGTGTGTGTATTGTGTGTGTATTGTGTGTATGTGGTGTGTGTGTGTATTGTGTATTGTGTGTGTGCGTGTGTGCGTGTGTGCGTGTGTGTGTGTGTGCGTGTGTGCGTGCGTGCGTGTGTGTGCGTGTGTGTGTGCGTGTGTGTGTGTGTGTGCGCGTGCGTGCGTGTGTGTGTGTGTGTGCGTGCAGGCCTGTCTCCTCCTTCCAGGTCAGCAGTGGGTTGCGTAACAGCTGCTGGTGGCTGTGGTCGGTGCTACCATGTGTTACATAAGACAATTTGATGTTCGGAGTTATAATCCGGCCTGTGCTGCCTGAGCGCTCCCCAGCTGGGATTTCCGGGCTGTCCTCGTGCTGAGCCGTGCGCCGGCCTCCCCTCGGAGCTGTTTCCCACAGACACCGCTCCACATGTGTCGACAGGTCAGGATGTCCCCTCTGACCAGCACTCTGATCTGCGACAGGCGCTCTCAGAAACACACGGCTGGGTGGGTTTGTTGAATGCCTGACTTTTTCATCAGGACAGCTCTGCTTACAAACTGCGACTGAGTCCACGAGGAATACTGTCAAGAATTAACTAAGCACATTTGCTCTCAGGAGGATGGAGCCATTCATTTTAATGACCCCATAAGCATTACTCTAGCAGCACCACCGGGACAAATTTAAACGTTTGAGCCTGACTGTTAGTAAAGCTCGATGAACATGAAAAATGTTGAATGTTTTTTCACTTTTACCAGCACATTGGTACTGATGTAGTGAACATAAAGGCTGCCAACAGGACGGTAAGCCAAATGTATCTTCACCCTTTGCATCTTCATAGTAGCAAGGATCTGTGTGGCATATCATTTTGTGAGTTGCACACCGACTTTGGTCCAGACAACTATTATATTGATTCGCATGACATTTGGTACAGATATTCCTGCAGCTTGACTCTGCCTCCAGCTTCAGCAGCATGTCAAGGTTTCATCCAGTGAAATATATGAAAACACTAAATGGACTTTTTGAACAAACTTTTATGATGTCCAGATAAGAAATCATAATGACGCTGGTGAACTTTTCTTAATGAGGCTGACATTTGAAGTGCAGAGTGAAATATTTCAACCAAGATAGTTTTTTAGTGAAATGTTATCCTGACTCTGTCCCGATCTCATTCTGTGGTGGATTGTTTTGGTGCTTGGTTTTGCTTTTCTGTTGTGCTTGCAGAGGTGCACTGTGAGGCTGGCTTGTGTTTGCTGTCTCTGGAGTGATTATGCGCACGTACCTGCAGCAGGTTGGCAATCAATGCCTGCTGATAAGCCCTGATCTCCACACGACCTGCTGCCAGATGATTTCGTTAACCAGACGTGGTATATGACTCTGTGGATATTGACTCCCAGATTGTCTCTAGTGTTTTCGTGTTTCAAGATCGCTTCGCTTCGCCTCCAGTGATCGCCTGTGCGCCCATCTACCAGTGACCCCGCTTCAGCAAACTACTCTCAGCACCTCTGCAGCACACAGCCTGCCCTGCGCTCACCTGAGCATCTGCCCACCATGCAGCATCCCAGCGCCACCGTGAGCTACCTCTCCTCCTCCCTCCACCTCTGGGACCAGACTCAAGCCTGCACAGCTTCTACCCTCACCTGCTGAAACCTTGTTTAAATCCAATAAATTGCCTTGCACTCCTGATCCAGCCTCGTGTCCACTTTTGGGCTCTACAAGTTTCCACTCAGTGTAATAGACTCTTTGGCAAACACAGAGGACATGTGGTCACAGATTACATGTCAATGTGGGAATTTTAACATGTAAAATGTGTTAAAATCAGGTGTTAAATATTGGAACACTTGCTTTACAAAAGTGAAACATGTGCTTCCATTTTCATGATATAATATGTGAAGCTAATTAAATTCCCATGTGAAACCTATTGGATAGATGTGTGTGTGAACTACAGGAATACAAACCTACTGTATGTGACTTCCTGTGTGAAACTCAAACGAATGCCCAGGTGAAAGCTACGATGTCACATGAAAAACCTATGGGTTTAAACAGGAAACCAAATCAAATATCCTGCATGTTGTAACATCATTAACTTTATTTACTGATTTGGGTGAAACTGCATCATGTTTTAATGGATTTGAGGTTTTCTGGTTGTCCCTCCAGTGTCACCTGGCTTCCCTGTCTGAAGCCTCTGTGATTTAGGCTGTTTCCTGATGAGCAGGTGGCTTTACTTGTTGCTGAAGCAACAGTGGCTAACTGCACCAGGCTTCAAGCATTCCAAGTGTCGGCAGGGACCGAACACAAACTCTGAGACTGACTGCAGCCAGTTAGACGATAGACGGTATCCAGTACCCTGGTGGTTAATGGAGTTTATTTGCTGTTAGTTACAAGTTATGTGAGAAAAGAGGAGGCTCACACAAACATCACCTGAAAGGATTTTTCATTTAGCCAAAATACAAATAACAAAATGTGGAAATCAGTAGTATCAGGAGTGTACGGGTGAGTGTATCAAGACGAGTGTGTCAAGGTAAGAATCAGGTGGAGTGCTGGAACGTCCTTCAGAGCAGCAGAGTATGGTCTGCAACCACCTTAAATACAGGTGAGTCAGGAGGTACAGGTGTGCTGCTTCTCCCCTGACGAGCCCGGCCTTCAGCCCACTTACAGACACATGCTGCACCAACGGTCAATATCCTCGACCAGTTTTATGCAAATAGCACCACTGATGGGGACTTTAAACTCATGTGCACTCCATGTGAACCTGTTTACTTGATGTGAAATTCGTGTGAAATCTTGCATACACAAATACACCTGCATGTGTGCGTCACTAGGGTCAACTGGTTCCAGTGGTGGTGCAGCTGGGCCCACACAACTCACATCATGGTCGACTCATGTGACTTTAATGACCCCAAAACTCAGAACTCACCTGTGAGCTCAAGGTAAGAGTCAGTCAGAAGCCTCCTGGCTGAGAGGTGGCATGTCTTCAAGAAAGTCATGTCGCACATCGATGTATCACGACCTGGATGACTTTAGCAACATGCAGGTGGTAGCCACTCACATTAAAGACTGAAGCCAGGTGGCTGGGGGTGAAGGTGGTCGCCAAACATCCTCATGTTCACAGCGCTGTTGTTCCTACACACTGTGCTGACCCACAGTCGACTTCACCGCTTTATGTTTTCACTTCTCACACACACACACACACACACACACACACACACACACACACCGCTAGCAGCAGCTACTGGCCCAATTAGAAAGGTAAGAATCATCCGGGCTCTGCGAGCGTGTTGCCTGGTGTGTATAAATACAGCGCTGGTGCATTTGGCATATGAATGTGTTTTTTGTTATTTCTTTGTACAGAGAGAGGATGGAGCTTTTGTCTACATTGCCTGTACCACCAACCACATCTGTGTCTGTCTGTGTGTCCTCCACCTTGGCCTTGTTTGGAGATGTACCTCTCTTTCAGTGAATGCAGCTTGGTATTGTCGTTTTAAGATGAACAACCTGATCCTCCGGCAGCCCTGACTCCTCCTGACAATTGTGACGGGACATTCGGTATGGGAACGTGTTAACATAATCCTGCGTGAGTGTAGTGTAGTGTTGGTGTGACAAACCCAGAAGTCCCAGCACGTAAAATGAGCCCAATAAAAATAAACTCGGAATATAGTGCAGGTGTCTCTGGGGAGGCTGTCTGTGATCTGAGAGATGAAGAGGATGTCAGAGAGAATCTCCACCAGCAACTTCTGAAGATCACTTCTGACAATCACTGTGGGAGGGCTGTGTGTGTGTGTGTGTGTGTGTGTGTGTGTGTGTGTGTGTGTGTGTCACCTGCAGCCATGTAAACTCACCAGGGTGTTTAGGTTGCTGACAGAGAGGATGAAGGTGTTTTGAAGCCTACCTCTCACGCACACACACACACACACACACACACACACACACACACACACACACACACACACACACACTTGACATAAACAAAGCCATTTGGTGTGTGTTTGTCTCAAAGTGCTCAGCTGAAGTTTAAGAAATCAATTCTTGTGATGGAAAGGCATCAAGTTCCAACACTGTCCACTTTACAGGGCTGGTCCAGTCATTTATCATGGCATGCCCATAAAGTTTGGGAAGTCACAAGTAAACCTCACATCCTGCGGCCAAAAATACTCTGCAGCAACAAATGTGGATTTATCTGGCGCTGAACACCGCCCCTAGTGTGACTGATGCTCAGTCTTGCACAAAAAGTGCTGCAAATGTCATGTTGGGGAAATGTATTTGTTTGAGGAAAGTACTGAGCCTTTTTCAATAATCAAACTATATATTTATTTTAAAATCTGAGTTGTCAGTAGTCACTACTGGAAGTTCATAGGGGTCAGGAATAATTTGAGCTCACAATTAATTCCACAGCCTTTTGTGTGCACACTTTTCTGAATGTGTAAATGTATTTTTTCAAAATCTAAAAAAAATTGAGTTTGTGAATTTTGCATTAAGTTTTGGAGCTGTGAAATTAAATGAATATAATGTTCTGGTTGGCTAATCAACAAGAGCTTGTAACTGCAGTCTACACAGATGACATCACTGTTGAAATTATTCCTGCACACATTTTAATGACACATACATAAAGTATTTATACAGCTGCTAAACTAAATGTGTTTAAGGTATTAAACATGCAAATTGTATCTCTGTGCACAAGTTTTCCAACATGAATGAAACATTTACAAAACTAGAACACATACACACACTTGACTTTTACAGCGTCAGGTAGTGAAATGATCATTTTGCATGCTGACATGATAAATGACCCCTGACCCCTCCTGTGTGGTAAACACAGCATCGGTCAGACTCCAAAAGTCTGTATTTTGTCTGTGTATTTCTGTCATATGAACTCTGAAGACAGTGCAGAGGTGGTGTTCTCAGCAAAGCCTCTCCATAGCCACAGAAACCGTTGCATCTTTCTACAGCTCTATATGCTGGACTGTATTCTACATACAGACTACAGTCCATACAGTATGTTATGAAGGACAAACCAACAGCGTGTATTCATATAGATTTGGTCTGAACAAAGTCCAGCTGGTGGTCAGAGTTTATCCATCATTATACTCTTTTATAACATAAGTACAGTGTAAGCTGACGTGTTGATCATCTCGCCACAGATTTTCTGCACAGATTCATATTCTTTTCCATTCAGATTACAAAGCTCCTTAGTTTGCCATTTTTAGCACCTTCCAGCCTGCTGCTGTGCCGGCCTGCCTCCATCATCTTACCACAGATTAAAAAGCCCTTGCTGTGGTGAAGTCATCAACAGATGTTAG
Organism: Lagodon rhomboides; assembly: GCA_039737535.1. NCBI lineage: Eukaryota > Metazoa > Chordata > Actinopteri > Spariformes > Sparidae > Lagodon > Lagodon rhomboides. Next base: position 431,777 of record CM077801.1, read on the forward strand.
GAAACATGGATCAAGACCAACATACTGTGTGAGGTCCACACATGCAGGGTTTAACTGACAACATCTCTGAATTCCACATAAACCCTTTTCACTGCTGACTTGGTGAATTAAACAGGTTAGGGTTGGTGACATGGTGTCATGGATGGCAACAACACGGATCCAGACTGAGATATGGCAACAATATGAGATGGATTGACATGGAGGTTGACACAGACATTCATTGTCCACACAGGATTACTGCAAGGGCCACTATCAGGAAATCGAAATGTTATCAAGTTAAATATGTCCACAGTTACTGAACAGATGAAAAAAAAGAGGCATGTCGAAGTGTCTTTGAGCAAGATGCTGAACCCCAAACTGCTCCTGATGAGCTGTTGGCACCTTGCATGGCAGCCACCGCCATCAGTGTGTGAATGGGTGAATGTGACAAGTGTTGTAAAGCGCTTTGAGCGGTCAGTCGACTGTAGAAATGCGAGTCTTCAGGGCTCCAGGGTCAGGTTAACAATAAGACAGAAGTAATGTCGCAGTATGGTTGGGTTAACAAAAAAAATCATGCTTTGGGTTAAAATAACCACAATATGAGAGATCAGTCACATCACTTTCATGACTTACGTACTGTAATTTAAACTGGCCATAGACTTTTGTACTTAGTGACATCACCGTGTGATGTCTGTAGAAGTCAGAGTGATCGGGTCCATATAACCTTCACTTTCATTGTGTTTGCGGTCTGCCAGCAGCTGGTGGCTTGTCATGAAAAATGAATGTTGAGTCACGGCACCAACAAAACATTTAAAAAAGCATGTTTCAAAAACTGACATCCGTTCTAGTTATCAGTAAGTAACAAAGCCGTCCTACTTATTAATACAACCAGCTGTTTCCAGGTTTCCATGTCAAATTTGGATTCTTACAGTTGTTTTTGGTAAGGTTAGCCAGGTTGCTAGCACTAGCCATGTTGCTAACGCTATGTGGAGGGGATAGTTAGAAACAGTTTCTTTTTCCATTTTAAGTACATTTTCTTATTTAAGTTACATAACCTTTAAACAAGTCAACCTTGACACTTGGCCACAAACTTTAGACTCAAACATGGTCTGCTGGGGGAAAGACCTTTGAATGACCAATCCATCGCTTCCAGTATGGATACGAGACATACAGGGTCAAAGAGACTGAGCAAATGTGAGGAGGTAGACAGCTATAGGAAATGCACAATCTGTCTTAATGTGTGGTAGATATGTCAGAAACAACTGCTCAGTCAGAGCACAGTGTGTCCATCACATGGTCAATGCAGCACACCCACAGGCAGCTGCCTACGACTCTGCATCGGTCTGTGTGAACAGCTGAAACCACAGCTCTACACTTCTACAGTTGAGTGTGCTGCTGATGAACACTGTTCTCACACAGTGTAGTGTGCAAAGCAAATGAAGGGGCTGCCAACAGCTAAAAGAAACTTCAGATTGCCCAACCTACATACAAATATAGACAAAGATCATGTAGATCTAGAGGGGATGTCCAGTCTCAGCTACATGGACAATAAACCAAAAAACAAATGCCTCTTCAGGGATAATCAAACAGAAATGTGCTCCTACAAGCCCCTGAATGAGAATTGAGTGTGAGTGCTACCTGATACCATTCCCCACCTATTGTAAGCCTTCACAAAAGGGCGTGGTCACACCATGATTGGCTGAGAGGGGAACGCTCCAAGCTGCTTCCACTCCTCAGTCAGGAGTCAGTCTCCACCCTGCACACAGGTGATCTGAATCCAGTGCAGTCAGTCCAGAGAGATTATTAAAATCAGCCCACAACAAAGACAGATAGCTGGTCTTACTCCGTACATATTGTGTACAGTGAGCATGTTGTATGGAATTAACACTCACACATATTTTTGAACATGTTCAAAAATGTATTGATCTATTTACATTTGGCATGTCTTGTATTGTAGTCGTATACATCAGCATCGGACTGGAAAATGCTTTACAAGGCATGGGCAGAAAACTTAGTTCGTGCAATTTTTAAAAAATAAGAACAGTTATTTCTTCCTGTTAAAGTCTGAAAGGATCTTGAGCTGATTAAGATACAAATGAATGTGACTCTGTACTGACTCTCCCTCAGCTCACTGTCACTGTCAGGACTCTGAGCAGACTACATTTACATTTATCAGAGGCTTTAGTCCAAAGAGACTAACAGTAATTCATACACTGACGGTGGCTGCCATGCAAGGTGCCGACTAGCACATCAGGAGCGGTTTGGGGTTCAGTATCTTGTCCAAGGACACTTCAACATGCAGACCAGGGGAATTGAACCAGCGACCTTCTGATAACAAGATGCTGGCTCTACCCCTGAGCCAGACTTGTGGATGAGACCTGGGTAACTGGGTCATTTCCAATGTAGAGACAAGAGTTATGTGAATATGTTAGAATTAGAGTTTTGTTTATTTTAATCATTTGGAAATATTTCATAAGTCAGAATTAACTTGGCCATGAGTACAGAACCGTGTGTGAGTTGTTCCTCAGAACCAGGGGTTGTATTGAAGTGTTAATGTTTAATGCTGGGCAACCTGCCTGAAGTAACAACAGGAGCACATGCAATCAGATCTCCCACCTTTCACCTGCCTTCACGATGGCAGGTGAAAGGTGTTGTTTACCTTGATGACATATTTTTACCTGAGGAAAAATCTTTTCCCTCCCAAAACAACAACGTCAAGATGTGTGACAACAGTGTTTGTAGATCCTCTGAGAGGGCAAACAGCACTGACTTAAAACTTGAAACTCATCTTTTCTCACTGGACCATGAGATGAGAGAGGGACTGTGAGAGCCATTGTAGCTTCGTGTCTAATATTCTGTTCCTGTTAGAAAGTGAAACGGGGAGTCCAGACCAGGGCTGAGTGAGTTCTCGGCTGAAATGAGTCTCTGCTACAGATGATATACTTTTCACAGTGTAATACCAGTAAAATGTATCAGGGACTGTCCTCCGGATGACCAAAGTCCTGATTGGCAGCTGACTGAAGTTTATTCATCCAAGTCTATAAACAACTTGTTCTGTAAATAGTTTTAATAGTCTTATGATCATAATCATTGGGGGATATTCTGTAAAAAGTTTTCTAGTAACTCATAAATAAAGACTTCGGATCCACCCACAGCTATTTCAGGCTTAAATAACGACTTTGGGTCAGCACTGCCTCCACCAGGTCTGAGCCCACCAGACTGTGGATCGAGATACAGAACATTCAGTTGGATGGACAGATACAGATACACATCATGGTGTACTTGCTCATCCCTAGTCCACACTCTGTTTGTATTTCCATCTGCAGTGACAATACAAAGCAGAAATGTGGTTGATTGAGACTGTGGGAGTGCTCAGTCTGAAGCATCAGTGGATGAAAAGAAAGATGGGAGGTGGGTAGGAGGGTCAAGAGGTTGAAGCATGAAAGGCTGTAGCTTTTGTCTTGTACACTAAACTCCCTTTTCTGTCCTTAAGATAAATAAGTACCTTAAGCAGCTGTGTGAGGTGCAATCAATGTGTTGTCAGCTGAGGTGCAGGGTAGAATGGTGTAACATAAGGAAGACAAATCATCACGCTGGCAGGGAGCTGTAATCAAGAAACACAGAGGGTAAACCTTAGTATTCTCCACACAGCTGGAAACACTGAGTAATGCTCTCCAAAAAACATTCTCTTCCAATCCACTCACACTTACTGTACTGCAGGAGAGCCGCAGCATTCAGCATGTATCTCAATCAGCTGTCATTTCATTGAACATTTACCATCCAATCACATCAGAAACCCACCTACTCACACACCTGACCAAAAGGTTACTACTGACGCATCCTCCCTCTTTAACAATGGGAACAATATAGCTTCCATAAAGGACTCTGATTTGATTACATTCATAACAAATAAACCTTATTCTAACACTTACAGTTGTTACAGTCTTTGTACGAGCACACAATCTTAGTAGCATTGTTCGTCTTCGTCACATGATATTCAAACGATGAATTAAATAAAGAAACAAAGAAAACTGCGTGGGGGAGAATCTCCTCCTGTCTTTAGAAACATCTCTTAGCAAACAGGGAGCTGGTGCGTCCTCACACGCTCTGTTCTTGTCTTTTTGACCAGATGCACACTGTTGCCATGGTTTTTAGACTGCAGCTGTCGCCGGGCTGAGGAGACTGATGTGCTGTTTTAACATAGTGAAGTTTCTTTTCTTTATTCATGCTAACTTCTACCTTCTCCTTGTGTCAATTCTAGACAACCTGTAAAGAGTAAAATCATCACTTCATGTGGCGTTGACTGACACTTTCCAAATCAGGGATCAGGTTCTAAAAGTATAAATACTGCCATCAATCCAGACAAGAATCTCAAAATTGAGCTCTTTCCTGAAGTTGATTCATTTTTACGAGCGATATGTACTCACATGTGTGATAACTGTTGAAATTGACATTTTTAACTTTGCCTAACTCCCGGCTAATCAAAATGGGCAAAGAGGTGGAGCTTGGGTGGAGCTGATGCGAGCCTAGTTACTAGCCCAACTAGCAGGAAGCTACCAAGATAGCGAGCACTACCACGCTTTCTATAAAGTTTAGTGAATTTTGCTTAATGTTAATCGTGTGAGTTTGACCACAGGTATATTAGCCACAATACCTACCTGTACATTAGCAGCACAACAACTGGCACAGAGGGCGTGCGTGCGTGCGTGTGTGTGTGTGTGTGTGTGCGTGTGTCTGGCGTGTGTGTGTGTTTGAGCTGAGCAAAGTTACCCTCACCAGAAATCTGTTTCTTACTGTTATCCTGCAGTCTTTTCTCCATCCCCTCTCTGTATGTTCATGAAGTACAGTGACGTCACAGTTGTCCTCCGTTCAGCAGTCAAATAAGAGAGTTACAGTGGATCTGAGCTCCTCTGTGGCTCATTATGGCAGCGACAGTGAAGATAATTCCAGTTTTTAATCCCAAAAGTTTAAAAAACAAACAGTTTTCCTCCAGAGCTCTCCGGCTCCAGCAGCCGTCTGCCGGTTAACGCTAACAGAGCTGCTGGTTAATTCAAACCACCGGCCTCTGGCCCTCCACTCTGGGCTGCTAGCCCAGTTACCTGCACACAAAGTTGAGGCCACTGCAGAACCACTGCAGTGGCTTCAAATCTCAGACTCAGAGTTTGCTGCTTGATTATATCACAGCCTTGCTAGCAGCTCTGTGTAATTGTACTGAGGCACAGCGGTGCTTTAACCTACATGCTTAATTTGCATACTGGACTGGCCTAGTATTAGCAACATAAGCTACACCAACCTGGCAGCTACTTAAAGAGGCAGATAGGTCAGGCAGCAGCTGTGTTGTAATGTGGCTCCCTTCAGGAGGCCGGCTCTGCTGCCCGGGCTGCAGGGCACAGAGGAGGAGAGCAACCTTTGTTCCCACGATCTAATCTCCCATCCATCCCTGCCTCATTCCAGCTGACTCGTTTGTCTGTGTAACTAACATGCTGACTTGTGTACTTAACGTGATGACTTGTTTGTGTCTGTGTACAACTACTCCACATGCCTTTAACTGCCCCCTGGAGACAAATAAAGTATTTGAATTGAATTGAATTGAAAAAGTGGCTGATTATCAATACAATAATAACACCTTAATAAGGAGAAAGCGAAAAATATTGTTTGTCTTGCTTCTGCTGTCACCTGGTCAGTAAAGCAGTCAGACTTTTGCCATTACTTTCTTTGTTTGTATCATGTTGAGCAGTGCTTTTTTCATTTCCTCTATGTGTCATCAGTCCATATCGGTGAAGCATCAGGCTCCATTTATCTGGCTATGTGCTAAAAAAGGCAGCAAACAAGTTCCCTGATTATCACAAATCATTTCTCCACAGATGCAGGAACACCTTAGCGGTTTTATATAGATGTCCTGAGAGGCCCAACAGATCTATGTTGCTATTAAATCCTCTTATTTTGCAGGAGAGTCACTTATTCTCGTAGAAGCTCTCAGGTTTAGACTGTGTGATTGTTTTTTGTCTTTATTACTGCCCTGCTGCTCTGAGACCACAGTCTCAGACTGTCTATTCTAATTTCTGCTTTTAACATCCAAAGACATGTTCAGTTGTAGAGGAGGAGATTTTTCTTCAGCACAACACTATCCTGTCAACTGCAGGTTCAAGTGAGCTTCAAGTCAATATGGTTTGATCCTTTACTTTGAATATATGAAAAAATATATGAAACAAGTGCTTTTTTATATTTTCACGTTTTTTTTTTACTAAATAACTCAGCTGCAAGCAGGACAAGTCGGCCATGTTGTTCTTTTACCGCAGCAGGTGTCTGCAGGTCAAACTCTTATACTTCATAATGAAACAGAAACACTAACTGGGAATCGTATCTGTCAGGACAAAGAAATGTGCTTTTTACTTGACTGAACAAAAACAGAACATTTAAAAGAGTTTTAGTAACATTTTGAGGCTCGCTGCTTACAAATGATGAAAATAATTTGTGAATGTAACAGAACACACACACACACACACACACACACACACACACACACACACACACTTTTAGCTCTTATCTCATTCTTTCTTTTGATGAACATTACAATCTTTTGTTCCTGCCTTCATTTGTTTCACACTCTGTCCTTGGTTTGTGCTTTTGTAGCTCGTATATCCTATAAATTGCAACCCTCCTCCATCATTTCAGGTGTTTAATTCAAACTTTGCTGCTGGGGTCCAACTGTTACTGACTGAGGCATCCATCTATCCACAGCCTGGAGACAGCCCAGAAGGCACAGAGAAATGTTTACTTCTCACTTTACCTCTTAACAGCGGACCATTTAACAAAAGGTGTTTTCTGCCCTTAGTTTGTCTGTCTTGCAGCATCTTTTGGGATTTTAAATAATGTGAAAGGAGATATCCTTAATGATGGAAATATAGAGCCAACCCAGCTCTGAAGTTCAGATAAGATCTTTGGAACATTATAACATTTTCAATTTATTGTATTGGTTTAATGTCCAATTTACAGTTTTGGTTCAGTCTCAGGGAAGTCATCATCCTGGTTTCCAATGGCAGTAGGCAGCAGCTGCGATAAACTCACTGTATACCTCTGCCTAGCACCAAATACAGCAGAAAGACAAAGTTAGAGACTATCTGGTGAACATAGTGGAGCATTTAGCAGCTAAAGAACCAGACATTTTTGCCATGACATGGTGGAGCCCAAACTAGGTTTTTACATGCAATGAATGTGCAGCTCCCTTAAACTTTGTTAGAGTATTGTTTTATTATTTTTTCATTTTTATTACCTAAGCACATATAACGTGTGACAGGAAGACACTCATCAACAAAGGAAGTGCAGGGATTGGATGAAGTGCTGTGGATCCTTGAGGCAATCACTGCCCACAGCATCTTTCAGTCACCCAGCCAGACCAGCTGGGCCAAATGCCATTGCAAGTGGTGCGACCGTCCCTGAAGGGAGGGACAGAGAGTCAAGATAAGAGCTAAGCTAACCCAATTAGGACTTAGGGCTTCATACTTGCCCAGATCGATTTCCCTGGGTGAAGTCACTGTGGTAGTCAAACAACTCCACAGTGGCAAGGCCCCAGGGATCGATGATATACCACCAGAAATGCTGAAGGCTCTGGGTGTTGAGGGGCTGTCTTGGTTGACACGCCTTCAACATTGCGTGGGGGTCAGGGACGGTGCCGAAGGAGTGGCAAACAGGTGTGGTGGTCCCCATCTTTAAGAAGGGGGACCAGAGGTTGTGTGCCAATTACAGAGGTATCACACTACTCAGCCTGCCTGGGAAAGTCTACTCCAAGGTGCTGGAAAGGAGGGTCCGGCCGATTGTCGAACCGTGGAATCGTGGAACAACGGACCAGCTTTTTACTCTTGCAGGGATCCTGGAAGGGGCCTGGGAGTACAATCTCCCAGTCCACATGTGCTTTGTGGATCTGGAGAAGGCGTATGACCGGGTCCCAAGGGATGTTCTGTGGGAGGTGCTGCGGGAGTATGGGGTGAGGGGGTCCCTTCTCGGGGCCATCCAATCCCTATATTCTCAAAGCGAGAGCTGCCTGCATATACTCGGAAGTAAGTCGGACCGGTTCCAAGTGGGTGTTGGCCTCCGCCAGGGCTGTGCCTTGTCCCCAATCCTGTTTGTGATATACATGGACAGGATTTCAAGGCGCAGTCGTGGTGTGGAGGGGTTACAGGTTGGTGGCCTGGAGATCGCATTGCTGCTTTTTGCAGATGAAGTGGTCTTGATGGCATCATCGACTTTAGATCTACAGCGCTCACTGGATCGGTTCGCAGCTGAGTGTGAAGCGGCAGGGATGAGGATCAGCACATCTAAATCTGAGGCCATGGTTCTCAGTAGGAAACCGGTGGCTTGCCTACTCAGGGTGGGGAATGACTCCTTGCCCCAAGTGAAGGAGTTTAAGTATCTCGGGGTTTTGTTCACGAGTGAGGGGACGATGGGGCGGGAGATTGACCGGAGAGTCGGAGCAGCGGGTGCGAGGTTGTATGCACTTCACCGCACGGTTGTGACGAAAAGGGAGCTGAGCCAGAAGGCAAAGCTCTCGATCTACTGGTCAATCTTCGTCCCTACCCTCACCTATGGTCATGAGCGATGGGTCATGACCGAAAGAATGAGATTGCGGGTACAAGCGGCCAAAATGGGTTTTCTCCACAGGGTGGCTGGGGTCTCCCTTAGAGATAGGGTGAGAAGCTCGGCCATCCAGGAGGGACTCGGAGTAGAATTCCTCTGCATGGAAAAGAGCCAGTTGAGGTGGTTCGGGCATCTGATGAGGATGCCACCAGGGCGCCTTCCTAGGGAGGCGTTCCTGGCACGTCCAACTGGGAGGAGACCTAGGGGTAGACCCAGGACCAGATGGAGGGATTACATCTCCTCTCTGGCCTGGGAGCGCCTGGGGATCCCCCAGTCAGAGTTAGCCGACGTGGCCGGGGAAAAGGAAGTCTGGGGCTTGCTGCTAAAGCGGATGACGATGGATGGATGGATGGATGGATGGATGGATGGACTTGCCCAGACTGTTTCTGGCTGTTTCTGTCACAGAGACTGCTGTGCCCACACCTTTACAGAGACCTGGCTCCACCACAACATCGCTGATCAGGGTATTACGGTGCTTTGGACTATCAGACCATATTTTCCTGCTCCTCTTGCCTACTTACTCCCAGCTGATCAAAAGGGTCAAACCATCAGTTAAAACTGTTGTAGTGTGGGCAGCTTAAGCTACAGCAGCCCTACAGGACTGTGTTGAGTCCACAGACACAGAGGCAAATGTTAAGAGATGCCACCAGGGCTGGCACGTGGCAGGCTGGGCTAGGCTCTGTCCCAAGGTCATCAGAGGCAGTGACATTCGGGGGTGGAGCTGGAGGAGGCTTTGGACCCATTCTGACTGTGGTTGTTGTAGAAGCTTCAGCGAGAGCAGTATCTTCTGCGGCTGGTGGAGCTAGCTCACTCTCAGCGTTGGCGATGTTTTTGCTCCTGCTGGAGCTACTGGTCTCTTTGGCTTGGGTCTCTACTATGTAGAGGTTTAGGCAAAGTTTGGGTAGCCACAGGCTTTACACATCAGGGCAGCACTTAAAACCTGTGGCCACCCAAACTGGACCTTTGTCAGAACCTCTAAAAGATCCAGAGCAGACAGAGAGGAGGAGACGAGAAAACGTAACAACATCGTCATTCCCTATGTCACAGGGAACATCTGAGAAACTCAGGTAGATCTTTAACCAACGTCATATCCTGTTTCGACTTTAAACCTACCAACAGGCTGAGGCAGAAACTTGTCCATCCTGAGGACAAAACACTCAGGAATAAACAGAGTTGCAGTACATATGCAAGAACTTAATGTGGTTTCTGCAAAGCAGGTTTTGCCCCTGGACTCCTGGTGGAGGTGCAGCCCACCCTTCAGACACCCAGCCTGTCTGCTCTCACTCACCAAGAGACACTCTGGCAGTGAAGAGTTGCTCTGTAGGAAGACTGCAAATCGAGAAGAGCAGCAGCAGGTTGGCCAGGAGGGACTGCTACAGCCAAAGAAGTCGGCGTGTTTGCCGGGGAAACTAGAGATCACAATCCCGTGTTAGTAAAGCCACTGCTGGCTCTGTGTTGACAAACCGACAGCCAGCAAAACTACACACAAGTTAGACATTATAAAGTCAACACCTCCATCAATGGCCAGATTTCAAACAACAAATCAAACAAAATACATTCTGGTCCTCTCATTGTTTTCATAACTAGTTTATGTTTCTCTACACAGTACATGACTTGCATCACTGTATTCTAACTTTATTCCAGAATTAAGGCCTAACCCTAACCCAAGCAGAAAATCGTAAAGGAGCTGTGTAGATGATGCGGGTGTGGATCAGGGGTAGAGCCACTGTCTTGTTATCAGAAGGTCACTGGTTCGATTTCCCGGGTCTGCATGTCGAAGTGTCCTTGGGCAAGATACTGAACCACAGCCTGCTCCTGATGGGCGGCACCTTGCATGGCAGCCACCACCATCAGTGTATGAATGTATGTATGAATTACTGGAAGTCTCTTTGGACAAAAGCATCTGATAAATGTCCTAAATGTAAATGTAATGCTGATGGAGACTAGTGGAAATGACTGAGCCACCCTGATGTTACTGATCTTCCTTGTCCCTCTCTCATTGTAAAGGTATGAGGGTTACAGGGTGAGCCTACACTGTACGCAGCTCCTGATGCAAGAGCACACAAGGTTGATTCTAAAAATGTCCTCATCTGTGGACATGATATGTAGTAACAGAATGGTAAAAAAAAGGATGCCACCCTCCTAACGTTGTCTAGTAAGTGACTTAAACCTCTAGGTGACAGTGAGCCATTCAAACACTTTGATTTCGATCGATTTGTCTCGATGTGTACCATGTTATTTTCAATGAAACTGTTGATCTACAGGTTTTTCAAAGTAAAGAAAGCCAAGGGCAAAGCGTTGCAGATCACAGTCCGAAGGTCTTTGTAAACTGCATAGTAGCCTACAAGCTCTCCCTGTGTTCATACCAGTTTTCCTCAAATACCTCTTTGTGTTATATCGTTTCTTTCACTGAGCTTCAGTGCAGGGACACATCGTCAAATGCCGGTTCAGATTCAGTGTTTGGTTACAATAAATCTACTTCATATCAGACCCAGCTGACTCCAGTTGTTTGATTGTAAAGCTAGCGAATCGTGTGGAAGAGTAATGGGGGTTGTATATCTTCAATGTGCAATTATAAGAGATACAGAATGGGATACATAACCCTAACCCTGCTGTTTAACTTCATGTCCTTGATATCTTTTTTTATATTCTGCTCATTTACCATTTGATATGTGACTTTGAACTGCAGTATGTTCAGATACAGCTGCTCTGGCTTTGGCAGCTTTCTGTCTCTGTTAACTGTTTGAATAGCTTCACAAATCAGAGTAACATTAAAAAGTTTTTTTAAGAGTTTTTTTTTCTGAAAGCTGAAGATACAAGGATATCGATGCCAAGATTGTTGCTCTATTTCTTCTCCTACTTTCTGACCGTAGAAGAAGTATCACACTGTACCAAATCCTGCTGCAGCACCAAATCTCCCCTTCACTTAGGAGAGGATCTGTGTATGTCTGACCTCCATCACTGTTATTACAGTTATTATATGAAGGGATTGCACACGGAGAGGAGAAGGGGATGTATTTCCTCAAAGAGACAGTCCAGAGTATACACCTTTTAATATTTTTTTATTTTAAATGACAGTAGATGCAATACACAGAAGACACTTGCTGTTTGCACTCACAGAGATATCTTCATATTCCCCTGAAATTAAACTTGATTGACCCCTCCAGTAAAATCAGGTCAGTACCAGCGATGGTAGTGATAAACAAAGGGAGGAGGAAGACGATGAATAGACAATAACTGAACAATACGTAGATATTCAACAAAAGAGTGAACAGGGAGAGCCATGTGTGATCTCCTGAGTGTGAGGGAGAGAAATTAGGGAAAAGGCTCAGATTATTCCTGATTGTTGTTTAATCCATATACAGGACTATGAGTACTGATGGGCAGGGAGGGAGGCTGACTCTTTGTTAGCAGTCACAATGTTTCATTTACATTCATCGATTACAGGACAGGCTGGCAATGTGTTATGCTGAACTTGCATTATATTATAGGTTTAAATTGTTTTGGTGTTTTCATTTTGTATGAAAATAGTTCTGCTGTTTATTGATATGTGATATTAACGGTATGGCAACAAGTTTTTACTCCCAACTCATCAAATACTAAGCTTCAAACTACGGACCGACCCCTCTAGTGTCAGTTTGCACGTGAAGGGCTAGGGTCAAGTCAGCAATGAAACCTATGCAACATCCAGTCAGACTTTCACATTAAAGAATAAAATAACTGCAGACTTCACACACTATGACATACTGCCAATTTCAAACATTGGTTGGATTTAGGCAGAACAGTTACTTGGTCAGCTTTAGTAAAAACATCCTGCTTTGGGTTAAAATAACAACCTTCAGTTATAATGTTAATTACATAATCGATGTACGTCACGTATGTAAGTGATGTACATAAGTTATGTCATTTACACATATACATTCAATCAATAATGAAGCTAGAAGTGTAGGACCACCGACCAGGCAGCTGGAACTGACGCACTGGGAGTGAGAACCAGCTGGATATGTCAGTTACTGTAGAATATAGTGAAAATGTGAGTCATTGTAGGCTGGGTTCAGTATGTCATCACATGAATTTGAATGAATGAATCCACAGTTTTTCTTCAGTGGTTGTGGAAATATCTGAGAAAATAATCAGCCTGGGACTGCACACCCAATCAGCACCAGAGGGAATATGGTGATGTGCCATCACTAACACAGTTAGTATCAGAAAGCACACACTAATCCACCTAATCTCCCCAAAAAGAAGAGACCAGAATTTTTCTTCAAACTTTGCTGGATATTTCTTTATGCTGTGTTTTATCTGAAAAGCCAATTTCAGTGCAGATGCACCTCAAGATGCTAATGCATAAATCATCAGAGAAAATTCCATCGCATAAGATGGAGAGTCCAATACTAATACCAATGTTTGCACTAATATCTGTCTCTGTCATGAACAGTACCATCCAGGTGCAGATTGTATCCTGGCAGATACGTGGTGGGTGTACATGGATTCTGCTGTCTGCTACAGGGGCTGGTTCTTAAATAAACCACAACACAAACTGCAGCAAAGTTCTAATTTTACCCTCACTTTCTCCCTGCTGAAAAAAACTTGCTATATAAGAGCCAATTCTGACGCATGTTGGGAGGTCTTCAGGGAAAAGCAGGAAATCTCTAACTGAAGCTGAAGTATACAAGGAGGGTGAGGGACAGTGCATGAAATGAAGAAGAAAATCACAGCTCTTCATCACAACTGTTGGACTTCATTCAACGTTGCCGACTAATGATGGCTAACACAGTACTCCTTTAGCTTCCACAGAACTCAGCCCAAATACCCAAGAAGAGCCAGAGAGGTGACCTCCAGCTGTGACGTGGAGAGGTTTTGGTCACAGTGGTCTGATCAGCACATGAACACAGCCGCATGGCTTTTGTTCATGTTCAGCTGACTGGTGTTTGGCTGCTCATGGACGCTGCTGCAGGGCTCCAGGACTAAAATAAGATCTCAGGCAAGGAGCACTCACACAGACAGACTGCTGAGTTTGTTATCATCACTATGGTATACACTAACATACTATTATATAACTAATATGTGTAGAACACATCAGATCTGGGCACACTAAGCAGAATATATGACAACAAGTTACCGGCTATGCCAGCAGCTCACAGTGGTTTTACATTAACTGTGTGACAAACAGGAACAGGCTGAAGACACAAGCTCAGGATGAGACCTCAGTGTTCCCCTCAGCACCAGGGGAAGCAGTGCTCTGAAATGTGCCTATTTGCTGGCCTATCGGGACAATTTACAATTTTCTTCAGCCTGTGGAAGGGTCTGCAAAATGTCTCCACTCTATTAATTCATTTTACCTTCTATGTTGCATAAGCATTACGTCGTGTCATTTTCACACAAGCCCAAACCCCAAATCTGCCTCAAAGGATTTTAACAACTGGACAACATACAAGTAAGTCAAACTTTATTTAAATATCACTTTTAACTCTAAACCCAAGTTACAAAGTGCTTTACATCACGACAATATCAATTAAAATAGTGTCGTACCAGCCACAGAGTACATGCAATATGAAACTACAAGGAGACTGGAACAGACACCATGTTGGGGCAGAATGTGGTTTGCAAGTGTCCTTGGTACCAGAATACCTCATGCCAAAGATCAATGATCGACTTTGTGGTCTGGTCTGTCGGTGTGTGAAGAGATGAGAAAAGCTGTCATGTGATCATCAGCTGGTGGAGTTAGACCTTCCAGTCTGCAGGAAAAGTCTTGTGACTGTGTTGGTCCTTGTCTTTGATCCTGTTTGTGATGTAGGACAGGATCTCAAGGCACAGATGGGAGTGTGACTGGAACAGATGAAATGCTTCTGTCTAGATGACTGTGTCTGATAATAACTGTAATGAGATTTTGTCCTATATTGGAGAAATATACTCAGTAAGATTGTAAGGATTTCTGTCTCTTTAGGTGCTCAGCAATGTCCAACACTATGTTCACCATCGTGTTGCCCTGTGTGTCTGTCTACTGCTCGGCTTCTAAGAGTTACTGCTGAAAGCTGCTGCCTGCCGCAGCTGATGAGAGTGAGCAAAACTGTGAAGTTGAGCTTAACAATAAGATGAAACTCATTACGAGGCTCAGGTCACATTGTTTTCACACTGTCATTATAATATTACAGAATATGAATTATAGCTGCTGTCACTAAAAGAAGAGACAGCAGGCAATTTAACTTTATTGAACTCTTGCCTTTTTGTCAGACTATCTTTAATAATGTGATTTTAGTATTTTGTCCTGCAGGTTAGAGCCCAGCCAACAGTGGCTGCATGGATTTGCGCAAACACCTGCAAAATTTAAAGACTCTACATGTAGACTGAAGCTACATTAAAAACACAAGACCCACAACTTTGATCTCTTCTTTACCAGAAGATTTCAATGAAAAATGCATTTCATGATTCATAAGACACAGCTATGAACGGATGCACTTGCTGCTATGCAGATATGATATAACATACCAATAAATTACAGATTAAATAAAAAGAAACTGAATTCTGTTATTGTAGTGCTGAAGACTCAAACTGCTCTATGTAATTCATTGAAGCGTAGACTTATTTCATGCCAGGCTCAGTGTACCTAATAGATCAAGAAAACATTTTCTGTCATGCTTCTCAGATTTTGGTGTAATCTCTCGACTTGATATAAATTCTGAAACCCATGAGCTCAAAGGGAACATATTAGCATTGAAAGTATCCCTCTCTCAGGCTTTAGGGGGTCTGTTTCTGTTTCATAATTAATAATATGTTTTCTTTTACATAACAGGCGATAAGTAGCTCTATTACTGAAGATAAACTCAAACTAATTAACTCTCTCAGAACCTCTATCCAAGTGTGGCTGCGGTCGACTGTAGTTTCAGAACATGTGGGAGATATTGTGCATATTGAATCAGCGTTGTTTTTACGCTAAGTGACTCTTCTCCTGAAAATGGAGCATAATGAAAAGAATTTGACTCTCAGTGGAGACAGCCTCAGGACACTCATTTCGTGCTGATTGCAGATTTTGCAAGTCTAATGCCATAGTAAGTGTCTATGGCAACTAAATATTGTCTCACCCAGAGGTAATATTGTTACATGTCTTTACTTGACCCCAGATATCCTTTGTCTTTTCTGCTATGTGGCCATGCTGTACTGTACAGATGGCATATATTAATAAGCCTTCAAACACAGAAAAGTCAGTCAAAGAGCATATGATCAGGTGTCATCTGCAACACATCTTTCTGTTCTCTTTCAGCAGAATACTGATTGCAGTGTGCAGTCAAGATATCTTTTGAAGAGCAAATTAGTGCAGGAGGACTGCAGGCCGACAAACACACAAGAGTTGGTCATGTTCCTAGCTTCCAGTCAGCTGTTCTCTAGCCTGCTGTGTGTAGTTTTTCCTGTGTATTTTAAGTACTATTGTCTCCACAGCCTAAAAACTCACACATGCTGTCAATCCTTTCCTTTCTTCAAAGATCTTTGTCAGGCAGAGGGTCTTTGAAGAAGGTCTCTGTATTTAATATACCAATATTTAATTTTCCACTGCGAGCATGGACAGTGTGCAGGAGCCTTTGTCCTACTTTTCACTTACCTCCTACCGCTGTTTTACTCACATGTATCTATCTCAATCCTATCCCCAGACACACTGTTGATGTTGGAGAATTCTGCCAAACCCCAGATTATGTTCAACTTTTTATTTTATTGTTCTTTGCCATTAGATTATGGTTAGGTAAATGGAAGGTTATACAGTTGTAAGGCATCGTCTGATTGTTAATTGAAGCTCAGGTACGATGAGTCATCCAACAATCATGTGTTTGGCTCTTCCTCCACACATTATGAATAGGCGATTAACTCCAGTCACATTGCCAGTAGACGAGTTTGCCTTTCTGTTTTTTTTCTTTATGTGTCATCTTCATCATCACGAACACACCACAAAAACAGGGAACAGCAGAAGGCAGCAGATCATATCCCTCACCAGAATACATTCAGAAGGTGGTAAACTTGTTTTAAAATCAATAATAGCTAGATTTTTTGATTTACCATGAACTGATTCTTTGCGTCAGCTTCTTTCCGATCCCTGTTGAGAACTGCACATGCTCAGTTCCACTCAGGCAGCTGCCTCTCGGTTTGTGGCTTCTGCGTGATCTGAACCTGATCAGCTACCTGAGTGGGCAGCTCAAGAATTCATACAATAATTATGTTAAAATTTTACACAAATGTCTTGTTGGATAAAACGATGCAGTTATGACATTTGATATTCAAAAGGTCAGAGGTCAAATGTATCGTGACATCATAATTCAATGAAGGCGAGAAGAGGCTGTTAGAGTATAATCCTGAGAGATACTGGGCCGCTTCATCTTTTAGGTATGCCAGTATTTTTGTGGGGAGGCACAGTGGTCCAGTGCTGAGAATTACAAGAAAATCCCTGTTTCAGCTGCAGGCCGGATCCCCTCCTGACCTTTTCACCGCATTCCAAAGACATGCGAGTTACATTAATTACAAACCCTGTGATAGCTGCCTGCCTCTCCTGGGTGCACCACTTTGCTCAGTGTGTGTTGGGTCAGTCTCCAGCCCCAGCCGTGTGACATGTTTAATTTGGATGATCATAGACCATCGTGAGTCATGAGTACCTCACAATATGCCATCTATCCACTCTCTCAGATCAGGGGTCTGTTGTGTCTTCAGTCTGCACAGAGTGCTGCAGCCAAGCTCTCACTCACTTCATAGTTCCAGCTCGTGCCTGACATGTACTTTCATGCTTTTGATTTATTAAGCTCTTAATGTTAAAAAGTGCTTAATCTTAAACCTTAATACAGCTCTATAATTT
Organism: Lagodon rhomboides; assembly: GCA_039737535.1. Taxonomy (NCBI): domain Eukaryota; kingdom Metazoa; phylum Chordata; class Actinopteri; order Spariformes; family Sparidae; genus Lagodon; species Lagodon rhomboides. The sequence continues at coordinate 449,223 of CM077801.1, forward strand.
AAAACACTTTGGCTATGAGCTATTTATTGTGCAATACACAGAGGTCAACTTGACTGATGTGTTACATTATGGAGATAAAGGAAAACCTATGAGCCATTTGCATCAAAGGCAAAGCTGATGTGCTTAATGTGTTCTGTAAGACAAGTGCTGGAGCGACTTCATCCACATACGTGTAAAAGCCAGAATGTAAGCATAAGTAGCAGCTGTTCATGTAACCTCTCTTTGACATTATGTTATATAATTCTAATGTAAAGCTCCTTTAAGTCATACTAACAGTACATCTGTTGTAACAGTGTTCTGTATGTTAGCTTCTGTAGCTCCCTGAGAGCAGTCAAACAGAATCTCCTTCACTAAGAATGAGAGTGTGTGTTGATGACGACATTGCACAAACACTGGTTTGTTCTTCATTGCTTTCTCTCTTTCAGTGAAACAGTAGTGTGTCAAAATCCATGTAGTATTGATATCAAATCAAAACCAGCTCATCATTACCTCCTGCACGCTCCACCAAGGTGCCACACAGTATTTCCAGTCAGTGAGAGGACATCTGACATGGACAGTCTCCTGCTGTGTGCTACATGTGTGAGAGGGTGAATTCATATGAAATGACCACTTAATAGTAAGTCAAGGGTCCACTTTGTAGAAATACTGAGAAATACTGATGCTTTGGGACTGTAGCTTGGGTCGGTCCCCATCCTAAAGCAGAGTTTGAGTTACCCAGTGGACCTGTGACCACAGTTTTTACCTCTTGTACTCTGTGAAGCTCACTGGGGTTTTTACACTCGCTTGACTAGGCTGGGACTAGTCTCTGATCTCTGAGTTACCTCTGGTCTCTGAGTTACCTCCGATCTCTGAGTTACCTCTGATCTCTGAGTTACCTCTGGTCTCTGATATAGCTCTGGTCTCTGAGTTACCTCTGTACATATATAGACTGTACACATATGTATATATATATATATATATATATATGTACAGTCTATATATGTACAGAGGTAACTGTAATATATATATATATATATATATATATATATACAGTAGGGGTGGAACGGTTCAGCAATCACTGAACTGACTATTAATTAATTAACTATCTCTGACAAACATTGTATCCTATAAAGTAAAAAGAGGAACTCTTGGATTAGTGCAAACAAAATACTTTAACTTTCCTATTTTTATGGCCACATTACAGGCACAGGGCATCAACATCAACACGTACCTCATGACGTAATGTTGATGTGAAGTTGTGATAGGCTACATGAACTGCGTATTGTGTTTTATTTTGAAAGGGAGCGGAAGTGTGTTACGTTGACTCTGTGTCGGATTTCCTGTCTGGTGCAATCTGCTCTGTTGAGCTTCACGCGGTTTAGCAACGGCTCCGTGAAAAAATAGAAGTGCTACGGATTGATAGCGCTGCAGAGCGGAGAGCCGCTGCTGGGACGCTGCTGAGACGTCACGCGGCGCCCGGTGGGGATGGTCTCATTGATTAGAGTGGCAGCGATCAGCTCCGGTGACCGCGGCGCAGCCATTAGGCGGCCGTTACGTCCCCCGGTGGAAATTACGCACGTTGCGCGTCATAAACCGAACGGTGCACACGCGCCCCGAACCGTGACAAGCGTACCGAACGGGACGGATTTTTTGGATGAACCGTTCCACCCCTAATATACAGTCTATATATGTACAGAGGTAACTCAGAGAAAAGGTAACAGATAAAAGGACATCAGTTTTGCTGCTAAAATCCTCTTCTTATCTATCTCACAAAAACAAACTCATCCCGATCCTCATCACAGTTTGCCAGACAAAAGTGCCAGGCTACAAGCTACATGGCTTGTGAATAACAGTAATTTGGTTTAGGGGTGTTTCTGTGTTCTGAGCCAGTAAAGGACCTTGGACTGCCATTTAGTGGCCAGTCTTGGCGAGGGTAGCAAGGCATAAAAGGGAGGAGACTATGAGCTCTGTAAACTCTACCTGTGCGCAGTCTCACCTGCGCACATCTCCTTCACCATCTCCTTTGTCTCTGCTGGGTTGGAGTGGCGTCTCTGCTGCGAAATCTCACCTTTGTTGATTTATTTGTGGCTCTCCTAGTAAGTTGTTTCGGAACCATCTCTATGTTGAATTAAGTTGCTATGGTCTGTTTTAATTTGTTTTATTGTTATTAGGAGGCAGATTAATCTCCAGACGGCACCTTCAACGTAATAATGACTAGCTCCCTTGGTAGAAGTGGAACGAGGTACGTGGAGCTCGTTTTTGCCACTAACTCTATTTCAGCTATTATGGCTGACAATGAAAATGAAGCACCCGTTGAATCCCTCCACCTGAATGTGTTGATGCCGAGGGTCCGCTACATGGCTAATTAGCTGATCAGCTGCAGCACAATAAATAACATGTCAACATACACATTTGGCCCTCTTTAGATGCTGGTGTGGTTCAGACACCTCAACACTTTCACTAATGCAACGATAGGCTTAGATAGCAAAAAACACTACCTACACAAGGTTCTGAGGCTCTGCTGTGTGTGTGTGTGTGTGTGTGTGTGTGTGTGTGTGTGTGTGTGTGTGTGTGATACTATGATAACTCTTTTCATGCAATGTCACCACTTAGTTCTGAGGAAACATAAGTAATAGCCAGTAGCCAAAGTGAATTAACACACTGAGAACACAAAAACCACAGCCTCAGCAAAGAAACGGCTCGGCTCTGGTCTGTGGAGCCTCTTTCTTCATTTGCTGGTGGACAAAATGTCTGTTTAAACAAAAGGCTTGTCTTAAGACACCTTAATAAAGGTCTAAATGAATGAATGACACACCACGTGGTCAATCTTGTATGAGTAGATTGTGACATGATATAGTGTACAAGGTGCTCATTAACACAAACTAAGCCCCGAATGTTGGACCCTAACATGAGGTGGACATTTACATTATAACATCATCTTCTGATGTAATCTATTGTAGATGATGTTCACAGACTCAGGTAATGCATGAGCTGCTATCAAAGATGCAGATAGCATCTGAGAAAGCTATGATTAGTTGCTGTTATTCTGACACACTCATTGATCATTCAGTATATAATTAACATTGTTGCAGACTCGTCATTCTGAATGGAGTGTCATTCAGCTGCACATATTGTGGTCTGCCACACAGATAATTACACGTCCAGTTTGTCATCATGAAAGCTTTCAGGATTGGAGAGAGCAGACTGCTGTGGATTGTATTGAATGCACATGAGAAACAGAAAATGAGAGCGCTGGCAGCACTCTCCCAGAGAGAACACAGCGCTGCTGGTAAGCAAAGAGGATGGCATCCTCCAACCAATATCACTTTCATGGTGGGCAACTTGCAAAGTCTCCAAGTGCACATTACCTTGTCCAATCTCCCCACTTCAGCAGCCAGGCCTAAAATCATGTATGGTCAGGACAACAGGTACACACACTACGCTGTATATCAAGTAATCTGTGACTTTCATATAAATCTGCAACAACAGAAACCTCAGTTCATGTTCCAGGTGTTCACTGCTTCTTACACCGAAGTGCCAGAAGAAAGCCTGTTCTCTGTTTATACTGGTTGTTCTTTAGAATGTAGCATTGACAACACAGTGTACCAAACACCCAGAGCCACAAAAGAAAGACCTGCAGGAGGTCTCAGTGATGAGGGATCCATCACTGAGCTCAGAAACTTCAAAGACTGCTGGTGACACTGCAAACTGACATTTCATTAAAACCATTATGTCTTGTTGTTGTTGTTCTTTTCCATGCTGAGTGTTGTTTTTTTTATTTCCAGGTGCAACATAGCACTTTTCTTGCCATGGAGATGTTCACGATGTAAGCTGGGCTGAGTCCGCCATGTTCCAACATGCTTCATCTCAGATGTCTGGCCCAGTTGCACAATCACAGCCAGATGTTGTTCTTCCAGCCAAATGAAGGGACGTTGTGTCCACCAACTGGAAATGTCATGTGAAAACCGTAACACACATTCTTCCCTCCTACCACCATCAAATCTGAAAATTAAACAAATAAAAAACAAATCAAATCCCAAATCTGAAACAACACAGTGGCACATCCACGGCTGCCCTCTGAGAGCTGATGAGTCAGTCAGTCGGAGACTCATTACAAGTTTATTACAAAAACAGGATAAAATATAGAAGCTTATAAAAATGCTCATGGACAACATCTCAGTGAGGGATTATATATAAAGGGAGCCATAAATCTACATTTATATTAGCTGCAGCATTAGTTAAAGAAATCCCAGGAGATATCTGCGTTCATCACACCTGCTGGCCTGTACTCGTACACAGTGATGCTGTTCAGGTTAAGAAACTCTCCAGTCACGCCTGATGAACTGGGTCGTGTCGCAGCTGGAGGGGTGTTCAGTTTATTGGTATGACAGTGACTTTTGCTGTTTCCACCTTCAGTACGTCTGTGCGCTCTTTGACCGAGTGGCTGAAGTCGGCCTCACCATCAATGTAGCTCAGTGTGAATCTGCTAAAACAACTGTGACTTATCTGGGCCATGTGGTAGGACCAGGCAGTGTGGCTCCTGTCCAGGTCAAGGTTATGGCAGTTGATAAGTTTCAGCAGCCCACAAACAAAAAAGGAACTGGAGTGGCGTTTGGGTTTAGTGGGGAACTATCCAAGCTTTTGCTTCCACTGTGTTTCCATCGTCTTCCAATCTTACTGAAGTGTGGGAAGCCAATGGAAAGTTTGTGAGATCACCTGAGTGTCAGCAAGCCTCTGGTAATGTAAAGTCCCTGTTGCGTTCTTCTCCTGCCTGAGCAGCTCTGTGGTTTGACGAGGCCATGACCTTGACATTAGGCACATTAAAGGAACAGCCAACATCATCGCTAATGCGTTGTCACATGCCCGCTGAGTGTTTGCTGAATGACCACTGTATACCATTTCATGCTGCCTCGACTTGTTCCTGCTTTGCCTCCTGCTCTTATTCTGCTTCTCAGGTACTGTGTTGCCGAGGATGGGTGGGGAGAAGCAGCAGACCAGGTGGGAAAGCTAAAGGTCAAAGGTTTACAACACTTACTTTCATTGATTTAGAATATTGAGTCTTTTTTTCCATTATATGTATTTTTTTCCTTATCAAGTTATTTCTTTTACATAGAGCATATTCTTCACTATTGAGTATTTTATTTTCTGTGTAGAATTTGAGTAATGCTGCTGTTTGTGAGTGTTGTGTGGGTTTGTTATTGACATCCTCTACCCGTCTCTCTCTGAGATTGTCAGAGGAAGCTGTTTGCAGTAACAGTCAGACCTGGAGCACCTGGGCCCAGTGTTCTGAAAGATAGAAAAGTCTGGCCTCTAACTGGGCCGGTCTCTGTCTCATCAGTCTCACCAGCGCCTACACCTCTTGCTCTCCACACACATCCACACCACTGACGACATACACGCCTCATCTCACACTTTATTATTTAGTTTCCTATGTCTATTATAATAAATTACTTATTTTCATTTTGCTGCTCCACGTCCCTATTTTTTTGCCATGACCCAGAGCCAGGTTATGACACAGTGTAAACAAAGAACTGACCAAACGTGAACAAACCAGTAGTCTGACATTTGCGTTGTTTCAGGTGCATGCTCATTACTTACTTTATTACTAGTTTAGAAAATTCTGCACTTCAGAGGGTGTTTTTGATATAGGTGTAGGGCGGCTGTGGCTCAGGGGTAGAGCCAGCGTCTTGTTATCGGAAGGTTGCTGGTTCGATTCCCCCGGTCTGAATGTCGAAGTGTCCTTGGGCAAGATGCTGAACCCCAAACTGCTCCTGATGTGCTGGTCGGCACCTTGCATGGCAGCCACCATGAATGTATGTATGACTTTGGACAAAAGCCTCTGCTAAATGTAAATGTTTTTATCTCCATATGTAGAAATGATCTTCATTTTGAGATTAGAAGTTTTTCAGCAGTCTTTGTCTAGGTTTGTTTTTTTCTTTTAGTAAAAGTCGGATGATGAACATGCTGCGTGTCAAAGACGATTGCATATGCTGCCTCATACAAACTGTATCTGTTACAGTAAAGAGAAGCATGTGCAGTACTCCCTGTGCACAGATTTTGTTCAGCTCCACAGTAACCCATGACAAAACCCTATGAGAATGGCTGTGGTAGTCACTGAGAGCTTCGTAATATAAATGAAGCAGAAGGGTTCATCCGATTTTTAGAGATACTTGACCAAAGTTCGTACATTATTCATCCCATCCGTGGCACTGTTGGCGACAAGCCAGATTGTGCAGTGTCTGATTGAGGGGGAGCTCTGTCTGCTGATTGACAGGGAAATCCAGGATAAGCTGCATTTTTCTGAGGCTGCACAGTGGGTGCTGGCTGAGTGGGAGATGAAGGGAATCGGATGTTGAGTCACTGATTTTTAGGTGAGTCATCACGTTGGGAAGCATCTGCATCCAGTCCTGCAGGTGGAGCTTCTGCTGCATTGTGGGTGGTGTGAGTTTGTGTTGCACTGGCAATATGAAAATGTGTGCTATATACTTACAGTATGTGTGACACTAAAGTGTTGCTAAGTGATTTTAACTAGACCTTTGCCCAAACATCAGTCTGCTGATCCCCTCACCACTCACCAAGCTCCCATCACTTTGATGTGTTGTCTTTCTTGTTTCACGCTGACATCATGCACCTCATATTAGAAACTGCATTAATACACTTCCATACATCACTGACACTGACTCTCACACCTCACTGCACTTATTACTCTAACCTACCTTCATATGTTTGAGTTTATTATTGCTGAGTTCTTCATGAGATCTCCCTTCTTGGCTGCAGCCTGTGAGCCGGTCCGAACAGAGATGAATCCCTGGAGAGGTTTCAGCAACAGAAGGCCTGTCAACAATTATCTTCCCTCAGCTTTGAGCTGAAGGTCTCATACAAAAGTTGGTTCCTTCTGTACCATAAGCTTTGCCCGTACAGAGTTAATTTTATCAGTAAATATGTTGCAGCAACCCTCAAAATCTTCAGAGGTGATTATGTTATTCCATTTCAGATCATTAATTTCATTATCAAATCCAGCTTTTTCCGATCTTTAGGTATACAGTAAAGAACATTTGTACTAGATTCTTTGGAATTATAGAATCTATTTAAATTAAGTTCCTTGCAACCAGGGTTAGATTATGATTAGACAAGCCAGTAATCAGGTTGTAACTCTGAGTGATCCCATCTGGTTTATGAGTAAATATCAGGTCCAATTGTGAACTCGAGGTCCTTGTTGCACTTTTTATCAACTGATCTAAATTATATTTGTCTGTTATACTTTTTATATTTTTTCTCTGCAATGTTTCTCCCCAATTTAAACTAAGTCACCCATGATAACCAACTCTTTGTTGTCATTGCACTCTTTCAGAATTTTTGTGAGCTGATCATAAAATGTGTCATGTGTCACACGAGTGTTACCGGGTTTGAACAAATGTTCACTTTTAATGCCATTTTGTATAAGCACGCCACTCCTCTTCCCACAGCTCTGTCCTGTCTAAAGCACTCATACCGAGGCACCATTAATACGTGAACAGGAGACATAGAAAGAAATGCAGAGAGATTTGATTCCCACAAAAGATAGAATAGAATAGAATAGAATAGAATAGAATTACTTTACTGATCTCAGACTGGGAAATTATTTTGTCACAGCAGCAGTGGGTCCGCAAAAAAACACTCTGTACATAACATAAATAGAAAGCAAGATATATACAATGTATATATACAGTGCAGACCATACTATAAACAATAATGATCTATACAACTGTACAAGAAATAAACAATTCCTATGAATGTGCAATAACAGAACCAAAATGTACATATGAATGTACAATAATAGAACCACAGGTAATATAAATGGATAAATAGACTTAAAAGAACCTAGAATGTGCAGATGTAAACATGTTATAAACGGAGTAAAAACAGTAGAGAGATCAGAGTTCTCTCTGTCAGGCAGAGGTGAGGGAGTTATTGTGTAAAGTGATGGCCTGTGGCAGGAAAGATTTCCTGTATCTGTTGCTACGACAGCGAAGCTGAAGCAGCCTTTTGGAGAAGCTGCTCCGCTGTCTGACCAGTGTGAGGTGGAGAGGATTATCCATGATGGATAACAGTTTTTTCAGTGTCCTCCTCTCCACCACAGCCTCCAGAGTGTCCTGTTTACAGCCAATCACAGAGCCAGCCTTCTTAATGAGTTTATTAAGTCTGTTGGTATCGCTGGCTCCGATGCTGCTCCCCCAACAAACCACAGTAAAGAAAAGTGCACTGGCCACCACAGACTGATAAAAGATCTCCAACATTTTGCTCCACACATTGAAGGATCTCAGCTTCCTCAGGAAGTATAGTCTGCTCATCCCCTTCTTTTAAACAGCTTCATTGTTACATCTCCAGTCCAGTCTGTGGTTGATGGTAACATCCAGGTACTTATAATCCTCCACCATCTCCAAAGCCATCCATCCATCTTCTTCCGCTTATCCGGGGTCAGGTCGCGGGGGCAGCTGTCTGAACAGGGACACCCAGACTTCCCTCTCCCCGGACACTTCCTCTAGCTCTTCTGGGAGGATCCCAAGGCGTTCCCAGGCCAGCCGAGTGACATAGTCACTCCAGCGTGTCCTGGGTCTTCCTCGGTGTCTCCTCCCGGCGGGGCATGCCAGGAACACCTCCCGAGGGAGGCGTCCCGGGGGCATCCGATACAGTTGCCCGAGCCACCTCAGCTGGCTCCTCTCGATGTGGAGGAGTAGCGGCTCTACTCCGAGCTCCTCCTGGGTGACAGAGCTCCTCACCCTATCTCTAAGGGAGCGCCCCGCCACCCTGCGGAGGAAACTAATTTCAGCCACTTGTATCCGGGATCTTATTTTTTCAGTCATGACCCAAAGTTCATTACCATAGGTTAGAGTAGGAACATAGATTGACCGGTAAATTGAGAGCTTCGCCTTTTGGCTCAGCTCTCTCTTCACCACGACAGACCGATACACCGACCGCATTACTGTGGCCGCTGCACCAATCCGCCTGTCAATCTCGCGCTCCATCCTTCCCTCACTCGTGAACAAGACCCCAAGATACTTAAACTCCTCCACTTGAGGCAGGAGCTCTCCCCCAACCTGGAGGGAGCAAGCCACCTTTTTCCGGTCGCGAACCATGGGTTCGGACTTGGAGGTGCTGATTCCCATCCCAGCTGCATCACACTCAGCTGAAAACTGCCCCAGGACATGCTGGAGGTCCTGGCTCGAAGGAGCCAACAAGATAACATCATCTGCGAAAAGCAGAGATGAAATCCTGTGGCTCCCGAACCAGACCCCCTCCGGCCCCAGGCTGCGCCTAGAAAATCTTTCCATAAGAATAATGAACAGAACCGGTGACATAGGGCAGCCCTGCCGGAGTCCAGCATGCACTGGGAACAGGTCTGACTTACTGCCGGCAATGCGAACCAGGCTCCTGCTTGTACAGGGACGGTACAGCCCTTAGCAGAGGGCCTCCAGCCCCATACTCCTGATGCACCTCCCACAGAATGCCACGAGGGACATGGTTGAATGCCTTCTCCAAGTCCACAAAGCACATGTGGACTGGTTGGGCAAACTCCCATGAACCCTCGAGCACCCTATGGAGGGTATGGAGCTGGTCCAGTGTTCCACGGCCATGACAAAAAACGCATTGTTCATCCTGAATCTGAGGTTCAACTATCGGCCGAATTCTCCTCTCCAGTACTCTGGAATAGACTTTCTCAGGGAGGCTGAGTGTGATCCCCCGATAGTTGGAACACACCCTCCGGTCCCCCTTTTTAAATAGAGAGATCACCACCCTGGTCTGCCTGTCCAGAGACACTGTCCCCGACTGCCATGCGATGCTGCAGAGATGTGTCAGCCAAGACAGCTCCGCAACATCCAGACACTTGAGGTACTCAGAGAGGATCTCATCCACCCCCGGTGCCTTGCCACTGAGGAGCTTCCTGACTACCTCAGTGACTTCGGCTTGAGTGATGCATGAATCAACCTCTGAGTCCCCAGCCTCTGCTTCCTCTATGGAAGGGGTGTCATTGGGATTGAGGAGATCCTCGAAGTATTCCTTCCACTGCCTGACAATGTCCCCAGTCCAGGTCCCCAGAACAGCTCCCCACCTCCACTGTAAACAGTGTTGGTGGAGCACTGCTTCCCCTTCCTGAGGCACCAGATGGTTTGCCAGAATTTCTTCGAGGTCGACCGGTAGTCCTCCTCCATGGCCTCCCCGAACTTTTCGAAGACCCGAGTTTTTGCTTCAGTGACCGCCCGTGCTGCCACACGCTTGGCCTGCCGGTACCCGTCGGCTGCCTCAGGAGTCCCCCGAGCCAACTAGGCTCGATAGGACTCCTTCTTCAGCTTGACAGCATCCCTTACTTAAGGTGTCCACCACCGGGTTTGGGGATTGCCGCCACAACAGGCACCGGAGCCCTTATGGCCACAGCTTCGAACAGCCGCGTCAACAATGGAGCGGAAAACATGGTCCACTCGGACTCTATGTCCCCAGCCTCCCTCAGGATCTGGTCAAAGCTCTCCCAAAGGTGGGAGTTGAAGACCTCCCTGACAGAGGGTTCTGCCATATGTTCCCAGCAGACCCTCACAGTGCGTTTGGGTCTGCAAAGTCTGTCCAGCTTCCTCCCCTGCCAGCGGATCCAATTCACCACCAGGTGGTGATCAGTTGACAGCTCAGCCACTCTCTTCACCCGAGTGTCCAAGACATACGGCCGGAGGTCAGATGACACGACTACAAAGTCGATCATTGACCTCTGGCCTAGGGTGTCCTGGTGCCACGTGCACTGATGGACACCCTTATGCTCGAACATGGTGTTCGTTATGGACAAGCTGTGACTAGCACAGAAGTCCAATAACAGAACACCGCTCGGGTTCAGATCGGGGAGGCCGTTCCTCCCAATGACACCCCTCCAGGTAACACTGTCACTGCCCACATGAGCGCTGAAGTCCCCCAGTAGAATGATGGAGTCCCCAGTTGGAGCACTTTCCAGTACCCCTCCCAGGGCCTCCAAGAAGGCAGGGTACTCTACACTGCTGTTCGGCCTGTAAGCTGAAACAACAGTAAGAGACCTATCCCCGACCCGAAGGCGCAGGGAGGCAACCCTCTCATTCACCGGGGAGAACTCCAACACATGGCGGCTGAGCTGGGGAGCTATGAGCAAGCCCACACCAGCTCGTTGGACAAGAAAACATTTTATTTACCAGTTTCAGATGCAGTATGGCAATGAGGCTATTGAAATAAAACTCAGAGAGACTGAGTGACATGTGATGTGCATTGTTACTGGAAATATGACTCATGATACATTGTTTCTAGAAGTGTATGTACTGTATTCAACTATTCTCCATGGTTAGAACTGAAATTACTCTTTTGTCATTACAGAGTGAGTGAGACTGAAAAAAGGTACCGCTGGGTACCGGCATGGAATTCCAGGTAAAGTCAGAACTGATATCACTTCAAATGTGAACGGTACCCAACCCTACTGACTGAAGTTACATAGTGCAGAGACAAGTGAAAGGGTGGTGGAGTGGCTGAGACAGACACTGTCCAACGTTACAGGTCACTGTAGCATCAAAATGATTCTGAAGCTGTTATTTTAGTGTCAGAAAGTTCCACAGTGCTGCTTTAAAGGAGTGTGTGTAGGCTAATTGGTTAATCTGATGTAACTGAACTCAAAAAGACTTTGACTATTCAATGACTCAGTCATTAATGTTCTCAGTCCCTCAGGCAGCTAATTTTACACTTTGTCTTCTGCATGAGTGAGGTTTCCTTTTCAGGATGATCTTAATCCATGCAACACTTTGTGTGTTGTCTGATTATATTCTGTATGTATGTTATTTTAAAAAAATCAAATGTGCAGACCCAGACCAGCAATGAATGTAGCTATTGATGAGAACTGTCAGACAGAGAGGGAGCCATCAGAAAATATTTTAACCCTCTTTTTGTCTGACTGAAAAACTGAGTGAATGGTAAATGGACTGTATTTATACAGCACTTTTCTAGTCCTCCTCAGAGTGCTTTACAACACAATTCAGCATTCTCACATTCACACTTTCACTGTGGAGACAGAGGCTACCAGGAGCCATAACATTCACACACACTCACACCAACAGAAGAGCCACCAGGAGCAAACTGAGGTTCAGTATGTTGCCCCAGGACTCGTCCACATATGGACTGTAGGAGGTGAGGATGACAACCACTGCAGCTCCTGAGCCACAGCTGGCTGCTCAGCGTTGTGACAGGTTAACAGTGTCAGCACCTTGGAACTCAACTTATCAGTTATGTAGAGCATTTCCACTTTGGTGTTACTGTCAAAGTGTGTTATTATTATTATAGTTTTCGTCTGGTATGTTGTTTGTATATTCGAGCATTGTGTAAGTATTGTGTGTATCACAGCCTGGTCGATGGCATTCTTCTGTGCCACAGAGCTCCAACATTTATTCTGACACTGTGCTGCTGCCATTAATTCTCACCAGGACGTCCCAGCACGTGTTCTTGGCCCGATCCTGATGATGTTGGAGATTTGACAACAGTCAGTCCAATCTGACTTTTTTATTTACTAACTGACACCCTGAAATAACGCCTGTCGCCTACCTCATCCAACACACCTTATTTTTCATGAGATACCTGATAATGGTTCAAAAATATGAGAAGTATAATCTGAACTGATTGATAAGATATGAATGAAAGTTTAAGAGAATTTGAGTCCATATGTTGACATGTCACAGTCAGCTTTCAAGAAACACATCACTCTGATGGAAACATGCACTTTAACAGCTGAGGTTTTTGTTTGTCTATCGTCGAGTTACTGATCGAACTAACATGGGTGGAGGCTCGGAGCTGAGAGTCACAGACAGGTTAGTTTGGACATGTTGAACCAAACCAGGGACAGAAGGCTTCACCGGTGCTCTGTGCCACGGTGGTGTGGGTGTGGTGTTGTGTGGTGTTGTGTTGTGTTGTGTTGTGTTGTGTGTGAGAGCTTATGTGAACACGTCTGTAAATAAATGATCAAATAAATCATATTTGGACCTTTAGAGCAAAAAAACAAAGAAGAAAAGGAGACTCACCAAGCCTATTTTCTTCCATGGATATTTTTTGCTGCTCTTGAATGATTCAAGTGAACCTTCGTCCTTTTGTCACAGTTCACAGATATTTTTTGATCAGCTCTGTGCTGCACCTGTCAGGGAGTCATCAGAGAGAAAAACCTCTCAACAAAGGTGACTGAGCCCGGCACACTGTGCAGCTGGTTGGCTTTGCTATGTTTTTAGAAAACTGCCATCCACTTCTCACTGGTGGATTTTGTGGTGTCCTGTCTGGCTTTCTATATTTCCTCCCAGCTAGAACAAAACTCTTTATATAGTTGATCCATACCCACGTTTTCAGGGCAGCCACCAGCTGCTCCAGGACCATGAAGAGGAGCTACTGGTAGGGTTCAGTTTCACATCTTCTGGTGAGAAATCAAACCACTTGTCACTGTAAGCAACGACAGCTGCTTGGTCTGGTGTCCACGAAAGCTGTCCTGTTTCCGCAGCAGCGTCTTCATCTTGAACTTCTGGACTTGATGTAGAGCTGTGTGTTTCCCTCAGTTTTTGTTCACATTGTGGAAAAAGCCATATAAATATCATCCTCAAAACCCCTCCTCGGTGCCACAGGACAGGTCTCCCCACCTGAAGACCTGAAGTCTGCAGTAGGAGCTGGCCAGCTTTGAGGAGACGGTCGACAGCTGGAAGAAGAGAGAGCCATCATGTGCAGTGAGCAGTGTTTTCCAAATGGATATTTGCATTATCTGCCATACTCTGAGATACAGCTGTGACAGCAGGGGACCTTAAACTGAATGATTATCAACAAATATGTTCAGGATTATTTATGAGGAGTGAAAATCCTGCAAAAATGCTAAAATCAAGTTGACAGTATAAAAACACTGACGTCATCATGAGAGACATTCGTCTACACAGCCACTGTGATGAAGCTGTTCTGCATGGTGCCCAAAATCTAACAGCAGCGCCACCATTAAATACGGTGTGGGAACCTATCTTACTCTCTCATGGTGAACGATGGAGCCCCTGGCCCCAGAAACACTGGCTCCGGCCTTGGGCTAAGTGAAAATAGGGGTTGCATTTAAACTGCTCCAGCATGTCCCTGAGAGGACTGAAACATGAGTCCAGTGATGAGGTTTTTATTTACAAGAGGGAGGAATAATCTGCCTCTCTTGTTGTGTCAGGCTGCACATAATCCCTGTGTGCGTGTGTGTGTGTGTGTGTTTCCCCCCTCGGAGCATGTAGGCTACAGATGTTCAGTCTCTCTCTCTCTCTCTCTCTCTCTCTCTCTCTCTCTCTCTCTCTCTCTCTCTCTCTCTCTCTCTGTCGTGAGGATAAGCGCACACAGTGTATGGGATCGCACACACACACACACACACACACACACACTCCTGCAGCCTCACGCGAGAGAGAGTCTGATGCCATGACCAAGGACGCGTGCAGCCCCCTCTGCTGAGAGCCATGCGCTGCCGGCTGCGCGCTGCTGGAATGAACCGACTGAAAGGAGCTTCCAAGAGACTCACCTGTAGATCTGCGCCGTCAAGATGCCTTATGTGACCAAGCCTCTCATTTTACTTTTATGTCTGGTTGTTACCGGTGAATGCCGTCGGCACGGCCACCGGGTGCGGAGATGGACCGGCACCGTGGAGACCCAGAAGCATGGCACGTAAGTGGCAGATAGTCGCTCCATGCAGGAGACTCGGTGTAACAATTGATTTGTCACCATCTCATTAGACAGCAGCATGTCACCGATGGACAGTGTGGCAGGAGCTGGAGGCTGGAGAGAACTGGAGCTCAAGCTCACTTTATCATCAGAAGTATTCACCAGGGCTGCTTCTCATAATCGATCAATCTATCGGATATTTCACCTGTAATCACTGAGGCATTAGAATGTCCAAAGAGCGCAAAGTGATGTCTTCAGACTGCTCCTTTTGTCCAACCTACAGTCCGAAACTCAGAGACTTCTCGTCACATTGAAGCAGCTGCAACCCGACGATGTTTGACATTTTTACTTGAGAACAGTCTACAGCGGTTAATTGATTATCAAATGTAATGCTTATTCATTTTGTTGATCGATTAATAGTCTTTTTTTTTTTACATTTCCCAAATGAAATGTAGAATTAAAAAACAACAATAAGTGAAGTCAGTCAGAGTGTTGTGAAGAGAAGTCAGCTGCTCTATCAGCTGATCATCAGTGATGCTGGCTGTCACTGTCAGAATGGGAAAAAGCCACAAACATTCTTGTCACCTTTTCTTTTTTCCAAGTGTTCACGCTGAGGGCTGAACTCTGTGTGAATGTTTGTGGTCAGAAGAGGAAATCTGTAGCTTCACAATGTTCTCCTTCTTTATTGGCTGTGATGCAGGAGAGTGAAATCTTGTGAATAAGAAAGTGACCATCTGTATGTCAGCATGTTAAAACAAGAGTAAAGGAGTGGAGATGATGAGGAAAGTATATGAAAAAGATTCAAATGAGGCAGATAAAAACTGCATGGTCTGTATCTTAACCAGTAAATGGACTGCAGTTATATCTGAGCAAAGCACTCTGCCAAAACACCGCCCACACAGGAGGGTGGAGGGGCTGCCTGCAGGACAGCGACCTGCTCATCTGGAGGAGTGTGGGGTTCAGAAGAAGAGCACTGGCCGTCCTCACAGAGACAGACAGCATCATCGCCGCCTGCTCTACAACAGCCTTTCTATCATCAGCCAGAATCATTTCTATGTACCAGACAAAGACCTCTAGTGGCCGTGTGAATTATAGCTGCTGTTTGTACAATGTTGGCAGAGAGCCTCAAAACCTCTCAGGGTGGAGGACTGGTGGCTGAAGCGTGGACAGCAGTCACTGTCAGTGTTGCAGAGCACTGATGCTGCTCCCTGTGACACTCACCTCCAGCTTCTGATAGCCACGCCCACTTTTAGCTGTGCACTCAATCCCTCCCCTGAAATATTGTCATCATATTGTCGTGAATTGTAACGGCCGTACAATGGTCCTGCAGGAGCTGCTCCTTCTGGAAGGCAGAGTCCTGTTGCTGCTTGGTTTGGGGGACATAGCGTCATAGTGTTACTGTAGGACGGTCAATTCAGAACCATCCATTCATAAAATGTCAGGCAGGTTTAGGTCAGTGGTTAGGCTGACACCAAAGCATGTGACCGACTCAGAAATCCACAAGAGGACACAAGTGTGTGTGTGACAGTTTGGTCCCCTGCAGCAGCAGAGGGCGATAAAGAGAGCAAAGGATCAACGTAGTATAAAGAGCCAGAAAGTCCACGTGCAGAGGAGGTCGGGTTGGTGAGGTGAGTCATCAGCGAGGAGGCCGGGCTTTCAAGCAGATAGTTCATGCTGATTGTTTAGGAAGAAGTTATTGTTAGGCCAAACCACGATGTTCTCCTCAACCTAACCAAGTAGTTTCTGTGCCTTTATTTTGAAGGTGTAACCTCAGTCACACCCACTGCAGGTTTATTATTGCTAACTCACAGTGAATGAGACCGTGCTGTGAGTCCAAACACGACATGGCACCGTGGACCGGCGGGTCTGATGTGATACCTGGCTGCTGGCTAAGGTGTGGTAATACTGTGGGTCTGTTGAGATGCTGTTTTAATGTTGCTGACGTCACTTGGGACGTGTGCGTGTGCAGCCGTGTGTGTGTGTGCGTGTGTGTGAGTGCGCGCGTGTGTGTGTGTGTGTGTGTGTGTGTGCGCGTGTGTGTGTGTGTGTGTGTGTGTGTGTGTGTGTGTGTGTGTGTGTGTCCACCTGCTGTCAGACAGATGAGAGGGAGTGAGTGCAGCTGATGGATCAGTGCTGCAGAAAACAAGTATTGAGTATTGTATTAAGAACTGTTATGTATCGGATAATCTATTTTAATTACTATATGTAAACATATTTTCTGTGAGATGGTGTCGAAAACAAGACACAAGTCATCCATCTCCTGACAACGGTTGTTTTTTTGGTTTGTGTTTTCAGTGACCACAATTGTATATACATATATATATATATATATATATATATATATATATATATACATATATATATATATATATATATATATGTAGACATATAGGAGGGCTCAAGGAAAAGATTTAAATCACAGTGTTAGCCGTGCTGGATTCATGTGTTAGCTAATCACAAGAATAATGACAGCTGAAAAACTGCTGATGATTGACTGAGTGATATCTGTCTCAAATTATTATCATGTGAAACACAAACTGCAATCCAGAAAGTGTGTGAGACAAAAAGATGAAACTCCAGCTCAGTCTGTCTTCAGACATAGTGAGTGAGTCTTCAGACATCTTGGTGCTGGAGGATCCCTCAGCATAACTCCACTGTTAGACATTCTCACTATTCTCAGTTCAATGTCCCCAAGAGAAATCAGCAACGGCAGAGTCCAGAGACAGAGCTCCATTCAAACATATCAAACCCTGAATGGACACGAGGGCAGGGAGGGCAACACCTCTGTCTCTTCTTTACTGCTGACTGTTAGAGAAAACATTTATCTGTCTGTCCAGACGGGTGATTTAACACAGCATGTGCTCTAAACACTGCATCTCTGTGAGACCCACAAAACAGCTCTGACAATTATCACAGCACGACAGTCTATTCAACCAAGGACACAAGTGGAGTTTCAGGAGCGTGTCTGCAGTCAGGGTGACTGTGTTGTTGAACACAGCGTTGATCTCTAGAACACATTAGCATTTTCTCCACCATGATATGATGATTAGTGTCTGGTTGAGCTCTCAGCTGCTCCTTTAGACATTCGGGATGCAGATGAAAGAGAAAGACATCAAGTCTCAGTTTTTGTCCCCAGCTGTCCCAGCAGATTGAGTCAAGTCTTCAGTGTCGGTTCAAAACCTTTCCTCTGACAGAGAATCTTCTCTTCCTCTAGCTCCTTGGCGAAGAAGCCTCCAGATGTGACCAAGTCCCGCAAAATGAAGACAGAGCATCTGCTCCAAGTAGACGATCATGACTTCACCATGAGGCCAGCATTTGGAGGTAGGCGTGGAGAGCTCCCCACATTCTCATGCATCATTTTCCTGTTGTGCATTTATTCATGATCACACACACACACACACACACGCACGCATGCACACACACACGCACGCACACACACACACACACACAAACTGAAGGTGCTGCTAGCCTTTTTTCTTTGAAGCTTCTTAGTTGTCTCTTGTCTCCGTTCACTCGTGAAGAACATGAGATATGTCAAAAAATGAAGATGGTATCAAAGTTGATGCAATAGGCTTCCTCAAACCTCATGTATGAATCCAAATCCATCTACATCTGCAGCTCCATCTACAGCTCCATCTGCAGCTCCATCTACAGCTCCATCTACAGCTCCATCTGCAGCTCCATCTGCAGCTCCATCTGCAGCACGTTGGTGTTGCGTCTGGAAGGTCATGATTAGGTAACAGTAGATGAGGTCTATGCTCCCCTGACCCCAGTCTCCTTGCTGAGAGGCCTAAGGTCCGGCTCACTCTGGAAGTGGACTAGGACCTGTTTGTTGAAAAGATGGTCCTGGAGCCACATTTGTTACAATGTTCCAAGAAGAACACCAACATCAGTCACAGATCCATGACATCAGAACAAGGTGATTGGTCAGTCACAGTGATGATGTTTGATGTGAACCAGTTAAAGTATCCACCCTCTCCTGGAATCATCAGAAAGCATCTGCAGCCTCCACCCTCAACATGACCCACTCCATCACCAGGTTGTCTCAACAGTTAACTATTTCTTTCCTGCTGGATCACAAAAGGATATAGGTCCAGAGGTTTTTTTGAAGCATTCACAGGATGTTTCATACACAAGCTGCATGTCTTAAAATCTGTTCAGGCCATGGCTCGAATCTAACGTTCGTGTTGTTCATTGAAATACTTAGAAAGTCGCTCAAGCCTAAGTCTTTGTTGATTTGCTTAGAAGTGTACGTGTGCCTCTCGCAGCTCTTTTGGGTTCTCAAATGACAGTCATCAGACTGGAGCGACCTGTCATAAAGACATCTAGAAGCTAAGACAGACCTGCATCTCTGCTCTGAAATAGGATGGGACAGGAATAAACCTCCTGACTCTTCTTCCTCTGAAGTTGTACCTTGTTAGGAGCGCGGGATGAAGCTGTCGTTAAGTGATGTCATCTCTCCCGTTAGTGTGATTGTTCAGAGAAAGGCAGGGCGTGCAGCCGGAGGTCACAGTGGAAATGGGACTAAAAATAGCCGGGTTCTGGCACAAAGTCCCAGCAGAGGATGCACGGCTCTAGTTGCATTAGTATAAAGAGTCTGATACAAAGGGCTGCCCCGTCCAGATGTGTTAAACCCTTAGCTGTTTTTATATTGAAGAATCATTTTCCACCATAACAGACCAGTAGGCTACTGGCTTTATTGTTTCTATATGTGCCCTATCTATCTATCTATCTATCTATCTATCTATCTATCTATCTATCTATCTATCTATCTATCTATCTATCTATCTATCTATCTATCTATCTATCTATCTATCTATCTATCTATCTATCTCTGTAGCTGCATCAGAGTGAAAGAGGCTGAAGGAGTCTTCCCTCCCTGTGATGGACTGAGAGCATATAGAGCAACCTGTTGTCATCCAGAGCAGAGTGAAATGATCTGGGTGCTTTTAAAAAAGAAAAGAGTTTTTCTATCTTGGCGGTCGAGCTGAAACAAACTGTGTTTGTTAAGCCACTAAAAATCTGTCTTTGAAGCAAAACGAAGTTGTGGACTGTGACGGAGGTTCACAGGTTTCCTCTGGTTAAATACATCTAACTGAACCTGACACACCAGACGGTTTAATACACAGACCATGTGGAGAGAGGCTGCTGGAAAGTCTTTGTACAAGAGATGATCGTCTCTCATGTTCATCACAGGCTCACTTCCACCAGCAGTTTGTTAAATCAGACTCTTACTGAAGTCAGTGAAGAGCAGAGTGAAGACATGTTTTCCTGGAGAAAAGCCTTCAGTGCTGTTCTTCACTCTTCTCTCCTCTTCTGATAGAACTGATGCTATAGCAGCCACGCTAACCTCTGGAGGAGCCGCCATCGTTGTTTTCAAACAGGCAGTCACTTTCCTCACTGGTCATCTCCTCTGAACCAGAAGCTCCTCGTAGGGCACAGATTGGTCGCTCAGCTGGAAGCCTGGAAACATGGATTTTGTAAAAGCACATCAGCAGGTAAAACCCTCGGGTTGGTTCACAGCCTGTCTGATGGCTCGGAGCTATCTCAGTAATGTAGCTGCATTCTGAAGTCACAGCGATTACTTCTGGTGAGTACGATGTCGTCTTAACCGATAGAACCAAAAATAAAGTCCACTAGTAAAGTAGTAAAGTAAAAGCTGAAATGAACAGCTGTTATCTGATGTTGATCACTGAAATTGTCGTGGACACAATCAGTCAGAGCGCTGTGTTACCTGAAGGTGCGAGTTACATCATCCTCCTCATTTTAAATCTTTCAAGCTTGAATCTGCGATCTGCGATCTGCAATCTGCGTCAGAGAGTGTTGCATCTCATGTAAATAAGGCAACACCTTGGCCATCAAGGCTTACCTGACAACGACCTTGGTGGTTGAAACGCCTCGCTAAACTTGAAGCAGCTCAGTTCTCAGAGAGTGAACCGCCTCTTTGTTCCATTTAGTAAATGGTGCTTTAATGAGGATGCAAAAAGAAAAGGGTAAGAGCACTGAGACAGATTCCTCATGCAGCGTGTCACTGTTCAGACTCTGCTGAAGGTCTGACTACCTGACCAGCAGCTGCCAGGACATGTGACAGTGGATGATGAATATCTCCATCCTCAGGACGTACAGCCCACAGTCAGTGAAAGGCTCTGTTGAACCAGCGAGTGGTGTCCTGACATCGTTCAGCAAGTCACCAGCTTCATGGACTGATAAGAACTGGTCCTGCCAACATTAATGAGACGATCTGCTGGATTGAAGTTTACTGTTGAGTTGTAGTCAACAACACTTGTTCTGTCCACAGTCTCTATACTGTCCACAGTGACTTTACTGTCCACAGTCTCTTTACTGTCCACAGGCTCTTTACTGTCCACAGTGACTTTACTGTCCACAGTGACTTTACTGTCCACAGTCTCTTTACTGTCCACAGTGACTTTACTGTCCACAGTCTCTTTACTGTCCACAGTCTCTTTACTGTCCACAGTGACTTTACTGTCCACAGTCTCTTTACTGTCCACAGGCTCTTTACTGTCCACAGTGACTTTACTGTCCACAGTCTCTTTACTGTCCACAGTCTCTTTTCTGTCCACAGTGACTTTACTGTCCACAGTGACTTTACTGTCCACAGGCTCTATACTGTCCACAGTCTTGTGTTTGTCCACAGTCTCTTTACTGTCCACAGGCTCTTTACTGTCCACAGTCTTGTGTTTGTCCACAGTCTTGTGTTTGTCCACAGTCTCTATACTGTCCACAGTCTCGTTACTGTCCACAGTCTCTTTACTGTCCACAGGCTCTTTACTGTCCACAGTCTCTTTACTGTCCACAGTCTCTTTACTGTCCACAGTCTCTTTACTGTCCACAGTCTCTTTACTGTCCACAGGCTCTTTACTGTCCACAGTCTCTTTACTGTCCACAGTCTTGTTTCTGTCCACAGTCTCTTTACTGTCCACAGGCTCTTTACTGTCCACAGTGACTTTACTGTCCACAGGCTCTATACTGTCCACAGTCTTGTGTCTGTCCACAGTCTCTTTACTGTCCACAGTCTCTATACTGTCCACAGTCTCTTTACTGTCCACAGGCTCTTTACTGTCCACAGTCTCTTTACTGTCCACAGTCTCTATACTGTCCACAGTCTCTTTACTGTCCACAGTCTCTTTACTGTCCACAGTCTCTATACTGTCCACAGTCTCTTTACTGTCCACAGTCTCTATACTGTCCACAGTCTTGTTTCTGTCCACAGTCTCTATACTGTCCACAGGCTCTTTACTGTCCACAGTCTCTTTACTGTCCACAGTCTCTATACTGTCCACAGTCTTGTTTCTGTCCACAGTCTCTTTACTGTCCACAGTCTCTTTACTGTCCACAGTCTCTATACTGTCCACAGTCTTGTTTCTGTCCACAGTCTCTTTACTGTCCACAGGCTCTTTACTGTCCACAGTCTCTTTACTGTCCACAGTCTCTATACTGTCCACAGTCTTATTTCTGTCCACAGGCTCTATACTGTCCACAGTCTCTATACTGTCCACAGTCTCTTTACTGTCCACAGTCTCTATACTGTCCACAGTCTCGTTTCTGTCCACAGGCTCTTTACTGTCCACAGTCTCTATACTGTCCACAGTCTCGTTACTGTCCACAGTCTCTTTACTGTCGACAGTCTCTATACTGTCCACAGTCTCATTATTGTCCACAGTCTCTTTACTGTCCACAGTGTCTTTATTGTCCACAGTGTCTTTACTGTCCACAGTCTCTTTACGGTCCACAGTCTCGTTACTGTCCACAGCCTCTATACTGTCCACAGTCTTTACTGTCCACAGTCTCTTTACTGTCCACAGGCTTTTTACTGTCCACAGTCTCTATACTGTCCACAATCTCGTTACTGTCCACAGTCTCGTTACTGTCCACATATACTGATACTGACGTTTTTCTCTCTAAACTTTACTCACTAGTTTTATTAGGATTGTTTCTGATTACTTGTTATTGACAAATTATGTGACATATAATGGTTTTGCTGTTGTATATATTACTGTTGCTGCTATATATTTAAAATATTCAGTCTTTTCCTGATCTGAATTGAGTCTCTTTTAAAAGGTCCACTGTGTCGTGTTTTAAGTAATTTATTACCTCAAATCAGCGTCTTCATTCATAAATAAGTCCTCATTGGTGTAAAATGATCTCTGCCAACAAGCTCACTGATCCTCCTGAGGGAAGAATCACTTCTCTGTATTTCCATAGGACGGGCGAGCTCTACGGAGGCTTCCATGTCCTTCCGCTCTATAAAAAACGATGAACTGGCGAGAGGGACAAAAAGCTCTACGTGGTACAGATAAGGCTAAAGGCGTTTTCACTCAGAGCAGCGTGACTGTGGAACGGAGAAGGAGCTTAGCCAGACGCGCTCGTCAGCTGCAGTTTGAAGTCTGTTTGAAATAACGTACCTCATCACCCGAAACTAAACTTGATGAAGTGCTGTTTGAAGACATGTTGTTGTCACAGCTTCTTGAATCTTGACACATCCCGCCTGCCGTAGTTGCAACAGGTTGCAACGCACATTTGAAAAAGCGAGGCGCTAGAGAGCAGTATTCGTTTGGATGCAAAATAAAATTTAACCACTAGATGGGAGAAATAATTCCACAGTGTCCTTTTAAATAATATATCTTTTAAAAAGCAATTATTTATTAATGAAAAAGAACCGAGCCGATAAGGAGTATCAGTAAGATTAGCATTATTGTTAAAATCCTAATGATGAGTACAAACTGTGTGCATGTCAACACTATGACATATCACATGGTTGTGCAGTGCACATTTAAAAAGATCTAGATGAAGTCAGATGCTGCATGTCTTCAGTGGACAGAGGGGGGAGTGTGGCTAACGTGTGGGGTGTATTATTGCTCTTAATCCTCGGAAAGATAACACATTAAGCTTGTTGTTAATCCACGCTGAAGGGAGCGAGGGAGAAAGCCGTCGGCCAGATCATTTGATGTATGGGCTCGGAGCGACTCATGTTATGATCTGCTCACTGTACACCAAAGCCACTGTGTGCTTTTCAGAAAATGTGGTGGCTTAGCAGTGTTGAGGATTTACCAGAGGTCACAGAGTCAGAGGTGGGGTTGTTTCACACAGCCTATTACTTTAATATATCATCCACCCTCCCTTAAAGTTACACTGCTCTATTCATTGAATCAAGTTCCCTCGGGATAAATCAAGTATCTATCTATCTATCTATCTATCTATCTATCTATCTATCTATCTATCTATCTATCTATCTATCTATCTATCTATCTATCTATCTATCTATCCATCCATCCATCCATCCATCCATCCATCCATCCATCCATCCATCCATCCATCCACCCATCCATCCATCCATCCATCCATCTTCCTCATCTGTGAACATTTGTGCCTGTGAGTCATGAAGTGATTGACATCAGCTCCCATGATCCCACAGTCCTGCAGAACATCATCAAACTGTTTGGGTTTTCATCTTTCATCTTACCTAAAGCCTGCAGTAATCAATATTTCCACATTACTGAGGATTAGATGAGTATGGCCCTGCTGATGGTGGGCTACAATGAAGACAGGATGGTGTGGTGACACAGCTCCAGGACACAGTCCCACAGATCTGTGGGACGAGGCCGATGGTCTGGGTTTTTTTAGTTCAATGCCTGCATGATGGCATCAAGCCGCTACTATTTCCACCGTCTCTCCTCATAAATGTTCACATCATATTGTCGTTGGTGTGACTGCACCCTAATGAATTTCAAGAAAAAACATAAATAGACAGTTCTGCAAGAAGAATGTTGGGCAGGAGGCTGTGATGCAGAATTGATGAGGTCCTGTACTCCAACATCTCCTGCACACACAGGCACAGTAGAAGTAATGACAGACTGCAGACAGTCTGCTGCGTGTTGAGGCGTTTAGGGTGACTGTAGGAGCCGGGTGTCATTTCCCTGTGATTGAATGAAAGTTAACAGAGGGAGCCTGTGTGTAGAGGCACTGCACTGTCAGGGGCTGCAGACCTGTGGATATACAGTATCTGTCCTGCTGCCTCACATGGCTGCAGGGATTTAACAGCACACTCACCACAATCAAATGATGACATGTAAAGTTTGAACATTGCCAGCATCTATTCCAGCGATGAGTTGGGATTTAATGAACTGCAGGAAAAGCTTTTGATACAATATGAAGCAGCTGAGGACAACAGATACAGATTATATGATTATATCATATTGTTCATCAGCCGTCCTGCTTTAATAACATTGTCATGCTTTAAAAGCTACGAATGGTTAGCGTGTTTAATTTGAACTGGTTATTTGCATTTTGTGAATTGTTCTGTTGCTGCTGCACATTTGTTGCAAGTATTTTGTTTGTTCTTGAGTAAATCAAGTAGCAGCTGAGGGACTTCATGCTTTGTCCACAACGACAGACAAATAAATCAGTTTTGATCAAATATGCTTTTAGCTTAGATGAAACATGTACATGATTCATTCAAGGACTATCAGGAATGTGGAAATCCTCATCATTTCTGTTTCTGGCTATGAAAGTGCAACACAAATCCTAAATGAGTGAACAGGGTTACCAGTGACTCCCAAAACAACATATATATCACCGTTCTCAAGGCAATATGACTGTTCCTGCGTAACAGGGAAAAGGTGTAGTGGACCTTCAGCGTACGTTCACAGTTTACAGTTTTTTACGATTGTTTACACAGTAAAATAAAAATTTCCAAACATTTTGCGAAATTCTACTCCAAGGAGCAAAACACCTCCACAGATTTGCACAACATTACACACAATGTCTGCTTCACCCTTTTTGCAGAACATTACACACAGTGATTTGTAAAACTCTACACACATTTTCACACCTTAGACACAGATACGGATTGTGAGGTTACTTCCTTGTCATTACAAAGCCCCGGATTGCCAATAACCACACTCATGAACAAACTGGATAAACACATCCACCAGGTGTGGAAGCACACATGTGCTAATTTTAAAACGCAGCACTCAGGTATTCTTGTTGCTTTTACAGTAGTTTTTCTTCAGAGTCAAAGTGTATGTACTTCATGCAGTCATTTTTATTTGTCTACAGATTTGATTTGTTTCACTGATTTCATTGTTGGTTGATTACTGTAACTGATTATGGTAAGAAATACTGTAAGTATTGAAATAAATACTTGAAATATTCAGTCTGCAGCATCAGTGTTGTGCAGTGCTTGGTAAGTTTATAGTAGGCCTATTTGTGTACATTCTCCCTATTTTTCTCACTATTTTTTTTGACATCTAAATTATCCCTTACATAACAATGTCTGGCCAAAAATCTAGCACATGCTATTTCCTAAAATTAGTTTTTTTACAAATGTGTTTTTTATTTATCACAGCAGTGTGAAACTGGCTGTAATAGTGTCTGATCATTGAGGACTGTGTTGGTTAAATGAAAACTAATAGCATTTTCACAAATATGTGTGTATGTTTTGACTGAAGTGTGTATGTTTTGACTGAAGTGTGTCATTTTGCAAACAATCTATGAATTATGCAAATTGAGTGTGGTGTTTGGATAGTTGTGATTATATTTTGAAAAAAAGAACCCAGTTTTCAAATTTTTTTCAAAATTGCGTGTAAACAATTGAAAAAAACTGTAACATCCTGGTTTGGGTTCAACTGACTACGTTCCTATACAAAGCTACGAACATACCTGCTTTGCTTATGCATGTACATGAGGTAAGTTCAAAGTGTTAATAATTTAAGATAACTCACCATTTACACTTGGTTTCACAATGGACGTGAAACAATTGTCCCTGACTTCCTCAGTCTTATTACCTCGCCTGACTTCCTTTTTTAGTGCCGCAATAATTACAACAGCCACAAGGTGACAAGAAACATGAATATGAGTCGTAATAAGCTGCTTCCACAGTCGACCTATGTGCTCAAGAAAACTGAGTAAATGGTGTAATCTGAGTATTTTATTAAATAAAATGCTGCTCAAACCTATCCTGGGTTTCTGAGAATTCTGACAAACCTATCAACAGGTGGAGTGGACCACATGAACTCAACAAGAGTTCTACTCTTTATAAAACCTTAGAGGCTGAAATGTCAGCTGTTTTAATATGTGATGACATTTCCACATGTTCTGTGTCCATAAAGATCGATTAATGCAGCTTTAACTCTTAGTACGTGTAACTGAGGCCAAAGGACAGTTGAGCTGATCATGGAGCTGGCAGCAAACATGACCTTGAGGAATACAGGCTTTAAGAAGAAGGTGAACGCCCTGCAGTACTTCGTATGTCTTTATTCATGTAGAGAAAGCAAACAGCTCTGGGTCTCCTCCAGTGGCTCCCTGCTGCACACTCGCTCTGGGAGCTTTGCCACTGAGCGAGCTCCAATCTTTTAGTCTTGATGAAAAGGTTAAAGGACCATTGAGGCAACACTGATGTGCACAAACAGCCATAACAGTTTTTATTTTCCATTTAGACGCTCTTAAAAAGCCATACTATGAATCAAATGATTGACTATCATCCCCCGCAAATCTTAAAATAACTAACACGGCATGATATCTTCCAAACATGAGCGCTGTGACTGCTGTTGCCATAGTTTGATGTCAGAACTGTGGAGATTCAATTAGAAGATTGTATCAAGCTCTCTACATCAAAGAAAACTGTAACAATCCATTGATTAAGGCTCACTGCTGCTTTATTCAAATGCTGTCACTTTTCAATGTGTGCACAGTTGAGTGACTGGTGTATTGGCATGGAAAGAGGTTCATGGCATTAGATGTCATGAACAGCAGGAGTGAGTACCAGAGCGACAGGCTGCCAGGGATCAGGGGAACACAACGCTGTCTGTCTCCTTTTGTGTAGCTAAAGCTTTCAGCAGTGCTCACTGATGGACTGGTCAGTATAACACCCAGATACCATCTGGAGATGTGGGCTTTATTTGAGGCAACTGGAGTATAGCTTTAGCGGCTAGCCTCACCCAACATAATTCAGCCTGCCTGCGGTCTTAGCCTAGCATAATTCTGCCTGGCTGCATGGCAGGCCCCACTTCAGCAGTGATGAGCAGATTAAGCTGGCAGCGGTTCTCCTGCTTACAGCTTAGATTAGCACAGGCAGCAATCTGTTACGCCATCAGACAGCTGTTACCCTGCAAATGACACTTTGTCCCAACTGAAGAACAGACAGAAATGAGTGGAGATCCAAAACTGGCTGTAAAAGTACATCTGGTACTCTGACATTGTGTATTAAAAGAAAATCTGGATATTTATAGACTTATTCATATTATTTATAGAGCTGGTGTGACTCTCCTGTGTTTTTTCATTGTGACAGTTGGTCCTGATTATTCACAGTGTTTGTACTGATCACACTGTACACAACGATTCCCTCAGACAACTTACTTCACTGTCGAGTCTCTTTATTTAGTTTGAGCTGATTTCTGCCACTAGAGGTTTCTCAATCAAAACAATGACAACAAGAAATACAGTTTGATGATGGCGAAAGGTAGCATAGGATCATGGGAAATGTTGTCCTCATTGTCAAACAGCCGCCATCGGCAATAAATATCTATCTTCATGCAGAAGTGTTCACAGACATGACAATATTAAAGATTTATTCATGTCACATGAAGTCACGTTTCCTTCTTCACTGACGTCTTGTCTCATGTTTTCCTGGAAGTTAAATTCACAGGCGACCAAATGAAACGCACCCTTACATTGCATAGAGTTACAGATTAGGTCTCAACAAAATATAAAACAATGTTACAGACATTTTATTGAGGAAATGTTACACAGTGTATCTTGAAGTTTATGGATATGTGGTTCATGTCCTTGCTGGAGGCTGCCAAATCTATACAAAGTAGGTGGTGAGTAAAACATTTACCTGACTGATGGATGAGTCAGTGCATAAAACTGAAAATATCACGAAATGTTACAGGATTTTGTCTTACAGCATTTCCTCTCAGTCTTTTGGTCTCTCTGAGCTCTTTGTGTTTGCCCTCCATCCTCAGTGTCTGTCACACCAGACAGCAGACAGACTCAGGTTGAGACGAGCTGATGAACATACGTAGAGGAGCATTCAGCAGCTGAAAACCATCTTTCTTACCTTCATCAGCGAGACACAAACACGTCTCGGGTGAATGATAATGTTGCTGGACGTGTAAATAGGGAAGTGTTTGCTAACACGTCAATATCAGCTTTACAAGGCCATCATTTGTTAATCCTGGTTCGGGTTAGGATCACATCACGCAAAACACACCAGTGAGCCGCCGCAGCTCGGTACCACAGCTGCCACGCAGCACACAGGTGTCGCCAGACCAGGTGAGCTGAATGTCCCAGACGACCTGACTCCGCCCACCAGGATCCTGGAGGGAGAGGCCTCCTCGAGGGTCATCACAGGCTGTGTCTCAATTCAGGGTCTGCATCCTTTGAAGGACCCGGCCTTTGCAGTCTGTGAAGGCTGGGTCCTTAGGAGAGACCTGCGGAGGCTGGGACGCTCTAGCCTCCGGAGCATTTCCTGGTTGCGTCACCAGATGTTCCTGCCCCCACCTGTACGTCACTATTCATGCTGCCCAGGTCCGCAAAAGTGACAAGAAGAGTAAAGTTTGACTGTCAAATATGTTTGAGCTCCAGGAATTCCTGATTTCCCTTTTAATCCTCCTCCTTGTGGAGGAAGAGGAGAAGCGGCTCTGGTTTATTTCTGAGGACCATGGAGAGGTGAACCTGTTATTGAGGCCACAGTACTGTTAGCATTATTGTCATTATTATCATTATTAGCTAGCTAACAGTTAGGGCTACCGATACATTAGTTTGTTGTAATAATTTATTATTATGATAGTTATATTATGAAATGATAATTCTTGCCTCTTTCGTAAAAAAAATAATTAGTGCAGTAGTTTTGCAAACCCAGTTGATGGACGATGTGGTGGACGGTGGAGACTACACCCCCAAACACCCTGAGTACCGACCCAGATGATGTCCCACTGACACCAGGTTCATCCAGCCCAGCAGCACTGCAGGGACTCCTGCTCAGCCTGTTACTGTACATCATTTGTAACTGTTTTAATATTGTAATTGTTTTTGTTAATAGTTAATAATAATGTGTAAATAGTTGTAAATGTTAAGACCTTAATAATAAAAGAAAAAAAATATTTATTTCATGAATTATATAAAACAAACAATTATGAAAAAATAATTTAAAAGAACTCATAAATTAACTAACAACAGAAATAATGTAACGACTGTCCTCTGGAGCAGAGAGAAGAGCCTCTCCATCCTCCCTCTGCAGCCTCATGTCCTCCTTCATCCTCCCTCCTCCTCTTTCTCCTCGGCCCTGGCTGGCTCTCCTCCTCCTCCTCGTCATCATCCTCCTCCTCCTGGTCACCTGCTGGCACTTGGCTCCGTTTATGTACATGAGGTAAAAATAGTCTATAACATCTCAACAGTCACAATAAGATATAAGATATAAGTTAACCTCTGAACGTCTAACGTTTGAAAGTGAAGGCTTTTAAGGCTTTCCTTCCAGAGGCATCAAGCTGAGCATTACCAGCGTCACGGATTTTACCCTTGAAGTTTAACGTATCTGGCGTTGGATGTTCAAATAAGTAAAAACCGAGTATAAACCCAACACTTACATTTAAATGTGAGATCTGCGCCACCTGATGTAGCCAATTTCTTCTTTCTTTCTTTCTTTTTCGGGCGTGCAAAGAATCTTGGGATATCTGAGGCCATGAAGGATCGTGGTGGTGCGTCCTCCAGAAACTGGTAAAAGGAGGCCGCATTTGTGGGCTGCATTTGAAGGAGCCTTTGAATTGGGACAGCCTTCGAGCGCTGTTGTGACGTAACTGGCCTTCAAATGCGGCCTTCGAAGGATGCAGACTTTGGTTAGGTTTTGGAAAAGATGATGTTCTGGATTAAATAATAAGTCAGCATTCACTTTTGGTTTCACCTGAGACAGAAGCAGCAATAATCACCAAAAATAAGAATGGTCTCTGTTTGTGGAGAGACTCCAGTCACACAACACTGTGTGTGCTGCAGGACGTGTGTGTGCAGCTGACTGATACTCGTATGTGCTGATCTTCAGTGTGTCTGCCTTGTGGCATGTGCAAGTCCTGCACATAGTTTACCATAATTTGCACATTAAATTAGGCCACATTTAAAGCCACAATTTAAAATACAAATGTAAAAAAAAAAAAAAAACCTAAATGTAGCCCAACCAGTAAAACTGGAGCCTGCCATCAAACTGAAATCACTGTTAATTGTTTCTTTACATCAGTTACATCTGTGAACGTGCAGGGAAGAAGGCTTATAGTCTCTAATGACCAGGTAAGAACACACAAAACTCTTGAGTTGTCACTTTTATGTGTCCAACATAATCACTGATAAGGCGTTTGGACAGTGATAAATGTTGCTGACATGCTGTCACAGTAAACTATAAGGGCTGGCTGTTGTGCTGCTGGCTCTAATGAAGCGAGGCTAAGTGGCAGGGCTGTCAGCATCTCTGAGCCGCCAACAAACACTGTTTATAGAGAAGCAGTGCTGTTGATAACATCCTTATTTGATTGGCTGCGTTAAAATCACAGAATCACAGCGCTGGTGGAGACAGAAATGCATGAGCTGTGTTTGTGGGAAAACAGATGGCAAATGGACGTCAGTCAGAACATCAACGTCTTGTAAAGAGTGAAAGCCCTGATCAATAACACGAACACACTGCTGCACACAGCCAGTGGAACAACCTGACATTAACAGTTACTGCCTACTGGAGATTTGACATACAAGTCATAAACCGTTTGCCACCATCTGCTCGAGGTCTGTCTTCTTTCTAATCACTCAACGGTCAGTTTATTCCAATATGTCACCTCATCTTCTGATCTGTGGTGACATGTGTTGGGACGCTGCTCATCAATATGGAGCGCTGAAACATGGTGAGGACAAACTTATTGGACTGTACAACTTCATCCTGATGAGTTCTTCCAGACTGTTCAGCTCCTCTGGATGAAACACATGCTTGGTGGGGGGGGGAATCTACCCCACCCCTGTCCTGGAGAAAATAGGATTTGTCCCCCTGATATATCACTGTAACACAACTATGTCACTTCGATAAAATTAATAAGACACAATAAAACTCCTGGTGCCGCTGTAGGCGTCAGCAGCAGCTCATGATGCAGGTCCAGTCTGTGTGGGAGTCTCAGTCTGTCCCTGGTGGCTCACCTCCACTAAGTGGTTCAAACAAAGGATACGTGAGACATAACAACAGGACGGGGGGACAGATGTGAAAATATATACAGGGACAGATTCACTAATGAAAGGCAGGTAACAGCTGTTTACATTTTGATTGAAACTAACTTGGACCTGATGCAGACTGCAGGAGGTAACACCTGGTGTTAGCTCCGGCCTCCTCGGGACATTTAGAAAGATGTTGGTGCATCAGGCCAGACATGTTTGTCATGTCGTCAACAACACGTGTTAATGAGAAGCTGTACATGCACACTAGTCATGACTGATGTTGTTGTTACTCATATTCAGGAAACATAAAGAACATGAGAAACCTGGTTAATCACATCATGTGTCATTCATCACCACATTACTGATCCTCTGTGAGGAAGAAGGCCAATCTGAAACACCTTAACATCACAGACATCTCAGTCCGGTATTTCACAATCTGATCTTCATCTGTAAATATTTTATGAGCCAAAAAAAATTATTCAGATTATTTCAGTGCACACTAAGCCTTCAGCATGTCTGCAGACTAAGTGAAGCACTTCAGATCTGTGTGACAGCTCCGAGGACCCCTCTTGTACCCTCAACACCTCCACCCTGATCAAGAAGGCTCACCAGCGTCTCTTCTTCCTGAGGAGACTAAAGAAGGTCCATCTGTCTCCTCAGATTCTGGGGAACTTCTACCAGTGCACCATCAAGAGCATTCTTACCAACTGTGTCACAGTTTGGTATGGCAACTGCTCTGTGTCTGACCGGAAAGCACTGCAGAGGGTGGTGAAAACTGCCCAACGCATCACCGGCTCCTCACACCCCTCCATCAAGACTCTCCAGAGCAAGCAGTGTCTGCGAAAGGCGTGTAGGCATGTTCTCACCCCCACTACAGACCGGTCACCCTCCTCCCGGACCAGTAGGTTCAGGGAGGAGGGTGCGTCTGTCACCCTTCTGAACTCCACACCCCGGTGACAAAGCCCCCCCCCCAAAAAAAAAAAAACAACAACACACACACTCCTTCCCACAGTGACTGATTCAGTGGACGCCAGTGTGACAGCATTGCACCAGTCAATTGCAGTTTACACCCATGTCTGTCAGAACTCATATCATATGTTCTGAAGACTTAGAAGGAATCCAAACCACTGTAGTTCTTGGTGATCTCGCTACATTTACATGTTTGATTCCAGTGAGAAACCTGCTGTCTTCACTCAGAGACTATTTTAGAGAGCAGTACAGTAGACTGACGGATCACTGAGCTTCATCACATGGTGCAGCTACAATCAGCTGAAGATCAACATCATCGTTCTCTGTGCACCACCCTGTTAGTTTCCTCCAGCCAGTGTTGGTGCTGCCTCCTTACACTTCACAATAGAGGTGTCCTGGTGCTGGAGTGCGGTCATGGTGGACAGTGTGAACAGCAGAGGGATGAGCACGCCACCCTGGGGTGCTCCAGTGTTGAGCGCTAACATAGAGGAGGTGAGACTGCCATCAGAACTCTCTGTGGTCTGCTTGTGAGGAAGTCACAGAGTGATGTACTGAAGCCCAGAGCGTTCACTTTAGTTTTGTTTGAATTAACAATGTCGATCATATTGGTGGAAGAATAATTTCTTCTGAGGTGCTACATGGTGTAAGAAGTTTGAGCATCCCTGTGTTATAACTTCCATATTAATATGGATTCTGCTTCTTCTGAGGTCATCAAGTGTTCACTGGTAGTCCTCAAAGTCTTTGTGTCTGATTGGTGGGTTTGGAAGGCCCTTTGACTTGCAGACATCTGGGGATGCACCTCTAAAGTCTGAAAGTCAGCAAGTGCTGTGAAATCTGGACATTTGGATTCAGTCAAACAGTTGGACAGTGACAGTGAGCCTGCACTCAGTTCAGCATCCCAAACCGACAAACATAGAGGAGATTTAAATCTCTAAACACTGCTCGATACTCTGACCAGGTAGACACTGGTGATTTAGTTGGTTTCAACAAACCAGAAGCAAGGGCGAACATGAGGACGATTCAAGTGAGACACACTTGATGCCATTGTCCCAGTAAATCAAGAATAATCCCAAACACAGAGATCCCTCCACAGCCCCTCGTCTGAAGAGCTTTGGTGACTCTAATCTAGCATTTAGTGTCTCTGCTAATCTCTTTGGATTACAGACTGTATAGATAAGTGATGCAAAGTGGTTCAAATCTCCTGTAAATCTTGCCTCCAGTTCAGCTCAATGCCTGTGAGCATTGTGTGTATGGGTCACATGTAACGCTGTTATCCTTATGGAGAGGTCAGAGGTCATAACAGATATGAAGAGATATGAAGCATTTACAAGAATCAGTTACAGTAACACTGAATGAGATGGAGTCAGCAGAACACCTCACACAGGTAAAGCTCTTGTACTGTGACCGCATGAGACAGTAAATGTAACCTGAGGTCCGTTTCACAAAGCAGGTTTAGTGAAAACTCTGAGTTTATTAACCCTGAAATGAGGGAAACTCTGAGTTTTCCGTTTCACAAAGGGAGGTAACTCAAACCAGAGAAAGAGGGGTAACTCTACCTGTTTCACAGAGAGAGGTAACTCAAACCAGAGAAAGAGGGGTAACTCTACCTGTTTCACAGAGAGAGGTAACTTAAGCTCTCGGTCAGTTACCGTAGTAACAGACTCTATGAACCTAACCTGGTCGGGACCAGGTTTTTCTCAATGAACCTCGAGTTTCTCTCTGTCTCCGCCCACTTTCAGCCACACACGCCATTTGATTTCCTCTTTCATTCATTCAGTCAGCAGGCGAGTTTTGGCGTAGCCTCGTTCTGCCGTCTGTCAAAAATCATTAAAAATCAGAGTCAGTGGGCTGTATCAGAAGTCCATTAGGCTCAGGAGGAGGCGACTTTTTTCACGAACATGTCCTTATGACAACGATCCCGTGGATGAAGGTGCAGCATTACTGCGCAGAGAATTCAATATTCGTCGGGAGATGGTTATCAGACCGCGCATAGATGTTTTAGCATTTCCAGACAATTATCTTTTTGAGCGGTTCCGCTTCACGTCACAGTCCATCATTTACCTACACAACCTAACCCGTCCTTACATCTGCAGCATTACCAACCGTAGTCATGCTCTCACATCCCAGCAGATATTGTGTGTTGCACTGCGTTTCTCTGCAAATGGAAGTTTTTTGTACAATGTCGGAGAAAAGTGTGCCCCGCCCTGAAACGGCTTTTACCCATGTTTGTCGTTTTAAAAACCTGTCAGAGCCATCGAGGAGGAGTTCCACAGGATTGCAGGTGAATGATGTAGGGATCTGTTCAATTCATTTTAAATTATATTCTGTTAATGACATTGTGCTGCAACCTCAGACTGGGATTCGTAATTTTCATTTCTTTTAGGATTTCCCAGTGTGATTGGCTGCATAGATGGCACACACATCCCCATCACGGCTCCCTCACATAATGAAGCCGATTATGTGAATAGGAAGTCCATTCACAGCATAAATGTGCAGGTACATGTAGATTGACTACTGTTTCAAAATGTTAAAGACTGCATCATAGTTCCAACATCTGTCATTCTCTGCACTGTCAAGATCATATGTGATGCTGCATACATCATTTCGAATGCGGAGGCCAAGTGCGCTTCTCCCCCGCGGGATTGCACCTAAATGAAATAAATTAAATGAATATTCTACCATTCAAGTAGTTTTCCCCTGTAATATTATTGTGATTGCAAAGGACTACATTTAAACTTACGCACTGACCCGAGCAGCAATGTTCTCCCACGCCGTCTCCCTCTCTTTAGCAGCTGCAGCGGTGTTGCACTTCTTTCTAAAAACGTGTTGAAACTCGCCGTATGAGCGCGTTAGGATTTCCAATTCGAGGTTGGTGAAAAACGTAGCCCTCCGCTTCCTCGTTGCCATGGTGACTCGTCGAATCGGGGCTCCATTGATGCTGGCTTTTTTTAGTTGTGTCGCACGCGCTTAACTCCAGGTGAAACTACTCCGAGTTGATTAAACTAACTCAAATCTGCTGTTCTGGAACCGAAAACTCAGAGTTTTCTATCTCAGAGTAGATCAACTCAGAGTTCAGGATTAGACTCAGAGTTTGTTGAACCTGCTTTGTGAAACGGACCCCTGTCCTGACATGAACAGATGATATTCCAGCAGCAACTCATGGGACGAGAACATTTCTTTTAAAACGCTGAAAGCTGTGATTGTAAGTCTTTGCAACAAGTGCTGGTTACATTTGCTCTTTTCCATGAACAGAATTCGGATGTGCTTGTGGTACACTTCCTGTGGTGTTACGTGTCACCATCCCTCGTTCATACACTGCTTAAGTGAGACGGCTGTTACTTCCTGGATTCCACACAAGTTAAATCACAATGAGAAAGTGGGCCAAATGTCACCACAGGTTCACATGGAGCTTAAGACAGTTTCATTCTAAACTGACTGTAAAAGCTGTGTAACTGTTGGTGATGCTGGTGGGAGTGAAGGCGGTCTCTGTTCACACTTCTGTTGTGATGGTGCACGATGCTTCAATATCTGGTGAAAAGTTTCCCTCTAATGTATTATTATTGCTTTGATATTTGAAGTTGAAGTTTTTCCTAAATCAAAAAAGATTATTAATATTTGTTCACATGTAAAGTGTGGTGTGGCTTCTAAGTCACATAGACTTATGGTTTTTAAACATTTGTTGCAGTTTGCTGACTTTTAAAATTGCATTTTGTGTGTTTGGTTGATTTTTGGTTATTAATGTAATTACTGAATTCCATAACAGTTTGTTGAATATGACATTTCTTTGTGTAAAAGGAAATGTTTGCTTGATGGTAGCACCAGAGTGATGACCTGTGAATGCTGTAGCTGTTGTGACACTATGCAGCAAAATGTTTGTGGGCTGATCTGAATAAACACATATCTGCATATGAACAAAGAATCTGTAGGCAAGAGACTTGTCATCGGAAAAGTTCCATATGGAACATACTAAATAAAGTGATAAAGAGCGGACCAAGACGGGACAGTCATCCGAAGTATTCTTTTGTGAATGACAAAGAAAATTATAACATGACTGATGTTGTCAAAACTTCAATGAATTCTTTGTGAATGTGGGACCTGATTTAGCAGAAAAAATTCCTGAGCAAATAACTCCTGATGGTTGGAAGGATAATTGAATTGATAGGAATTTAAGTTCAATGTTTATTACAGCAGTAAAAGAAAAAGAAGTAGTCGATACTGTCATTGAATGTAAAACCAAAAAATCAACAGACTGTGATGACATCAATATGACCGTAGTAAAAAGTGTAATTGAGGGTATTTCAAACCCATTAACATACATTTGCAACTTATCATTTAAAACCAGGATATTTCCTAATAAAATGAAAATCGCAAAAGTCATACCCTTATCCAAATCTGGGAACAAGCAGCACTTTACAAATTATAGACCTGTCTCTTTGCTTCCACAATTCTCCCAAATTCTTGAAAACTTTTCCTTAAAACGGACGGACAGCTTCATAGACAAACACAAACTTCTCTCGACAGTCAGTATGGATTCAGGTCAAACAGATCAACGGCGTTGGCACTAATGGATTCAGTAGAAGAAATAACAAATTCTTTAGATCAAAAACAATATGTCCTAGGAATATTTGTCGATTTAAAGAACGCATTCAATACAATTACCCATAACATATTATTCAATAAATTAGAACGGTATGGAATCAGGGGTTAAGTTTACAGTGGATGAAAAGCTATTTGGATGACTAAAACTAAAACTGGGGGATTATTGTTCCAGATCCTTGCAAATTACTTGTGGTGTCCTCCAGGGGTCAGTGTTGGGACCCAAACTATTTACACTTTATATTAATGATTAATGCCATAGAGCAAGACAGGTTTTGGGTCAAAAAGCACTTCATACTTTAAACTGTCCTTCCATATCTCACCTACTGTGCTGAAATCTGGGGCAATAACTACAAAAGCAGGTTACACTCAATGATCATACTTCAGAAGAGAGCAATACGATACATTGATAAAGCTGGGTATTGGGATCACACTAACTCACTATTCCTACAGTCAAAACTACTAACATTCATAGACCAAGTGGCATTTCAAACAGCACAAGTAATATGTAAGGCAAAACATCATCTATTACTGGAAAAACTTCAAAAACTATTCACGTAAAGGGAAGGCGGTTATGAGTTAAGGGGAAAGTGTAATTTCAAAACTTTGAGGGTGTGCACCACAATGACAAGATTGTGTTTGTGCTGCTGGAGCGAGACTATGGAACAGTTTGAATTTGGAGTTAAAAGAATGCACGACCATAAAACAGTTCAAAAAGAAATATAAGGAAAAGATGTTTATGCAATATAAGAGAGAGGAAGGTGTTTAAATATCACCAGGTGTTCATTGTTCATTATTCATCGACTTTATTTGTTACAGATTTTTATATTGCCTCTCTTTATAGACTGACTGTGTGTGTGTGTGTGTGTGGGTACATGGAAATACGCCTATGTATGGGTTAACCATGTGTGTATGTAGGCGTATATTATATATGTGTGTGTGTGTGTGTGTGTGTGTGTGTGTGTGTATATGTGTGTTTGTATGTGGGTAAGTATGTGTGCGTGGATGTATCTTCAAGTTTAAAAAATAAGTTAAAATTCTTTTGTTTCCTCGTTCGTCGGTTACTCTCCAGATGCACATGATGAATAGGGAAGCAGAGTGATATGGGTATTTAATGTGGGTGAAAGGGGGGCAGTTAATACGTTTTACACTTCTTCCTGCTCCTTTTCTGACATGTTTTTTTAATTTCAGCATTATTTTTATTATTACTTTGGGTATTAGGATGGTGGTGGCGATGACGATGAGGACTGAGAATGATGATTAACATGATTGCTATTATAATAATATGAAATTATTGTATTATTGCTTTGTTGTATTGCTTTGATTGTGTGAATCTATCAGGTTAAAGCAAATTAAAAGTTGTCACTCTGCATCCTTATGGTACAGAGTATTAGTAACATGTCACTTATTGGCTTCTCATTTAAGAGTAACAAACGACTTTATATGAAGATGTGGAGGGTAGAGGAGTTCATGAGAAGGGCTTTCAGATTTTAGACAATGCAACGATACAGTAACTCAGTATCAGGCAGCGCTGCCTGAACCTCCTTGCTGTGCATCCCAATGAAAATCCATTGATACACCTGTGAGCTGCAGTCAGTCATTGTAGAAACAAACACACTGAGCAGAGGAAGGCAGCCAACTGGTAAACCTCTGATTGTTCTCTCATAAATCAGCTGGACAACACTGCCTGCTGTTACATAAGCACTGTCTGCTTCACACTATTCGCTCATCATATACTTCTGTTTGGCAGGTCCAGCAATTCCTGTCGGAGTGGATGTTCAGGTGGAGAGCTTGGACAGCATCTCTGAGGTTGATATGGTAAGAAAACCTGTGGTTGTCCTCACTTTAAACAGTGTGACAGATTGTTAGTGATGCAGGCAGACAGCAGGGTCCAGCCTGAGGAGCTCTGTGTGCTGCGTGATAAGGAAGAACTGACGTAGCTGCTGCACTCTGTACAGCCTGGAGTCTGTGAATAAAAGACCTTTAAACCTTTCCAGTGGACACATACGTATGTATTATTGAACAACATGTTCCCACTCCCATCCTGTCAAACACAGACGCTTGGTCAGTGGCCTTCAGCTTCAAACGATGACACACATGTGACTGTCAAATAAAGCTTGCTGACAAACAGCTCACTCATTATGACATCATGACTTGTGGACAGCTATTATCACTGTGAAACTGTTTGGTCTGGTGAGGTTTAGGCATAATGAAATACTTTCATTATGTTCATGAAATGATCTGAACTACATTCACTCACATAACTTTGGCAACGTAAGTAACGTAATAATAATAATAATAATAACTGTGATTACATACATTTACGTATGTTAACTTACTTACATAACATACTCGGGATGCAAAACCTGGTCCCCGAGGAGTTCATGACCCATCCAAGCACCCCGACCATCCCCGACTCAGACTTTTCTTGCTGTTTATACGACTGCACTAGAGGCTCTTCAACACCCTACCCTCCAGAGATGGGTACAGGGATGAATGTGGAAGTGTAGGCCACTGACCAGGCTGCTGTATTTGATGTTTTGGAAGTGAGAATGAGCTGGCTTTGTTGTTTCTAAAGGTAATTATTGAAAAGAATCGACAAGAGAGGATGGTAAATGTCAGAATCCAACATCATGTTAGTTTCTGACAGAATGCATGTCAGATGAATGTTGAATGATATTTGTACGTGTGTCCAGATGGTCAAGGCCAACTGCGGTGAAACTTTTGGAATGATTGAATTACTGAATTACTCTAATTTAGTGTAAAACAATGTGTTCAATAATCACATCTATATGAAGACATCCACCTACACAGCCGACTGAGCTGGAGATGTAACGGTGAAGACATTTTAATGAATTCAGTTTTCTACCTTGAGGTGACCTCCACCCCGGGCAACCAACATCAGCAGTAAATGGTTCTCCCATGGCTTTGAGCCTGCAGGTGTGCAGAGCTGTGGAACTCTGAATAGTTAATTAAATGTTGACTGTTGAGGACCAACAGCAGTGAACAGTGGCCAGGTTTGATGGTCTTCACAGACACCAGATGTCCCCGCTGTCTCAGCTCCTCATGCTGTCTCAGCTCCTGGCAGTCATGTTCCTCCCTGTGTGAGTGCAGCCTTACTGTGACTTACAGTAGCTACAAAGCTACGTTTGGTTTCTCAGCTTGTTTCATAGCTCATTAGCTTTGGATTGGTTTGTAGCACTGTAGTGGACATGTATTCAGCGTTGACAGATGATCCGTTAGATTATAGATCATAGTAGATTCTCCACAACATTTACATGAACATTTGGTCCCGTTCCACTCAGTGTCAGGCCAGCTGCTGGTGATGAGGTCTTCAGCATAAGATGAGACTTTATTGATCCCTGAGGGGAAAGGGTTTTTTTCACTGGTCATCTTCCAACAGGGCTCTGTGTTGTTTGGTAGTGGATCTACAGTACACTGTGTCTCATACACTCATCCTTTGATTCCACCAGGACTTCACCATGACTCTGTACCTGAGGCACTACTGGAAGGACGAGCGCCTGTCGTTCACCAGCAGCACCAACAAGAGCATGACGTTTGATGGTCGCCTGGTGAAGAAGATCTGGGTCCCTGATGTCTTCTTTGTGCACTCTAAGAGGTCCTTCATCCACGACACCACCACAGACAACATCATGCTGCGAGTCTTTCCTGATGGACATGTCCTCTACAGCTTGAGGTCTGTAGTATTTCACCATCTGACTTCTTGTCATACTTCAGGCTGGTTTGGGGACACCTTTTGTCCATGCACTGGTCAGTTTTGATACTGTGCCTCCATAACAAGTCTTCTCTGTCTCTGAGTCAGAAATCTCCACTTCAGTGGTGTTCACATACACCATATGTTCATAGCCTGATTTATTTAACACCAAGCGAGTGAATTTTTATGTCTGTTGACAATGTTATCATCCAACCTTCCCTCTGCACGAACCTCTGAGCAGGAGAGGCACAGGTGTCACATTAAACATCAGTCATCACAGTAAGCCCCTCCACAGCCAAAACCACATCCACATCCTTCTTCTCTGTGTACAAACTTCAGTTGAGATTGAGATTTGAAACTTCCTGTGTTATCTCAAACCATTATTCATACAGTATCTGTCAGTTTACCCTCAGACAGACCAATCCAACAGAAACTAATCTCAGTGTTTGACTCCAAACCCCAAATCTCCACAGAGGAATAACTTTGTTTAAATCTCAATGAGACGTCAAAGCCGGTGGTGAATAACTTGAAATAAATGCTGTTAAAGGGTCACTCCGCCACTCTTACTTGTGTGTTCACAGGTCTTGGTGTGTACTACTGCATATGTGAAACTGTGTATGATATTTAATATGTCGTAAACACAGTAGACTAGTTTGCAGTGTGATAATCTGTGATGGATAGTATTTGAGACATGACCTGTCTACTGTAATCCACCATGAGTTAGACCACATGTGACATGATGGCAGTTTATATCATATCAGCCAGGA
Organism: Lagodon rhomboides; assembly: GCA_039737535.1. Taxonomy (NCBI): domain Eukaryota; kingdom Metazoa; phylum Chordata; class Actinopteri; order Spariformes; family Sparidae; genus Lagodon; species Lagodon rhomboides. The sequence continues at coordinate 491,127 of CM077801.1, forward strand.
CTTTTCATTTTGAAGCCTTTTTATCTCCTAGTGTTGAATGATGAGGTGGGTCAGTCTGCCTGAAAGAGCTGCTAACCCGAGAGGAATTTCATTAACCTGAGCTTGATGTCACGTGTCTCTGTACAAATGCCACGTCAGAGACTTTCTCAAGAGTATGAACTTTTATACATATTCTATATATAGTGCGCTGCTCGCTGATACATGCTGTTCAAAATGGCCGTATTGCTGGTTGCAGTTTTTGAAAAACGTTCAATCAAAGAAAATAACAGCAATTCCACTGTGCTTCCTTTGGTACTGAGCAACACACCTGCCGAGGGATAGCTGCATCCCCTAGCAGCACTCGAGAGTGCACATGGTTTGGGTACAGGTGTTCTGGTGGTGTGAGGGCTGCACAGATCCAGTGTGAGACCTCCTGAGCTGCTCACACCGTCAACAGGGCCGACCCGATGATATCACACAGGTCGGCCCATTTAAAAGAGACCTATTATGCTTGTTCATGTTTTCCTTTCCTTCAGTGTGTTTTAAATGTTCCTGTGCAGGTAAAAGATAAAAGATCCTGAAAGGTAAAAAGGTCAAAGTCCACACCAACAGCAGCTCCCCTCTTCCACAGAAAGCACCTGATACTGTAGGTAGTCTCTGTGACTTTGTGACATCACACTACCTCACCATGTCACACATCTGCAGAATGTATGTTGGCGAGTTTGGCATGTAAACATTGATTTAGCCCAGCTGCTGTGCAACACGTTACTACAGCAAGCTGCTGCCCCACGCTGCTGAGACGGGTCATGTGAGGGGGCCACTGCTGTCCTGGAGACACAAGATCATCTGTCCTGTGTCTGAAAAGACAGACAGACAGACAGACAGACACACACACACACAGACGGTCAGACACACAGACAGGCAGACAGACGTTCGGTCAGACACACAGACGGTCAGACAGACACACACACACACAGACGGTCAGACACACAGACAGGCAGACAGACGTTCGGTCAGACAGACAGACGTTCGGTCAGACACACAGACGGTCAGACAGACACACAGACAGGCAGACAGACACACAGACGGTCAGACACACAGACAGGCAGACAGACGTTCGGTCAGACAGACAGACGTTCGGTCAGACACACAGACAGGCAGACAGACGTTCGGTCAGACAGACAGACGTTCGGTCAGACACACAGACAGGCAGACAGACGTTCGGTCAGACAGACAGACGTTCGGTCAGACACACAGACAGGCAGACAGACGTTCGGTCAGACAGACAGACATTCGGTCAGACACACAGACAGGCAGACAGACACACAGACGGGCAGACAGACGTTCGGTCAGACAGACAGACATTCGGTCAGACACACAGACAGGCAGACAGACGTTCGGTCAGACAGACAGACGTTGGGTCAGACACACAGACAGGCAGACAGACATTCGGTCAGACACACAGACAGGCAGACAGACGTTTGGTCAGACAGACAGAGGGACAGACAGCCAGCCAGATGTTGCAGTATATCCGTTGACTCACTGACCTGTTTGCACAGTGATCATCACATCACTCAGTAATAATACAGTTCAGAGTGACAGAGTGCAGAATGGCTCCAAACACATGCTACTGAATTTGAAGTGACGTAATGTTTAAATGAATCCATTTATTCTGCTGGCTTTCTGACAGTGTCATCATCTCCCCTTGAAATCCTCCTCCTTCTCATAGATCTTTCCCCCCCACACACTCCTGCTCCTGTTTCTGGAGTAGATATCATTACTCTCTAAACTGCTAATTTTCCTGATCCAAGTGAGCCTACAGGTTGGTATGTACTGAGCGGAGGTGCTCATTAAAGTGCTGTTAGCCTGAGATATGACTGATGAAATATAAAAAAAGATATCCATGAATGTTCATGCCAAAGATATGGAGCCGTGCAGATGCAGAGCTGAACTACAAACACAACTTCAAACACTGCCAGAAGACTTCTCTATTCTCCTTAATGTGTCCCTGCTGCACTGTGCTAATGTCAAGATCTCTTGACAAGATGACAAATAAGAAAGTCATTAAAGTAGAATCGGAGCCAAACAAGTGCATGAGTGAATGAGTAGATGAGTGAACACAGGGATGTGTGGCTGCAGACTGAACCGGAGCAGAACACACTGATGTGTTAACCGCCGTCAGGACAGTCACTCAGGCCTCAGTGGTGGCCGGCAGGCTCCATGTGTTGCACTGTATCTTGTATTTAGTTTATTTTAGCACCAACTGAACAGCTGAATAAATAAAGGGAGACTTTTGAAACCAGAGCTGGATTAAGATGCCAGGGAGCCCCAGGACAAGAATAAGATGCACATCCCCCATTAATCCACATTCAGTAATCCTTCCACTGTGTGTGTGCAGGGTTTTCTGTGCTTAAACACAGAACACACAAACACAACGCTGGAATAATGGTAGGGTTAGTAATAGGTTGTATATAATAATAATAATAATAATAATGATAATAATAATAATAATAATAATAATAATAATAATAATAATAATAATAATAATGATAATGATAATGATAAGTGATGCCACTGGAGTGAGTGTCTGCTGGGGCTGAAGTTGGAGAGCAGTGAGCTCATCAGACCTCTGTGGACGTCCTCGTCTCTGCTCCAGGCCACGTTAGCTGCTACTAGCATAACACACCTGAATCTCAGAGCAAACTGTTGGTGCTCACAATGCATTGTAGGTAATGTAGGTGCCAGGTTTTGACAAGGAAGAAGAATATGTGGAACAAAATAAATAGGGCTGTAATCAACCAAAGAAATTCTTGGTCGACTGAAACCCTGAAATTTCGACTAAAAATCGACCAATCGTGGGGGACTCGACTCTGACGGCTCTGACAGCGTTTTGCATCACGTGCATCTGCGCAATATAATAGCCCATGATTACCGAAAATATACTGATATCAGCACAAGAAGGCAATTCAGGGAAAATGATCTTTATTAAACATCCCAGATCAAGACAAGTGCAAATGAAATAATGCTGTGCATTACTGAAAAATAAAGCTATGCTCAAAACAACAGCCTACAAACAGTGGGCACGGCGCAACTGCGCATTAGGCAAAAAAGACTATTAGAAACTGTAACTGTCTTTAGCAACTTATATGAGGAAAAAAAAAACGCAGATATTCGTGGAGAAGCGTCTGTCCTCCTGTCTGTCCTCCTGTCTGTCCTCCTGTCTGTCTGACCGACTCCTCATCACATTTCTGCCCGAAAAACAGCGTCTGTCACTGGCAAAAAAAATTAACTCACTGAGTGTTTGTGATGAAAATAAATCACCGCGACGGTCAGCCCTCCAGACCGAGACTTCAGTGAACTTTCCCCCGGAAGACATCCTCCGTCCACGCGAGTGACAGAGTCAGACAGCGTCCAGTTTACTGATGGCGATTTTATTTATTATTCAGTATCAAAGGTCTCTTGACTCCTTCCAAATACCGCCACATACTTTGCATTCAACTTATAAAAATGTACTTAAAATAAATATTCAGCAAACTACCGGACATTGAATAACGTGGACGTCCTTCAATCTACCTGTCTCTAGTGGGTTGGGCTAATCCAAAATAGTGAAAACAAGGGGGGTGTTCTCTGAAAACACCCCCATTAGCACTTGGTACTTTCCTCCTGATGAAATTAACCATAGACTGTATGAAATTAACACGGCAAAAATCGACCAATCAGAATTTTGGTCGACCCAGAACGTATCGACCAATAAGTCGACCAGTCGACTAGGACTTTACAGCCCTAAAAATAAAGACACTCTCTCTCTTTGCTGGTTCTGCTGCATTGATTTTAATCCTGAGTGCTGAGTCTGTCTTTGATACCAACAACTGCTCAAATGCATCGCATTAATGAACCTGCAGAGACATTTTACAGACTCTGCATTTCCCCTCAGCTCTGCAGAGATTTTCAGATCCTTTCAGCTCATAGTTTTGGTTTGATGGCCCAACAGTTACCACAGCTTCGTTGTTCCGCTCCAGTCTCACTGCTCCCATTGACCTGGTTTCCAGCAGCAGGAGGAAGCTGTCTGCAGTGAAAAAGCTGCCGTCCACTACCTGCTCATCACCAAACAGCAACCGGACCAGCTGCTGAACACAGTGAAGAGACGGTTCTGATTCTGACACATAGAGATGTCTCTACATGTGCACCTTTAATAATAATAATAAGAATAATAAGAAGAAGAAGAAGAAGAAGAAGAGCTTGTCTTTATATATTTATATAGCAGCTTTCACGTGACCAGTGACTCTTTACACAGTAGAAGAAACACCACACAAACAGCCAGATGACCTTTTCCAGCTAAAAGACAAAATGAGTGGATAAAAACCACAAAGTTCATCAGTGACTCACTCAGCAGAAGTTTAGCAAAGACATCTCAAAACTAAATTACTGTGGACCACCTCATCTGTACTGACATTCTCCTCCAGCGGTACAAAGTCTTGGGCCACTGAATGACCGGCTGCTCTTCTCAAGGGGAAATATAAGATAATCGTCCCTAGAAGCACAGTGTTCCTGCTCTCAGTCTGTGACGGCAGGGCCTTCAGTCTGAGGCAAACGTTGTTGTGTGTCAAACTCTTTCACTGAGAGGAAATGACAACTTTAAGGCATTTTACTTCAGAAAGTTATTCCCAATATATCATTTGTTGTCCTGGTCCATACTGGCAGGCTTTCATCAGAGATTCTGACAGTAAATGATGGAAGAGATGAACAACAACAACATGCGACAAAAGTCCTACTCAAACTGGAAATTCTCCACTCTATCCAGCTGGACCATGACACTACAGCTTAGGTGGCGTTAAAGGTGATAATATGTGACTTTTATGAGTGAAACAATGTGCAGTCATTAAGGCTGTGCTGCTCAAATCTGAGTCAGGTTCTGTTTGTGCATTTCTCACCTCGGGTGTTTTCAGGAACGTAAGTGAGTGTACTCAGCTATAATGTGAGAGTTTGGACCCCTCTCACCACCTGGTACCACCTGGCATCCTGCGCCACACAGAGTGTTGTGTGCCTGAGATGTTGCCAGTTAGATTCAGAGTGATATTAATAAAGAATCCATGTTGTTTCTGTGTTGGACAGAGTGACAGTGACAGCAGCCTGTAACATGGACTTCAGCCGTTTCCCTCTGGATTCTCAGACCTGCTCACTGGAGCTGGAGAGCTGTGAGTACATGTTTCATGTATTGTGGTTAAAATGGTCCAGTGGTCATGTTCCTGTGTTTTTCCATCAGACATCAAGACCCGGATCTGGTATTTTGGAACTTGGTATTCAGAGATTGTTTCAGTTTTCAGAACTATTTATCTGAAAATAATGAGAGTGATTTATTGTAAAATTCAAACAGCAGAAGAAGAAAAAGTTGCAGTCGTAAACTAAGAAGACCAGAGACACGAAAAAGGCGTCATCATGACAGGCTTGTTATCAGAGAGGTGTCTGCTATACTATTAGAAAGTTGCAACATGTCTTATTAACGTGGGTTATCAGAGGTGACGGGACACATGAGATTCACATTGAATGAGATATATACAGCATGTGCCTGTGGAGGGAGCTTTAACACTGAACTGAGCCCACATCAAAACTGCTGAGACATAAATGGGTTGTTATTCATCCTAGTTCAGGAGGAACCTACTTTGAACCTAGTATTCCTGAGCACCGTCTACTCTTTATAACATCTGTAAACATCTGTCAACAAGTACGTTCTGAGGATGCTGGTTGTCTGGAGGGAAGAGCAGGAGGCGTCCACCCTTTGCCGGCCTGTTTGCTGCAGGTGCAGACTTGACTGGGCTGAGGTCCAAACGAGGCAAAGAGGTGAAGAGATTCATCCCGTGTTTAAGGAATCCTGGGAAAGGAAAGTGACGTGTGATGTCATCAGTTGCGAGGTGTCACTCCTCAGCTTCTTTACCTGTCACTCAGCAAACTTTCACTCATCCTAAATTCTGACTGAATCATCAACAAAGTCTGTTATAAGGTCGAGGGTCACAGATTTAAAGGTGTGGCACTCACAGTTTGTGAATGATGCCAACCAACTATAAATGGCCAGTATGTTGAAACATATGACAAATTCAGAAGATGCTCACTTCTATGTGAACCCTGGGCCATGTGTGGACATGTGTAAACATGTGTGAACATGTGTGAACATGTGTGAACATGTTTAAATTAAGCAATATTACCCGAGAGGGTGTGCTCAAATGTCATTTGAGCACGACAGTGATGCGGTCAGGACCGAGGTGCTTGCGCTGAAGTCCGCAAGCAGCACTGAAGTGCTCAAATGACGTTTGAGCACACCCTCTCGGGTAATATTGCAATTATACAACTAATACCAACAAAAATAAAATGTATACTCAAAATATATCCACGTTGACGGACAATTTGCTCTCAAATTTTAAAGTTTTTTGCGAGTGTGCGTCGCGTTTCCATGGAAACACATGGGGTCTGTCCGTCAGTTACTCTTAAGTGTAATGGAACGTAGTTTACCACTACAGCAAGTAGTCCGACCCATAGTAACGACCTAGCAACGGAAATGATTTTCTAGTCCCAGATGAGTGAACTCTGAGCTGACGTTAATCTTTTATCGCCGTCTCGGAATTTCCCGACCTAAATCAATACTGCACAGATAAACAGAAAATGCTTATTTTTATCGCCCAAGTTATAACAAAGGTGTTGATTTTATATATATATATATATATATATATATATATATATATATATATATATATATATATATATATATATATATATATATATATTTACACATGTGTAAACATGTGTGAAGTTCACACATGTGTAAAATATATTTACACATGTGTAAAATATATTCACACTGTGAACATGTGTGAACGTGTGTAAACGTGTGTACATGAGTGGACATGTGTAAACATGTGTGTACATGTGTGTACATGTGTGTACATGAGTGTACATGTGTAAACATGTGTGTACATGTGTGTACATCTGTGAACATGTGTAAACATGTGTGACCGTGTGTAAACATGTGTGAACATGTGTAAACATGTGTGAACGTGTGTAAACATGTGTGACCGTGTGTAAACATGTGTGACCGTGTGTAAACATGTGTGGACATGTGTTAACCAGGCTTGGGGAGTAACGGACTACATGTAACGGCATTACGTAATTAGGATACAAAAAAAAGTAACTGTATTACGTTATAGTGACAGAAAAAAATGACGTAATCAGATTACCGCTACATCTGGAAAAAAATGGGATTATTAGTTTGATTACAATTAATATACATAATGATGCTAACACTTGCCATGCAATGCATGATGCACATGCGGCACACATTGCAACATTACTCAATTTCCCTATGGGGACAAATAAAAGCTACTGTACTGTACTGTACAGTTCACGACAAATCTGTCACATCGACGCTCTGCTCAGCCTCTCAAGCCAAGCCATGTAGCTCATTATGGCCTCGAGCGCTAGGGAAACGGGGCGGTATGTGTTTAGTATCTATGGTAGTTTTGAAGTTTGAGTATGACGTTCGAGTGTGAATACCGTAACGTTAATCAGCTAAATAATCACAGGAGCTTCTCTGTCTGATATAACTTGCCATGTTGTAGTTTGAAGCCTCGTTTTGGTTCAGTTTGCTCTGTTAAAATTAAGACATTAATACAAACTCAACACTTCCTGTGTCCGTTTCAAATTAAAACCCATCTAGCATAAATAGCTAAATAAGGCTTTTATTGTGAAACATTTGCACGCACTTGTCGTGGAAAACTCGTTGACTTGTGAAGTCCCCATAAAGACTTGAAATGTGATCCTGCCACCTTGTGGGGCTTGTACATGAATAAAAAATAAATTGCCTGAAACACCTGCAGTGACTGAAATGGGTCACTAACACTTTAGATGACAACAAGGTATTAAAATAGCATGATTCTATAAGGAAATTGTGTGGGTAAATTTAGGTGACATAACTGACTATAGCCTGAATTTGTTATAATAAAAAGTGTTTCTTCTTCACATTTTTGTCACATTGTTCTGTTGAATAACAGAATTAAAAGTTATCTTATTGATAATTATTTTTTCTTGTCTTTATTTGCATTTGTATTGAGGTAATCCAAAAGTAATGTAAAGTAATCAAGTTACATTACTTTAATATTGTGGTACTTGGATTACGTTACTGACTACATTTTTTAACAGGTAATTAGTAACTGTACATTTGTAAAGTTACCCTCCCAGCCCTGGTGTTACAGTTTTTTTTCAATTGTTTACACGCAATTTTGAAAACCGGGTTCTTTTTTTCAAAATATAATCACAATTATCCAAACACCACACTCAATTTGCATAATTCCTAGATTGTTTGCAAAATGACACACTTCAGTCAGGAACATATACACATATTTGTGAAAATGCTATTAGTTTTCATTGAACCAACACAGTCCTCAATGATCAGACACTATTGCAGCCAGTTTCACACTGCTGTGATAAATACAAAGCACATTTTAGGAAATAGCATGTGCTAGATTTTTGGCCAGACATTGTTATGTAAGGGATAATTTAGATGTCAAAAAAAATAGTGACAAACCCACAACATTCTTCATGATTAGTTTGAGATATAGGGAGAATGTACACAAATAGGCCTACTATAAACTTACCAAGCACTGCACAACACTGATGCTGCAGACTGAATATTTCAAGTATTTATTTCAATACTTACAGTATTTCTTACCATAATCAGTTACAGTAATCAACCAACAATGAAATCAATGAAACAAATCAAATCTGTAGACAAATAAAAATGACTGCATGAAGTACATACACTTTGACTCTGAAGAAAAACTACTGTAAAAGCAACAAGAATACCTGAGTGCTGCGTTTTCAAATTAGCACATGTGTGCTTCCACACCTGGTGGATGTGATTATCCAGTTTGTTCATGAGTGTGGTCATTGGCAATCCGGGGCTTTGTAATGACAAGGAAGTAACCTCACAATCCTTATCTGTGTCTAAGGTGTGAAAATGTGTGTAGAGTTTTACAAATCACTGTGTGTAATGTTTTGCAAAAAGGGTGAAGCAGACATTGTGTGTAATGTTGTGCAAATCTGTGGAGGTGTTTTGCTCCTTGCTGTAGAATTTCGCAAATTGTGTGGAAATTTTTATTTTTGTGTGTAAACAATCGTAAAAAAAAAACTGTAACATATGTGAACATGTGTGAACATGTGTAAACATGTGTTAACATATGTAAACATGAGTGAACATGTGTGAACATGTGTGAACATGTGTTAACATGTGTGGACATGTGTAAACATGTGTGAACATGTGTTACCATGTGTGAACATGTTTGAACATGTTTAAACATGTGTGGACATGTGTAAACATGTGTGGACATGTGTGTACATCTATGTATACGTGTGAACATGTGTTAACATGTGTGAACATGCTTGAACATGTGTAAACATGTGTGGACATGTGTAAACATGTGTGGACATGTGTAAACATGTGTGAACATGTGCAAACATGTGTGTACATCTGTGTACATGCGTGAACATGTGTTAACATGCGTGAACATGTGTGAACATATGTGACCGTGTGTAAACATGTGTGGACATGTTTTAACATGTTTTAACATGTGTGGACATGTGTAAACATGTTTGAATATGTGTGAACGTGTGTAAACATGTGTGGACATGTGTTAACATGTGTGAACATGTTTGAACATGTGCAAACATGTGTAAACATGTTTAAACATTAATGTTTAAACATGTTTATACATGTTTACACATGTTCACAAATTTGTGACCATGTGTGAACATTTGTGAACATGTGTGAACATGTGTGAACATGTCAGTTTTATCTGTGGGAGTAACACTGTGCTCATCAAGGTATTCGCTGAGATCAGAGAGAATCTGCACATCACTGAGTTGTGAAACATGACAGTCAGACACACATGTCCGACCTGTCACAGAGGAACAATGAAGATAACCCATAATGGTCCGTGTTGTTTGAATCTGAAGTTATCCTTGAATCTCTTTTTGATTCAACTTCAAGTCACCCACTCACCTTGATCAAGGCTTCAGTGTCCAGGCAGGTGGACAGGAGGAGCAGCAGACTGAACTGTCAACCTTGTGATTAGTGGACAACTTGCTCCACCTCCTGCACCACAGCCACCCTTCATACACTGTTGTGTTTAATCAAATTAACAAAAGACTGTTGAAACAGGCAGACGTAGGTTTTGGTAGTGTACCAGCATAGGAGCAGCGGCTGGTTTGGGAGTCCCAGCAGTGTGTGGTCAGAGTGTATGCTGACCAGAGGTGGCTGGATTCATGCACACAGGGCAGGAGGGCGAGAGAGTTGCTGCCCTGTGTGCAGCTTTGCTCCGTCACCAGTCTCATCAGTTGGTAACATCACTGCTGACCTCTTCCCCTCTTTAAGGAGTTGCTGTTGGCTCACATGGCAGATGATGGCTCACACATGGTCTAATGTGTTCAAGTAGTTTAGCGCTTCCAGGTAAACTCTGAGGCCATCAGAAGGAAAGAAGGCTGGGCCTACCTGAAGAGAGGCAGACAGAGCCGCGCTGCAGTTTCTGCCTTTTGAAAGTCTTTATTTGTGAGACATCAAAGATTCTCAGGAAAGATCCAGCACACCCCAGGGGCCACTTCACCTAGAGTCCCCACACATTTAAGATTAAACACACACCCTCTGATGTTTTCAGACTCAACGGTGAAGTGTGTGAGCAGCTTCACAACATCAACAGTTAGCTGGGAAGACATTTGGGGATTTAAGGTTGCTATTGGGCACACTTCAAAAATTACAGATTGTAAAGATGAAAGCTATTCACAGCCTCTTCCGGCCCACAGCGGGGCTTTATGGGTTTCTCGAGCAGAAGAAGGTGGCTGCAGGAAGTTTACCAGAATGTTTGTATTAATCACCGCTGTGGTCATGTATCTCCTTGCTGTTACACCATTAAGCCTATCTGACAGCCTCAGCGTATTACATCCCCCCTCATTCGCAGTAATGGACACATGAATTTCCTCTGTGTTGTCATGGGAAACACATCTGCATCAACATGACTGAATCTCCATAAACTACCACGACTGCCTCGTAACAGGCTGACAGCTAATCAATTACGCACAAAGAACAAGTTCAAAGGACAAGTTCGTGGTGGAGTTAAATATCTATGACGTATGTCGATACATCGGTGAGCCTCAGACTTCTCATTGATAGAATATATGGGTATGTCTAAAACAACCAGACCTTTGTTGTAGATGTTGTTGAGCTGTGTTCTTACATTATCCCAAATGTTTCCAACTATGTTCAAACTAGACAAATCCACAGGTTCACTCAAAGTTTTGGTGCTTCTCATTAGATCGCTGCTACGTCTGCGATGAGGTGGAGCTTAATGAGAATAAAACCTTCCCTCGTCTGTGAGCAGTCACATATGAGTTTATTCACCACAAGCAGCTTCTCTGTAAATGTAACTAGTGTCTGTGTGTTTGAATTCAGGCCGGTCACTACATTCAGCCCTCAGAGGCTCTGCTTCTCTCTCGTCTTTGTCCCCTCTCCTCTCTATAATGCTACACTCATGAAGTCGAGTACATCTCCCCTCCAGCTTCATTTAGAAAAAACATGTGGGACATCGAATGCAGTCCGCATTCTCATATAAGGCAAAGCAAGCAGGTCAATATGAAACAGAGCTATCCTCCATATATCACACACACACAAACAGAAAACACCCCCCCACTCTCCCTGCTGCCCGTCTGCTCACAGCGCAGTATAAGACAATAAAGGCTGTGATGGTAAGTAATGAAGACAAAATATGAAAAGTAAACCGTGTTCCCATCAACACTAGCTGTACATTGTCTTTAGCTCTAATTAGCAAAGCAGACATTAACTGTGTGATGAATAAAAAGTGACATATGTTGGTGCGTGTCACCAGTTGACAGTCACTGTGAGTGTTCTCACACTGTAGCAAACGCTGCCATGTTACTCTGCTGCTAGTTTCACGGTGCAGGCGGTTGACTTGTGCCTCAGGCTGCTGCTCGCTTGTTGGCCATCAAAAGCTGTTTTCCAATGAATAAATAACAAGTGTGGAAACATGTGAGCACAGTGCAGTGGAAAAAGAATGTACTTCTGCTTATCCAGGTCAGTTTCATGAACATTTCAATGGACATTTCCCAAAGCTATGGTCTACAGCCCGGATTATTCTGAAGGATGATGTTATTAGTGATTCACCAAAGATGTGGAGTTCTCCACGAGTCCACGCTTACATCTGACTGGCTGTGTGATGTCATGCAGATGCCTACACTGATGAAGACCTGATGCTGTATTGGAAGAGCGGTGATGAGTCCCTGAGCACTGATGATCGCATCTCCTTATCACAGTTCCTCATCCAGAAGTTCCACACCACGTCTCGCCTGGCCTTCTACAGCAGCACAGGTAGACACACACACACTCACACACATGCACACACAGGCACTTAGACACGCAGACACTCACTCACACACACACACACATATACACGTGTTAACACAGCGGACGACCGTGCGCACGCTCGTCTCAATGTACAAATAATCATTTACTTTATGATGACGAATTTTGATTTTAACAGCTGCTTCGCTTCACAATTCAAGCAGTCCATGTGTAGCGCCCCCATGCCACTGGAACAGGCATGCAATAGAATCAATCTAAACTCACTACGGGGCGCCCTGAGTTCTTTTAACTTTTTTGCGATAACACAATATATGTGAATATCTACAGGGTTTTAATATGTTGTTGTTGGATGAGTGTTTTCTCTTAAGGAGTCAATTCACACAACAGTGAATTAAATAAAATAAAATATTTTATTCTCTCCCAGATTTTCCTGTTATATCAAAATAAAAACACAAAAATAAAACACGTGAAATTATGCTCTCTTTACCTTCTCAAATGTTATATTCTTGTTTCACAATGTTTTTAACTCAAAATGGGTTCCTTGAACCTCAGACCCTCTTTTTACCTCACAAATCCTAAATCACCTCTCAATAGAAAATTCACGTATTTCTCCTTTAATGTAACCAAATAGGCCGTAACACCTTTGAAATGAAATAAGCACACTCGCGCACACAATGCGAACACACACACACACACTGCACAGATGACACACAAACCTTCGTGCGCCAAAGCGTCACACACAGATTCAACAAATCTGTTAATAACTCAAATTAAACCCCTATGCCGGCAAATAAATGAAAAATAAACCCTCGTTGCAGGCCTGGTTTCAGTCCTTGTGAGCAGTCACTTCGCTCACGGAGCAAACAAAAATGGAGCAGGTACCTGATTTCCTCAATGCGTCCAAACTTTGATGAAGCTGTGATGTAGCACGTTGCTAAGATGGCGGCCAGGCGGCTCGTCTCCTTGAGGCAGGCTGTAACGTTAGTTGAATTAAACTCGAACAGTCCTCAGCATTCACGGTCACCAACAGTACAGTTCCCAGTCCGATAAACTATTATTAGTGAAACTCCACGTCCAAAGCCTGGATGCGGAATATAACCGTGTAATTAGCTCTTAAGCGTTCATGAGCTCAGACTAGCCGTCTGCCCTCTGCCTTCGTCTCTCTTCTTCTTCCCATCACTCCCTTTGCTTCCGCCCTCACCTGCTAGGGTTCAAAGTTCACAAAATGCTCTAACAAAATAAAATTACAAAAAATAAACATTTAAACATTCAAAATTCAAACAAAATACAAACCTCCAGAAAACAAATACATGTCGGCACATTACATATTTCCCAATATTATTTTTCTCAAAACAAAATGAAAAGAATATATAGAATATATAGCACAGGGCTACACATGTATTACCAAGAGAGACGATGTGACAGTTTAGGCTATTTCAGTCACACGTGCACACGTTAAGGCGACTGAAGCGTTGGCTTT